>CM038794.1:148848909-149445831 GCA_021764765.1 Vicia sativa
ATGGAATAGAATTAAGTATCTAACATAATAAGAAACTATCTCATAATGCACATGAACCTAAAGAAGATTTACAAACAAAGCTTCACAAGAATGTACAAGTATGCAACCAAAGTGTGTGATGAAGTGAGTGTAAGTGTATACTTGTGTGGTTATGCATCAAAGTGTTACTTGACAGTAAGATCAGAAGAAAAATATAGAGATAATACACATGCAATCATAATCAAACATTAGGACTCAACACCACAATTGGTACAAAAGTCAACAAAAGAGAGTGGAGGAGCTAAAATCCTATCCTAATACTACCTCTAAGAGATTAGTTGTGCAACTAAAGCAAAGGTGAGTGTGGGGTAAGGTGAGAAACCTATAGAAAATATAAGGTCAGTAGCTTACCACTTAAATATTTCATACTCAAAGGTGTCTCCAACATAACAGAAATATTATCCACCAAAGCACACAAAATTTAGGGTTTAGAAGCAACAAAATTTGCACAAGTTTAAAGTAATTGATAAAGATCAAACAAAATGGTATTAATTAGACAATTAAGACATGTGTGACTTATGTCATAAGTTAAAATCAAGATATGAGTCATGAGCAACCAATGTAAAAGATGAAACTTCAATACACAAAGAAAGTCACATAATTGATAGTCAACATCACAAGAGAAGGAAAACATTTGTCTCAAATCAATAATGGATGGTATAAATCAAGTGTAAGGATAAAAGTTGATACTTGTAGATCCTAGGGTAGTGGCATCTTCCTACTAAAAGTACCTATCATGAACTTAAAAGAACTCTAATCAATGTTATGAAGCTAACATGTTAAATTGTAATGACAATATGTCACAAATTTAGTCTCTTATGACAATATACCTCAAGCATAGATGATCAAACTATGTTGCAATTAGGGTTCTTTGATGTTATAGGAATGAAGCAAATAATGGAATACCTCAAGGAGACATAATCGTAAGATCATTATCAAAATCCAAAGAGAAAGAAAATAAAGACCATCAAAATGGCCAATCTATCTTACAAGATGAGACCAAAATGAAATGACAATGAAGTGTCACTCAAGGGTTCATGGAAGCACAAAGAAATGGGCATAAAAGTCTTTAAGCAAACACAAACACCAATTAGGTCAACACTAGTGGGTTAATGCTCCTACCTTGTCCCCACGTTGAATAAACAATGGTATGTCATCCAAGGATCAAAGGAGAATTGTATCACAACAAATCAACCTTACAAGATCATAATCATAATACTTTATAAATAAAATTTCTTCACATGAGGCATTAAGGGTGGTGCACAAAAGCTACCTCCTAAACCATGATAATGAGTAGTCATCAAGCCATATTGACAAGAGATAAGCAAATTCTAAGAACATGAATGGTTCAATGATGAACTCAAGTCTCAAACAATAAATGAGTATGATGAAAATAAACAAAAAATATATATCCCACAAGAGTTGCACAAGTGCACTCCCTATATCTATAGTCCAAACAAACATCAATGCATCCATAGAAAAGATGATTGAGTTAAAGATAGAAACACAATTTGTAAAATTGAAAAAGAAATGATGTAAGGTCCTCAAGAAATACATAGGTAAGAAACAAAAAGCTTAGGACAAGGTTAACAAAAATTAATGCCACAAACAAAATCAAATATGTTAGTTTAACCCAAAAAAGGCCCTAATTAGACTAAAATGGGGAACGATAGAAAACCTAATCCTAAAATAAAAAAAATTGAATTCTAAACCTAGAAGACCATATGCTACCCTAATCTAAACAAAACTTGAATTGAAAGTCAGAGAAAGATAGTCAAACAATTGTAACCTCTAACCTAGACAACCAATGTAAACAAAATTTTGATAAATCACACAAAAATAGGAAGATGGACTACAAAAACCCAACAAGATTTCTTTAAGATACCTAGGACTTATAAAAGTCATAAATTAACAATTTGGTTCACTAAATGTTGAAAAAGAATGAAAACAAAATTTATCTTTCAAAACTAGTTGAGATAAAGCTCAAACTAGACCTATTTTGTAATTTTTTTTGGAAAAATAGAATTTTACTAGATAAATTAAAAAAAAAAGATTTTTATAAATTTAATACATTCAAGGACCTATATCATAATTCAATTGACATTTATAAGTTCTAAATGAATATCAATTTAAATCAAACTTGTGATCTAAACAACCAAAACCCTAAAAAGACACTTTACTTATTCCAATTTTAAAAATTATTGGCAACACATGATAAAATTTCAAATAAAATCCAATAATCACTAAGAAACTATGGATAGTTCAGACAAAAAAAAATTGACTTTTTTGTGTGCTCAAGAAAAGTGATGAAAATATAAAATGCAAAATATGTGATAAAAATCAATTATTTCATGAAATAAATTAATTAGTTGGATAAAAAAAAATATATGTGAAACGAAATTTAGAAATACAACATATTTGAATTAAATGAGTAAAAATATTTTTGGTGCAATTTTTACATTGAAAAAAATATTCTTGATGATGATGAAAATGCATGAAATGCAATTCAATATGAAAATTTAATTAATAAAGCAAAAATGCAAAAATTGTGAAATTAAAATTAAAATCACAAAATATCAAATAATCAATAATTAAAACCACAAAATATCAAAAAATAAAAACATAAACAAAAGTATTCAATAAATATCAAATAATTAAAATTAATTGATTTTACGAATTTTTTTAACCTATCAAATTATTTTTATAAATTTCACAAAAATTACACAAAATAGTAGAAATTAGTTTTAGCGTATGGTATTTTTTTTCCTGAATTTTTGAATGAGTTTTGAATATAAAATAAAATCAGAGAAAATAACTAAAATAAAATAAAATGAAAATACATTTATATTGAAAACAGCCAATTAGCGTGCACCACCTGACTTCATCCCTAACCTCAAGTATGCCCTAACATGCATATTATGCATGACAAACCCCAACTTCCAGACTTTGTAACTTATTCATTTCTCAACAATTTTTCATGGTTCAAAGTGCATTATGTAGATAACATGGCAAGGATCAAAACCCAACTCATAGATTTTAAATTGGTTAACTACACCTCAAAAAACCAGCCCACGAAAAACGCAAAAATCATCCATATGAAAATTTTTCGGAACTTCATGTTATGCAACACACTTCAAAACTAACCACATTTATATATTAAACCTAATGTTTAGCCAGTTATACACACGCATACATGCTTTATTTCATTGAAAACAAGTTGGAAATAGAGAAATCAAAGAATGGAGTTATCTCTGGAGTTGGGAAATAAACTCAACTATGCCTCTAAAAAAATAAGAAACCTGATGATTCTTAACCCTTATGCTTCAATGAAGTGAAAATGAAAGAGAAATTAACTCTGAAACACAAGTTGAGAAAACTTCGAAGAGAAGAAGCTTGAACTTCAGATATGGAATTCTGCTGGAATGAGGCGCTAGGGCTTGAATGAACAAAGTTATGAGCTTACATAGAGGGGAATAAATGAGGGTAGAGTGGTCTAAGAGCTCAAAAATTCGTTGCAGGGAAAATTGCAAAAATCAGAAGAAAAAAAACGAGTGAATGACTTATGTTGTGCATTTTGCTTTTTCCCCAAGCTTGTTTTGTGTCGTTTTTGTGAGCACATGGTGAGTGGAATCAGAATGAGGGGTGTACAAAGTCATGATCTGGATGAATAGTACAATGTGATAATTTGCAAGAATGCCAAATTGCCAAAAATGGCCAAACATGAGAGAATGTGAATGATGCATGATAACGCAAAATTAAATCGTATATTTGACTGGACTCACATGCATTTTAGAATTGTTTTTACTAAATTATATCTTGTTACATCGGTATTTTTATTCTATTTCAGACACATCCTATCACAAATCTCACATGTGAAAAAGATTAAGAAACTGGAAAGATAAGCAGAAGATTGGAGGAAATTATCAAACAGGAAGAAAAATAGCAAATTGGACTAGTGGCCCTCACCACACGCTTTTGAAGGAGGTGGCCCTCTCTAGAGCATATTCCAGACACGTCTCCCGCAATATACTCACACATGGATCCCACCGCCACTCACCTATGATTTTCTCAACTTCTCAGTATGATCTGCATTATGTCCACTTTCTCCAACCACCCATTATGTCCACTTTCTCCAACAACCAATTATCTCCACTAATTATCACATGAACCTTTAAGTAACTTCCATTACCTTTCTCTATAAATAACATCTTATATTTTTGTTTTCATTATCCAAGTTTGTGCGCAGAACCACTGTTCATAGTTTTAGGCAGAAATTACATTTGTAAAAGTGGTAGTTTCTCACATCGGGGAACTACCACACCATTAGTTTTAGGCCTACGATCTATTTACTCTTTGATCACAATCTTGCTATCATGATAGAAGTGTATTTCAAGTTCTTTATTTCTCGCATTTACAAGTTCTTTATCGTATTGCTTTGTATTTTTATTATTATTATTATTATTATTATTATTATTATTTATCCTTTTTGATTTCTTTGTCCAATTTAATTACCATGTTGTTTTTAATTGCAATTGCTATGTTTAATTTGTTTTCAATCAATATTATGTCTTGCTAAATCATTAAGAGTCTGGTATGTGAGGACCATCGTTTCCGACGAACCAAGTAACAATGTTGGCTTAATATTTAATTTAGAAATTCAGTTTGGTCTTTGTTTTAAAACTTAAATTTAACACCATTGTCACGAAAGTGAGAGGTTATTTAACACGATTTTGTCACGAGAGTGAGAAATAAACTAAGGTTTGAGATGACACTGTGAAAGCGTGGGGATCGAACCGGATAGTAGAAACTAGGAATTAATTCTAAACACAGCGAGAGCACTTTAGGATTAATTAGAACTTGTTTAATTTTGAAAACGTGTACCTTGATTCAAGTGTGCGAGAGAGAGAGAGAGAGAGAGAGAGAGAGAGAGAGAGAGAGAGAGAGAGAAATCAATCGATTAAGGAGCATGACTTTATTCAAAATCAAGAGAGTGTGAGGTATTGTCTTTAAATTAACATTTTCTACGAAATACATCTTTAGTATAATTAAAAGCCAACGAGTTATAGAGTTCCCGATGTACATGGAATCCATATTCCGGTGTCTCTTTTATTATATTTATCTAAATCCTCATTTTATTTTAGTTTTAGTTCTTAGTTTCCCCTAAATCATTTAATCATTAGCCTTAGCTTGACAAAGCATGGATAAATGGCAATAGCTTTACATTGGTGTCTGTAGGTTTCCGTGCACTTGAGGACGCATCCAGTTTTTGGCACCGTTGCCGGGGACCAACAATCAATATTGTTATCGTCATCGTTTCATCGTATAGACTAAGGCACTCTTACTTTAATTACTATGTATCACCCAAACTTTTTCTACAACTCTCATTCTCATTATCTTGGGGAATTACAAGAATCCCACAAATCTTACCTATAAATACTAATGGAGAAATTCAATGCATCACCAACTCACTCTCACCCAAATTACCTCTACAACTACCAATCCCAACATTTTGATGAGTCCCAAGAATACAAAAGATTCGATCTCAAAACATTATTGGAGGATTACAATGCGACGCTAACTTATCCTCAACCAAATTTCCTCTACAATCACCACGCCCAATATTTTGAGGAGCCGCTGGAATCCCGAAATTCCACTCTCGACACATTAATGAAGGATACGAATGCGACACAAAATCACTCTCGGCTAGAAACTATGATGATGGAGCGCTTTGTGTGAACACAAAATGCGACGCTGACTCCATTTGAGTAATCGCATGAGTCCCATAATTTCAACCTCGAAACATCAATGGAGGATTTTTATGCGATGCTAACTCACTCTTGGCTATAATCTATGATAAAGGACTTTGTAGAGACACAAACTGTCCAAAATAAAGAGATAAGAAAACGAATTATTCAAAATAATGAAACCCTTAGGCAGCTGAATAATGCGGTTGAGTCCCTAGTGACTCACAATGAGGCATTGGAGGTCCAAATCTCCATGTTTGCACAAACACCTCTAAGACCCTCACATGAGGAGCCAGATGATGTTTTAAAAACCAGTAGTGAAAAAAATCGAAAATCCTAAGGAGAGTGATAATGAGGTTGGAGAGAGAAATAATGAGGTTGAGAAGAGTTTTGGTGAGAAAATAGTAGAGATTGAGAAAAATACATCGACATCATCCGAAAGGGAGGTTTTCGAACAGGTAGCGAAGGAAACCTATATTGTTGTTCCTCCTCCCTATACTCCACCGACTCCTTTCCCGCAAAGTTTTGTGGTCGCTAAGGTAGACCCCCAATCCAAAGTATATGTGGAGGTATTGAAAAATATCCATACCAATGCACTTTAAAGGGTCCCGCAAAAAATAGAAAATTTGAGCACCATGAAACTAGGGAAATCATTAGCATTAAGAGGGGAAGGTTAACATTCGAGATGAGGGATGAAATAACTAAACCCAAACTTGAAAAGTCGATGCTTAGGATAGATCCAGAACCACCACCATTATTCCAAAAGAATGAACCACCCCACATAAGAAAGAAAAGAAAAGGCGAGGGATATGTGAAATGGCTTGATAAGTGGCCATGGAAACCGAATATTATTAACGGCTCGATCGAGTAGTCATTCTCGAGAGAATCACCATGAGTATTTTCACTTTTGAGCCTTCAAGCCATCGACGTTAAACCAAGCGCTATGTGGGAGGAAACCTACAAATTTTGAATTTAATGTTTTTCCTTTTGTTTGAGTTTTCAAAAAATAAAGATATGGATCTCTTGTCATATCTCAGCCATATCTAGGAAAAAAATCTATAGATGATTATCTCGGAAATGAGCCGGTGCCCATGCACATTCCTACGAATGTCGCTGCTGGTGGTGACATTGTTGATGAGTGCGATAGGAGAAGTTACTTCATCTATGTTGTACCCCGATTTTTCCCCTAAGATTCACTCATGCTTCATTACCATTGCATGACACAAAGATCGCAATTTTGAATCTACCTCTCTCTCCTATCTTTGGCTTTTCCATTAGGAGATCACCAAGCACCTTGTGTATATGTTTGATACTTCACTAACAATGATATGTGTACACTCTGCTTGCTAAATGTTGTAGGTGAATGGTGCACAAGTTGCTTATTCAAGGAGTCAATAGGTTACTGTGTTTATTTTTATACCTTCTCTCCTCGATTCTCAAGACTTTGAATGTATTTTCTCTCAATGAAGACTTATCTTGTCCTCAACCACGGCCTTTCATCTTGAGTATATGCTTCATGTTTGAAAAATATCGTCAAATTCAAAGAATTCTCCATTCTATGGCCATCTATCTTGAAATTAGGGTTTTGTGTAACACCCCAAATCTACCCAAGGTTTTATATATCAAAAATCAGAGTAATTTAAAATTTTGCAAAGTAAATACTGAGGCGTCACACCTTCAAAAGCAATTCACTTTAAACAATTTGTTTTAAAGTATATATCTCAGATACATAGCATCGCCGGAAAACATAATTTGATTTATAAGCATCAAAACATCTTCTTTATTAAACTTCCTTAATAAATCGTGTTTTCATAAAATATAATTCTTATACATACAAGAATAACATCAAAAGAACAACAACAAGACAACATAAATATTCCCCCCGAGTGCTACGTATCAGAGCGACACTGACTCAACTAACAGCAGCTATAAACTCCGTCTTCATAACCTGCACGTTACCAATATAAAGGTAACGGCGAAACAAGTAAAGGGTGAGATACTCCAAAACATATAATTAAAGGCATGATGAATATATATACAGTTTGGAATTAAAAGCGATATGGATTAGCAGGTGCATTCCACCACATATCTAAATCTCACCTACTTTCGTCACTATTCTAAAGTGTTTAATCTACACTTAATCACCTAAGCCTCATCGGCACAATTCATCTCAACAACACATACACCTCCGTCTCCACGAGATAGTCACAAGCTAATACATCGCTAGTTAACACGACAATCATAACCAACAACATCAACCGACAACATTAAACAATGCTAACAACATGAGCAACATTAACAATCATCACAAATTGGCTAAAGCCCATCTTCGCTTGGCATAAAAGCCCATCGCTTGGCATAAAAGCCCATCGCTTGGCATAAAAGCCCATCATCACAAACATCCTATTTACATCACTAATTAACACGACCGTCTTAAACAACAACATTAACCAACAACGTTAAATAATATGCTAATAATATAAGCAACACAACAAATCATCATAAATTGGCTAAAGCCCATCTTCGCTTTTGGCATAAAGCCCATCTTCGCTTTTGGCATTAAGCCCATCTTCGCTTTTGGCATAAAGCCCAACATCACAACATCATCGCAAACATCATCATATCATATATCATCGCAATTCAATATCATCCATCAATCAACAAAAACCCAACGCCAAACAACTCAAACATAAACACAACCGACTCCATGAGACACGACTATGTTATGCATGTGGTACCCATCGCTTTGTCCGTAATTAGGGACACTTGGCATAAAGCCGATCTTCGCTCGGCATAAAAGCCATCATCGCTTGGCATAAAAGCCTCTTCGCTTGGCATAAAAGCCCTCTTCGCTTATGCAATGTATGTGACTCGACAATAAAACAACACAACAAAAAACAACATCATCGCTCATTCAAATTGGCATAAAGCCCACATCGCCATAATTCATCCAAAACAAGATAAATATATCATCGCATTATTATGCAAATCGTCACATATAATTCATCATCATCAAAATCATGCATTCACAAATCGGAAGCATTTATCAACAATATTGATATAATCATCACATTATCATGTACAAAGACATATAACTTTGCATCGCCTAATCAACAAGTATTTGCTAACTAATACGTCGTCGCAAAGATTATGTTTACTCACCCCACCTCATTATCCTACATACGGAAAGATAGTCAAACACCTATCATCGTCGCACAAGCCATCTCCAATAACCGGCATTACTCCTAATTGTCAACATCGCAATCGGATCGTCCATACGTGTCCTAAATCCACTGAAACGAAATCCAATTCAATTGAACCGTAATCAACCTATTTCGGGTCATCTTGCAAAACTCGCAACTTCTAACAACTAAACTCACCACTAAGTTCTACACCTCAAACTTAGCTAGCACGTCAATTTCCGTTGAATTCGGAGCAACTTGCTCCGTCGTCGAATTTACCGGAATCGGAAAATCGGAACACAACCGGGTTCCAAAGGAAGTGCGAAAAATCAGAATTTTGGAGGCTACAGGAGAATCAACACGGCCCCCCGTGTGCATCAACACGGCCCGTGTTGAAAAGCCATCCGAACATGCAAAATTCACCCATGACAGTGAATCAACACGGGTGCCCGTGTGCAGCAACACGCCCGTGTTGATTGGCCTGCAACATCAAAAATTTCTCTACAAGGGGGAAACACGGCCGTGTAAATCAACACGGCCTGTGTAGATGGACCTGCGTGAAAACTTCATCTTTTTCATTCTCAAACGAGATTCCTAACGGTTCGATTCGTTCTAATGATCATCAAAACCCATAATCCATACTTCTATTCCAACTCTTCTAATCTATTTCATTCAACAACCAACCAACCCAAAACTCTATAAATCAACTTATCCACTTTCCCCCAAATCCAAAACATAAACATCAAAACCTAACAATATGAGATGGAGAATCAAACCCCTTACCTCTAGTTTGGATGATCCATGGTGATTCTACAAAGCTCAACCTCAAGCTCCTCTCATGCTCCCTTGCTCTTCTTCTTCCTCTTCTTCTTCTTCCCCAAACCCTCTCTTTTCTCTCTAGGTTTCTATTTTGGTTTTGTTTTCCAAATGAGAAGAAAATGAGGAAATGTGGTTTTATAAGTTAGTTTTCTACTAGATTCCTCACATGCTCTTGTTTGGCTTGGTGTGTTATGAATGGAAGGAAAATGAGAAGAATTGGTTCTAATAATGGTATTTTCCTTATTTAGTAAGCCAAGGGTAAAAACCCAAATCTCATCAATTAATCCTCACACCCCCATCTATTCTTATAAATTAACACACTAATAATATCCACCAATATTAATAGGTATAACGATTAATATAAATATTCTCGTCGCGAAATAAGTATCAATCGGTAACTCGAAAATATTAATATAATTTAGTATTAATAAAAACAGGGCGTTACATTTTGGACTTCTGAGGATCATATCTTGGTGTTTGTATTAAGTTTGTGGATGATTTCAAAGTCATTATATTCTTAAGAGGACTTCTAATATGAATATGCTTGGACCCGAGGAGTTTGATTGATGAAAAGATTGTTTTAGAGATCTATGATTGCCCACTCCCGAGTTTGATGCTTCATCTATCTTGTATGACTTCAAAGGACCACAGCTTGGTCATCCCTTGTCTCCTTGAGCTCATTTTTCCTTTACAATGAACCTAAGGAAGTGAAATACAACTTAGTTCAATTGGTGAAAAGATAAAATGCTTGGAAATTTGCCTTTGAAGTCAAAAGATTACAAGTCCTTGATGAATTTCTCAATTGTTAGTCAGTCAACTTCAAAAGATCATATCTTAATCATCATTTATCATATTGAGGTCATTCTTTTTGCACAAAAATCTTAAATATGTGAAATCTATCTCCAAATAAGATTTGAAGATTGAAATTGTTTGGAAGTTACTTGGAAAAGTCAAAAGATTATATGTCACTTCTCAAATTTTCATCAAATTCACAAGATCATAACTTTCTCAATTTTTGGAATTTTTGAGTGATTCTTTTTGCTAAATGTTCCTTGAGAGGTATAATTCATGTCATCTTTGAAAATATAGAGCAAATTTTTATTGGAAGAGCAAGTTTGAAGAAGAAACATTATAGGTCATTTTTAGAAAGTGGCATGCTTGACCGCGGCCTGGCCAGGAAAATCAGTGATTTTTCAAAAATCCTAAAGGATCAAGCATCCATTTGATTTGATTATTTTTTCATTGTGTTATACTCTTTGAATACTTCATTTGTCTCAAATAAAATCAAAAAGTGCACGAGGGAATGGGATTTGGCCTCAGCTTAAAGTTTGTGCAAAATTTTGGTTTGAGCTCACCATCAGTTTGTGGATTTGCGCGTGTAAATTGTTTTTAAGCCAAGTTAAGCCTTGATTTCGTGACTAATTGTGATTAGGAACTTCCAAGGATTAATTAGCACATCAAAACTCAAAGAATGATTGAGTTTTGATGCACATAAGGTCACACTTTCTTCATGAACACAGGTGTGCATGATTTCCACTCAAATGTCATCATTCACCCCTCATTTCGATTCTGTTCGCCTCTCCTATAAATAAGGGACACATTCCACTCCTTTCTTCAAGATTTGATATCCACAAAACCCCTGCCAGAATCTCTCTCGAATCCATTTTTTTGCAACTTCGTTTTCACTCTCAAAGCCATTCAAGTTTGAAATTAACCATCCATTCTTCTTCCTCACTGAAGTTAACAGAACAAGAATCGTTCCTTGAAGCCTCCTGAATCATGCTATCCAAGTCCAATTTTAGAGCTCTGAAAGTGAACTTCGTTCAGTAAGAATCTCCATCAAACCTTGTAAAATAAAACACCATTGCACTCTCCTCATCACCTAATCCTTGTGATATTCACCATTTGCATTTTCATCAAGTATTGACTGAGAACTCCACCAAAATCCTATTCGCTATTATATGAGTTTTTGTAAAAATTCTCTTCACTCAGTGTAAATAAATTTTTTGCGAGCATGTGGTTGGGATCGTCTTGAAGAGACGAATCCAAGGATACCACTTATGATTATTGATTTTACAGTTTGAGGAACTCCAATTTTGGAGTGGCTGGAGGTTGAAGATGATGACATGTCTTGTCTCAACCAAGGAGAGCACGCCATGTTATTTTTTCAAATTGGATCCTATGATAACGCTTTACCATGCACGCGTCTTCGGAGCCGTTGGATCTGATTACTTTTATTAGTCAACATCGATCCAATGTGTGACATTATTTCTTGTTTTTTTATTTGTAATTCGATGTGAAAACCAAGGAGGTCCATATCCATTGGATGTGATTACTAATGTGTTCTAACTATGATCAGACGATCCACATTTTTTTGGCATTTATTTTATTTTCTGATTTTATATTTTACATGTTTTAAACTTTAAAAAATCATATAAAATTTATTTCTGACTCAAAAATTATGAAAATATTCACAAACTTTTTTGAAGTATTATCTTTTTGAATTTTATTTTTTCTTAATTTTATTTTCACATTTGATAATTTTTCAGATTCTTCTCTTTTATTTGATGTTTTTAATTGTTTTAGAATACATTTTGACATTTTAAAATTTTGGAAAAATTATGGATGGATCCAATGGTCATTTCAGAAATATTGGTGACCTCATTGCATTTTTATTTTTGATTTTACTGTTTTTTTGCCATTTTTGGTTTATTTCACCTTTTATTTTATTTTCTAAAAATATATTTTGACTTTAAAAAAGTCTAAAAAAAATTTGTCAACATTTGTTGACCTCTGTTTGACTTTGGGTAATTTTCTTGGAATTTTATTTTGATGAAAAAATACTTTATGTATTTCGTCAATAAAGTCCAATTAAATAACCTAATTTCAAAATCATTTTAATCCTTTTTATTTGATTTTTATTTTCATTTTCATTTTTCTGACTTTTGATTTTATTTTGGAGTCACAAATTTCCTCAACATCAATGGAATTTGGGTGTTGATAGGTCTTTTGACCAAATCCATCAAGAAAGTTGATTGATTTTGACGAAGTTAGACCGAATAAATTCATCTGATGCAAAATAAACTTGGAAATTATTTCTTCCTCTTAATCTCATTTCTCTTTTGTTCTAACATAAGCTCCAAAAGATGACTTGAGCTTTCATCTTAGTTCAACACTTGTGCCGCTTGCCGTGTGGTTGCGTTGATTTCTAATCAAGCTTCTGGAAAGTTTCCACTAACCTTGTCCCTTTGAAATTCTCAATCATCTTTGATCAAGTGATGTGATAATTTCAAAATCGGTGATATAATTGAAAAAAAGAAATTGAAACTTGTCGGGTGGTCGCGTTGATTCTATCAAGCTTCTGGCAAGTCTTCATGCGCATGTTTCAAGATGGTCACCTTGCTTACGACTAACAATTAACAATATGATGATATACTTGACAAGTTTCAAGATGGTCATCTTGCTAACCTTTATTAATTGCTTTTTTTTTCGCACTTTACTTTCCGCATTTGCTTTTATGCTCTTTATTTTTATGCACCTTTAATTTCAGAATTTACATTTCATGTCATTTTGCACGTAAGCATTTTATTTTCTGCAATAATACTTAATAATTCAACTTAAACATATAAAACTTTTAAATGGACTTGGTTACTATGTTTGTGCTTGGAGATTGATCTTTGGACTTAGGATTAGGACGTCTACCTCAGCTTGGAGATTTTTATGCCCTTGGTGTTATTCTGTCTTGTCTGCTTATTATCTTTGTCTGCAGCTTATTCTGTTATACTAGATTAAGAGTGGATTTCCTCCAAATACAGTCGTTACTCTGCCCATTTTTTCTTAAGACAAGAGTTCATCTGAGGCGCAGAATTATCTATAGTTTGTTTTTTTTTGTCTGGTTATTTGTGGCTTATATGGTAATCCAAATGATGGGATATGGTATTGCCTCTTGATGTCAAGTACTATTCTTCTCACTCAGTTAGATATTTCTTTACCCTTACCTTTTACTTTATGCACTTAGGTTAGCCTCTTCATCTCCTCCCTATTCTTTAATTTTCGAAATATTCCCTCTTTTTCAAATGATTCTTATTTTCAAAATTAAAATCGCTTTCATAAAAAACTTGGACTTAGGTCCACGCATTTTCAAACTTATTTTCTTAATAAAATTTCAATTCATTTAAAAATACTTTGAATTTTCTTTTCATAAGACTAAAAAACACCTAACCTCATTCAAACATTTTGAGCCCTTTGTGGCTTTTCTAACAAGCATTTTCTTAAAATCAACGAACACACAGTTTTGGTCTTTTTTAGCCGAACTACTTGGTTTTGATTTCAACATTGCACATTGTTGGTATGTAGGCCCGAAACTCATTGGATGTTCTATCAAACCAAAAATTATAAAAAATACTTCTTTTCTCCCCCCACCATCCATTTTGTACATACTCTTTTTTTAGCACACATATACAAATTTTCAAAGAGCTTCATACGGAGTACCATAGATGCTTTGGGTGAATAACACCTTCCCTTTGCATAAATAACCCCCAGTCCCCGGTCCCAGATCTCTGAATTTTTTTGTTAGGATTTTATTCTCTCTTTTTCCTAGTCCTTTGGATAAAATAAAAGCATGGTGCCGATTCTTTTGTTACTTTTTTAGTTAAGTCAATTCAATGGCTTATACTCGCAGTTTTTGCTGCTTCAGAAAAGTGTCGACTCTTCTGGGGATGTTTGACCTATTGCTGGACCATCTCTAAGTTGGTTGACCCTTTATATATATGTGCTAAATTGTTTGTATATATTGTGTGCTTGTTTGTCTGGATGTTTTTCTAGTTTTCAACGGTTCTTGGTGAGTTCTTTTTGACTCTTATACCTGGACTCGGGAAAACTTAAGATAGGACGGGCGGTATAGTCATGTTAACTTTTAGGGAGTAATCCCGAAGAAGAAGACATAAGATCCCTCACTCAGTGGAGACCTCCTTGACTGTTGTATTTTGTTTACCGTGCGATCCGGAAGACATAACTGGTTTCGACCTGAGATTCTATGAAGCTGAGAAGTCGTAGAACCCTTAACCCATACTGGCCTTTTTAGAGGTAGTGCAGGGACTATTACGGAGTTATCTGGAAGTAGTTGCTACGCGATACTACACTCGGACGAGGTTCACCTGATGGTATTGCTAATTACCGAGTACATCGGGAAGTTGGAAGTATTGGATGGAGGAATAAAAACTCCTGGGATTCCTTTAGAACCGTGAACTACAGGTGATAAATCTTAGAAAACCTCGGGGGTAGTACCTTTTGACTCCATGCTCGTGACGTTGAACTTATGGACCCCTTATTTGTGACCTACGCACTTTTTTAGACTATTGTTCAAGGAACATAAAATTGACCTTTGCAGATATCGAAGGTATACTTTGACCATGAATTATGGACAGAGGAGGACTCAGAAATACAATTTCAAGGAAGCTAAGATTGAGGGACTGATGAGCTTGATTAATGAGATTGAGAGTCTATAGGATTTCCAAAAGAATTATGGGACTATTATATCTTTGATGACGACAAAGATGAAGGATGGTTTGCATTTCACCTTGGTTCAGTTCTATCATTCGTTGTACCATTGCATTACTTTTCCTGACTATCAGTTAGTTCCTACCTTGGAGGAGTATTCTTACCTGTTTGGTTGACCTATTACTAGTGTGGTTCTTTTTACTGTTTTGGAGGAGAAACCTAAGTATCATAAGATTACAGCTATTACCCATATGAAGAGGTCTGAGATTGAAGACAATATGACAACCAAGGGGTGTATCAGAGGATTACCAGTTGTATTTCTTTTAAAGAAGGCTCATTATTTTGCTGATATGAGGATTATGGAGGATTTTGAAGCCATGTTTTCCATGCTTGCTTATGGTTTGTTTTTGTTTCCCAATGTTAACAACTTTGTTGATGTGAATGCTATCAGGATCTTCATGATCGGGAATCCAGTTCCCACACTTATTGCCGAGACTTATTATTATGTTCATCTTCGAAACATCCATCGAGAAGGAGAGAATATTTGTTGTACTCCATTGCTATATCGTTGGTTTGTTTCTCACTTGCCTACAACTGATACTTTTTGGGATTCTATGAGGGGATCTCGTGGGGCACCTAAGATCATGGCTCTCACTCATTCGAATATTGTATGGTATCGTCAGGTTTATCATAATGTAGAGGTTATCGACAGTAGTGGTAGCTTTCCCAATGTGCCTCTTCTTGGCACAAAGGGATGCATTGGCTATAATCTTGTTATTGCGCGTCGTCAACTTGGTTATCTGATGAGGGATAAACCAAAGAGTATTCATGTGAGTGACTACCTTGTTAAAGAGGGTGAAGACGACAACTCAGCTAGGAAGGATATAGAGAAATCTTGGCGTCATATTCATAGGAAAGGAAAAGAGAATCTATGGCAGAGAGGAGTTGTTTCTTTGGAGCCTTATCTTCTATGGGTTCAAGCAAGAGCTATTGAGTTGAAGATGTTGTATTCATGTGAGGAGCCTCTTGCTGATTTGTTTTTGGATAATACTCATGGTTCAGATGATATAGAGGATCTTTAGCTTGCTTTAGTTAGAAAGCATCAAGAGAAGGAAGCTTGGAAGAACAAGTATCATACATTGAAGATGTCTTATGCAATAGAGCTGAAGGAAAAAGATGATTTGATTGAGATTCTTGAGAGTTGTGCTGTAGAGATGATGGAGAAGCAAGAGGATTTATTTTCTTCCAGTGTTCATCCAGTTCTTAGTGCTCAAGTTTATTCTCATACTTCTCCCGAGTCTGGTGCTTGGAATGGTTATGTCGATAGGTACGTGTCAGAGAACGAGCAGCTGAAGGAAGAGAATAGAAAGCTTAAAAGGATGCGTTTTTCTGAAGAGGGGTCTTCTACAAATTTGATTCTTTAGGGCTTGTAGTTTATTTTATTTTATCACTTGTACTTGGGATCATTGAAACTTATATTGAAGAGTTGTAATCCTCAAAATATTTTATTAATGATATGAGTTTATTTCAGTATTTCAAATGTGTTATACTTTAATATTTGCAAATTAAATTGTCTTTATTAAGTTCCTTGAATAATAAGAAATGATAAACAAATCATATGCATTACACTCATACATCATGACACACATATTCTTGCATTTTCACACTTTCCCAGGTGTCTTATCCATTTCATTGCTTCGTCCTGTCTTCTAGTTGTTGCATCGGTATAACACTCGAGCCAACTCCAAGAAAAAGTTCAAAAATATAGAGCAAGAGAATCATGAGATGCGCAAAGAGGTTATCTCCTTGAGGACCGATATGGCCAATTTGAATGCTAAGATGGAACAATTGGTGGCTTCTCAGAATCAGCCACTACCTCCTCCACCTGCTCCTCGTATCATTCCACCTTAACTAGCAATTGTTATCTCTAAAATTCAAGATGCTCATGTTTCTTTCGTGCCAGTAGTTCCTACCATCCAACATCGTATGGATCCTGGTTATCCTTGGGGAATGCCAGAGAATTTCATGCTTGAAGGTTACAATCTTGCTGCTCAAGTGACCTCCTTGGCCAAACCTGTTGTTGTTTCCGCACCTCCTGTGGTGCATGGTACTCATGTTTTCAACAAAGAGTTTGACAATCTAGTCTCTCCTCCAAGTGAAATCCTAGACTATTATGATCGAATGAATGGTTTCCAGGAAAAGTTTGACAAGATGCAGAAAGAGTTGAAAGCCCTTAAAGGGAAAGAACTTTTTGGTGATAATATCAATGATCTATGCTTAGTTCTTAATGTGAAAGGGCCTTGTAAATTAAATGTTCCGCAGTTTGAGAAGTACAAGGGAAATTCTTGTCCTCGTGACCATTTGATGATGTATTTGAGACGGATGTCCACTCACACTAAAGACCAATGTCTTCTCATTCACTTCTTTTAATATAGTTTAACCGGTGCAACTCTGAGATGGTACATGAATCTAGACAGCAGTGACATCCATACATTCAATGATTTGGGTGAAGATTTTGTGAAGCATTACAATTATAATATGTACATGGCATCTGACCGTGATCAGCTGAGGGAAATTGTTCAAAAAGATAAGGAATCCTTCAAAGAGTATGCTCAGCAATGGCGTGAGCTTGCTGCACAGGTTATACCTTCGCTAAGTGAGCAAGAGATGACCAATGTTTTCCTTAAGACTTTGGGTCCTTTCTATTACAGGAAGATGTTGGCCAGTGCGCCTAATGATTTTGCTGAAATGGTGAACATGGAAGTCCGTCTAGAAGAGGGTGTTAGAGAGGGACTATTTTTGAAAGAAGAAGGATCGAGTGGGGAAAATAAGCCATCTTTTGGATTCTGCAAAAAGAAAGAAGAAGTTAATGTTCTAGTACAGGAAAGGAGAACCAGACCCCCTAAAATACGTCCTTAGAACCAACAAGTTGTTGCTGTTACTCCTGTTGTTGCTACAACTCCAACTACTATCCCTTATAACAAGGCATCTCAGCAAGGGAAAGGCCCAAAGGGAGAACCGTTTGATCTGATTCCGATGACTTATGCAATTGTTTTCACATAAGGTAATTGTAGATGATACCTTTATGAGTCTTTTTAAGTACATTGAGCTCAACTTTTATACTCCCGTAAGCTCTGGTCAGAAATAAACTGAGATATGGAGTACATAACTTGTTGATCGTGTCCTGGTCAAATAATACAAAGTAGATGTCTCCTTTTCCACATCAGGAGTAGGTTCCAAACATAAATGTTCGACACATTCTTATTTAACACCCAAAACATATGTTCTTCAACTGGAAGTCGACACAAGTAATGTTCTAACATCTCATAGAACATGAGTTCCAACTTATAGGAACACATTATCCTTGATAATCTTCAAGGTCTTCAAAATCATATGCAGATGTTCATGAGGATCATTGATCAATTGATTCTCACTAACTCCATTAATAAATGTCTTTTTGAGTGGACTTGAGGAAAATCTAAAGTATCTTTGACACTTTTAATATAGTTACAAAATCTTCCATATATTCTGTTGAGAGAACAATAACCCTAGAATCCTTCTTGTACTTTAAGGGTTATATATGCAACGGAATACAATAATACTTCAACATAATTTACATACAATGCTTACTATCCAAGTTAAGCATAAACATGGACACTTAGGATTGAAAATAAATCAACCCTACGTACAATATCTTTTCACCAAGCTATAGACTAGATATCTTCAATACCATAACCAGAACACATACAAACTTAAGAGTTACCTTATCAATATCTTCACTCCCGCATGAAGGTTTTGATAGTTTTTCTCTCTTGCTTAATAACAACTGCACATTATGTAACGCCCTGTTTTAATTAATATTATATTATATTAATATTTTTGAATTACCGATTGATGTTTATTTTGCGACGAGATTAAATATGTTAATCGATATATATGATAATATATTTGGCGACGTTTCTATTCGGTCCGGTAAAATATTATTCGGATCCGATATTTAATTCCCCATAATTATTTTAATTGAATGGAATTAATAATATCGGTAGAAATTATTAGTGTGTTAATTTATAAGAATAGATGAGGGGTGTGAGGATTATTTGATGAGAATTGGGTTTCCACCCTTGTTGCTAGTAAGATTTGCATATAAACCATTTCTCCTCATTTTCCTTCCATCCAAAATACCAAAACCAAACATAGAAATTGGAAGCTAGTAAGTTATAAAACCATTTCCTTGTTTTCTTTCCATTTTCCAAACACACCAAAATAGAAACTAGAGAGAGAAGAGAGGTTTTGGAAAGAAGAAGAAGAAGAAGGAGAGAAGAAGAACAAGAGAGCAAGAGGGAAGCTTGAGGTTGGGCTTGGTAGCATCACCATGGATCATCAAACTAGAGGTAAGGGTTTGATTCTTCATCTCATATTGTTAGGTTTTGATAGATGTATTTTGGATTTGGGGTGAAATTGATAGTTGATTTATAGGGTTTTGTTGGTTGATTGTTGGAATGGTTTAGAAGAGTTGGATTAGGAGTATGTTTTGTGGATGTATTAGGTGCTAGCTTGTAGAATTAAGAGTATTGAAATGGGAAAGAAAACCATGGTAGAAGTATGAGAAAATCTCAAAAGATGAAGTTTTCACGCAGTCCATTAACACGGGCCGTGTTGATTAACACGGCCGTGTTTCCTCTAAAATGGAAATTTTAGTTGTGCGAGCAATCCACACGGGCCGTGTTGCGCACACGGCGCGTGTTGATGCACGCCTGGGTGAAAATTGCACGTTCGGTTGGCTTTTCAACACGGGCGTGTTGATGCACACGGGACCCGTGTTGATGCTCTGTAGCCTCAAAATTCGATTTTTCGCATTTCTTTTGGGACCCGATGGTGTTCCGATTTTCGATTCGGTAAATTGACGACCAAGTTGCTCGAATTCAACGAAAATTAACGTGCTAGCTAAGTTTGAGGTGTAGAACTTGGTGGTGAGGTTAGTTGTTAGAAGTGAGTTTTTGCGAGATGACCGGAATGGGCTTAATTACGGTTCAATTGAATCGATTTTGTAGTGGGTTTAGGATACGTATGGACGATCCGATTGCGGCGTTGATGATTATGATTAATGCGGTTATTAGGAATGGCTTTCGCGATTATAGGGTTTAACCATTTTCCGTTTTGGAATTTAGTGAGCGAATTGGTTATGATGTAGGGTGATTAAACATAATCTTTGCGACGTATTAATTAGCAAATACTTGTTGACTATGCGATGCGAAGTTATATGTCTTTGTACATGATAATGTGATGATTATATTAATATTGTTGATAAATGCTTCCGATTTGTGAATGCATGATTTTGATGATGATGAATTATATGTGACGATTTGCATAATAATGCGATGATATATTTATCTTGTTTTGGATGAATTATGGCGATGTGGGCTTTATGCCAATTTGAATGAGCGATGATGTTGTTTTGTGTTGTGTTGTTTTATTGTCGAGTCACATACATTGCATAAGCGAAGAGGGCTTTTATGCCAAGCGAAGAGGCTTTTATGCCAAGCGATGATGGCTTTTATGCCGAGCGAAGATCGGCTTTATGCCAAGTGTCCCTAATTACGGACAAAGCGATGGGTACCACATGCATAACATAGTCGTGTCTCATGGAGTCGGTTATGTTTATGTTTGAGTTGTTTGGCGTTGGGTTTTAATTGATGAATGATGTTGGATTGCGATGATATACGATGCTTTGTTTGGTGATGATCTTTGTGATGAACATGAAGTGAATATAACTTGATTGTTTCATGATAACTAGGTGATGAGTATAAATAATGAGTTTTGCGATGATTTAACTTTGATGAAATGCTAAATGCAAATATGATGTGATGATGTTGTGATGTATGGGCTTTATGCCAAAAGCGAAGATGGGCTTTATGCCAAAAGCGAAGATGGGCTTTATGCCAAAAGCGAAGATGGGCTTTAGCCAATTTTGTGATGATTCGTTTATGTTGCTTATATTATTAGCATATTATTTAACGTTGTTGGTTGATGTTGTTGTTTAAGACGGTCGTGTTAATTAGTGATGTAAATAGGATGTTTGTGATGATGGGCTTTTATGCCAAGTGATGGGCTTTTATGCCAAGTGATGGGCTTTTATGCCAAGCGAAGGGCTTTTATGCCAAGCGATGGGCTTTTATGCCAAACGATGGGCTTTTATGCCAAGCGAAGATGGGCTTTAGCCAATTTGTGATGATTGTTCATGTTCCTCATGTTGTTAGCATTGTTTAATGTTGTCGGTTGATGTTGTTGTTTATGATTGTCGTGTTAACTAGCGATGTATTAGCTTGTGACGACCTCGTGCAGACGGAGGTGTATGTGTTGTTGAGATGAATTGTGCCGATGAGGCTTAGGTGATTAAGTGTAGATTAAACACTTTAGAATAGTGATAAAAGTAGGTGAGATTTAGATATGTGGTGGAATGCACCTGCTAATCCATATCGCTTATATTCCAAACTATATATATATTTATCATGCCTTTAATAATATGTTTTGGAGTATCTCACCCTTTACTTGTTTCGCCGTTACCTATATATTGGTAACGCAGGGTTATGAAGACGGAGTTTTAGCTGCTGTTAGTCGAGTCGGTGTCGCTCTGATACGTAGCACTCGGGGGGAATATTTGTGTTGTCTTGTTGTTGTTCTTTTGATGTTATTCTTTTATGTATAAGAATTATACTTTATGAAAAGATGATTTATTAAGGAAGTTTATTAAAGAAGATGTTTTGATGTCTTTGAATCAATTTATTTCTTCCGGCGATGCTATGTATCTGAGACTTTTACTTTAAATCAAACTGTTTAAAGTGAGTTGTTTTGATGGTGTAACGCCTCAGTATTTAATTTATGAAATTTTAAATTACTTTGATTTTTGTATATAAAACTTTGGGTAGATTTGGGGTGTTACACATTAACCCTTAAAATAATCCGAGGTGTCCACTCCCGCATGAAGCCTTTTGACTTTAAACTCCTCTTGTTCAGCTTCATCATCTTCTTTCATCAAGAAGGTACAACAGTAAAAATACACATGGAAGCACAAATATAGAACATGAGTAATAAACAATATGCAAGCAAAAATTAGAAACACACAATAGATTAAGAAACCAAATATCAACAACTTCGGGTGGTCTTCCACATCTTGCCTCTATCAAAGATCCTACCGCACTCCTGAGTGTTGTCACCAGCCTTTTGAAGAGAGCGTTTATTCCATCTAATGGCAACTTTCTTCGACTTCCTAAGCTTCAGAACATAGAGGAAAGATGTAGTATGAGATGCACTCCTTCATAATTGTAATTTCTATAACTCTTCAATATTACAAGTTCCAATCCCTCTACTTACAATAGTAGATTGTTCCTTGTTGTCCATATGCTCCAGAGTAATAACCTTTTATTCAAATAGACTATTGATTTGTTGCTTAAGATCATTAGGATACTTATTCTAGTCATGTTGTATAAGATATCTGATATTGTTTGATCTTCAACATAGAATGTCATGACGTCATGTCTAACATTATGATCCTTCAATGTGTGTGTTGCACCCTAAATTTTACCATAAATTTTCGCATCCGTTTTATTTGTATCATATTTAGTTTTTATTCAAATCTTTGCACTTTTATTGCAGATTTTGCATTTTCTTGTCCCAATTTTCTTATTTACTTATAATTTGTTTTTGTTTTTAGAATGTACTTTAAAATTTAACATTTGTTGTTGTTCATTTTATTACTGTTATTTAAGAAATACAAAACAATATACATTGATGTTTCATTTATTTTTGTATTATTAAAATATGTATTTTCTTTTTAATTACCTTCGAATTTAAGTTTTAATATTTTATTTAATTTTAATTTAGAATAATTTGTAGATATTTTACAAAATATCTAAGGGTCTATTGGTCATTGGCATTTACCTTTTGTCTTCATCTTCCTCGACGATCTCCGCTCAACACCAAAACGTCCTCTTCCAGCTACTACTCCACTCGCCACACTCACCATCCATTCTCCTCTTCATTCTCTCACATCACAACCCGCCGCCACTCTTCGTCACGTTCAACCCAACTTCCATCGTCCTCCTCACTCCGTCGTGAACCTTCAAGCTGCTATCCTCCATCATCCTTCATACATCATCACCGGTGCCACCCTTCTATAACAACACCCTTCGTCCAAATAACCCCGTCTCTCATCGCTCAGAGCAGCCTTCACCGTCCATTCTCTTTCTCGTCGCCTATATCCCGCCGTTTCATCACATCTGTCGCTGCAACATCCTCCATCGTTCAACAAAAGCACCCGCGAGATCTTCCTCACCCAACCTTCGTTTCCGCCTACTCTCATCGTCGTATCGTTGTTTCCCTCCGAGCAACATCAACGTCGTAGCTTCAACTGGTCATCACGGACAACAAACAGCAACATCAACTTTGACGTATTGGTAACTTTTCGATTCCATCTCTTTTTGTTTGAACAATTGTGATGCTGTGAACATGCCGTGACGATTTCAATGGAATATTAGTTTTGACATTATATTGTTCTACCTTTCTGCGAGTTAATCGAAATAACATGGGTGTGGTTTTCTAAAGAAAAGAAAGCTGTTAGTATGTGGGCATCATGTTACATCCTGTTTGACATGAAGTATTTGATTTATCAACTTTGTTTGTCATGCTGAATGTGTATGGTTGGACTAAATGGATAGCATCCTATATTTAGGTTAACCAACTTGAATTGGTGTTGTGTTTGTTGTCAATGCATACCAAATCTATCTTTAAGAAATGGTTTTAATATCAGAGGTTTGTTTGGTGATGAATTAGCAAGATTTTGGTTTTGGATACAGTGTTAGATGTTTCAATTGAGATATTATGTTAGTTGACATAATTGTTGAAGATGACGAAGTTTTCTTTTGAATTGATTGCGTTTGCGAATGATTTCGATTCGGTTTAATAAATTTGGTCAAAGTATCAACGTGGCTATTATTGTTGTTCTGTTTTAAATAGTCGATGTGTCTATAGTTCCGATGAAGGTTTAATCATGATTTCACGTTTATTCGCGGTAAATTTAACCGAGGAACTTATGGGGCAACATGTTTATTTCTTTGTGTGAATTCGAGTGAGAAAAGTCATTTTAACTTTGAGTATAATTGATTGAATCGTGGCTGCCCGGACAATGATTTACATGTTTAGAGCTTGTGATAAACTTGTTTCATCATATCTTGATCGTGGAACTTGAATTGGGTAATAAAATTAATTTTTGATTATTGGTTGAGAAACATTCATTTTATTCATGCGCATCATACAAGTTTGATTTCGATTTTATATCTTGCTTACTAACCATGTTCTAATTTATGGCAAATTCATTTCTTTTATCCCACTTATGCTACTAACTAGTTTTCTATTGGTGAAGGCATTCAAGAATAGTCCAATCATACATTTTTTCTTAGCACCTATATGTCTTTTCTCCAATTACATTCTTATTATAGTTATTCTACTATTTAGATTTGATATTTAGTAATGTATTTTTTTTAAATATAAAATACTAAATATTTTTGTTATTATGTTAGTATCGTAAATATATCATTATACATACTATTTTTATTCTTATATTTTATTCAATTCATCTTATATTTTATTCAATTCATCTGTAAATAAAATTCAAATTATATTATAAGTGATCTTCATCGTGTTACAATTTCGAAGTTTGAATTCGATTCGACCTTCGAATGTGTATGAACACAAAAATGTTGTTTGTCTCTTAGAATTAATTTCTACAATCTATTCTAATTAATCCAATAAAATGCAATAGTCAATAATCGATACATGCTTCTTCGCATTGGTTTTTGTTCGTATCCCGTTGTGATGTAGTTAATCTATTATTTTTTCTTTAATTTATTTTCATCCCCATTCGGAAAAATGTATCCCGCTCCCTTGTTGCGTTGTAACTAATCGCTTTCTATTTTATATTTATTTCTTAAATTCCCATTTGTAATTGATGTATCCCTCTCCCCAAAAGGCTTGTAATAATTATTTAGTTCGCATTTATTTTATTTTAATTTAATCGTCACTTACACAAAATAAAAAAAATCATTTTCAAACTAATATTCAATTGTGAATCATTTTAAACCCGTAAGTCGACAAAGCTTAGAAGTGTCATGATGACCACACATGCACACATGTACGCTTGATCCTGGGCCTTCCTACAGTGAGCCTATTTTGATCAATTGTTCCAATTGGTTGTCTTAGTAGATAGCCCACTTTGCTAGTACACATGTAATTTAATCGCTTTATGTTTGTGTTGGCGACCATGTATGGGCTTTTCTCGAATTTTATATTATTGATTTATTTGCAATTGCTTCGTTTGTCGTTCATCTTCCGCGCCCTACTCCACATACCAACTTTCTCATTTTCATAAGGGTTCCATAATAGAGAGTAGGCTTGGATATTTTCTCGAGATCGATCAAGTATTGTGGCTTAGTTGATCCTAATCTGATTCATTCTTTCTCCATTCACCAAGCATTTAAAACACTTTCAATAAACTTTCTCGATCCAAAGTCAAGTCGTACTTTCAAACCTCGATCCAACGTCAATTGAATTTTCCAAAACCTTTTCATAATAAAGTTTCGAGTATTTAAATTATTGGTTGCTAGACCAATTGTTTAAATACTTGTGTCAAAATGAACTCCGAGTCTTCAAATCGTTGGTTGCTAGACCAATTGCTTAAAACTCTTAATAATGTGAACCTCGTTTCACTTCACTTTTTCATAAGAAAACTTTTTCGGATGATAGACGACTCGTTGAGCATTGAGCTCCTCTGGTTTCTAGTATTTGAATCGTAGGATGCTAGTCCTATTGTTCAGTACTTTTCACCCACTTAAAATTAATCTTAACTCATTCAAACCTTTTGTGCGTCCGAGCACCTTTTACCTTTAAAACCTCTTCAAAGATTAGACATGATTCATTTATAATTGAGATGTTCCACCTCTATCCCCATGGTTTCGACTTCTCCACATGAATACTAGAGGCGTTCTCAAACCCTCCCTCATGTGGGTGCATAGTCCTTTATTCTTTATCACACCTTGTGGGCGTTTGGACGAGTCTTCTCCTTTAAAAATGACGACTTGTCTTTTCATTTAAAATCAATCAACAAACAATCATTTTCTAGCCGAACTACGACCCTCTGACTTTCCAATTGCACGAGGGAGTACGTAGGCACTAAGTCTTACGACTGAAGGCGAGAAAAAATAATAAAAACATTTTTTCTCTCTTTCTTTCTCCTTTCCACCTTAGAAGATCGTAAATTTTCACACTAACACACGAAGACACTTTGAACTAAATGGGTACCATCGAGTACGATGGATGTGAGGGGTGATAATATCTTCCCCTTGCATAACCAACACCCGAACCTGCATCTCTTAATCTCGTAGACCGTCTTATTCTTTTCTCTCGTGGGTTTTATTCGATATTTCCCCTATCCTTCTTGGAATAAATAAACCTCGGTTGCGACTTCATTGTGTCGATATTCAAATTATTAAAATTAATTTTTCGATAGGCGTCGACAATGTGGCCAATCCATACTAGTTGAGAACATTCTCTCCTTGTTCCACCATACTCAACAACAACAGTATTTCCATAAGCAAAAATCAAATTGTTTCTTAGATACAAATACCTAATGACCCATTGTAAACCACTGATGCAATTAAAGATTCTCCTTTCTAGAATAGAAGAACACGTCTTTGGTTCAAGTTTAGAAACAAGACATGACTTTGCAATGTTTGCTTCATTTGAGTGAGTTGTATTGATCTTCTTAAGATGATCTGTATGAGTTGTAACTTCAGAGTTATCTAGATCAACAATTGTGGACTCACTTATAGCTTCTTTTCCTGTCTCCTCAGTCTTCACTAGGCACGAACAAATATTGTCTTCAACATATATCCTTTGTTTTGTAATTGAATCATCCACTGCCATATTGATAGATTCTAAATTAATCCAAGTTATAGAGTTAAAAACTTTATAATTTTTGCTCCTTGAAGAGTAACCCAGAAATATCCCTTCATCCCTTATGGGATTCTTCATACCCTTTTGATCTTTGCCAGTCAAGTAATAAGATTTGCTTACAAAGATATGAAAGTAATAGACTCTAGGTTTCCTTCATTTCCATATCTCATAAGAAGTGATTGAAATCCATCTTCTTAAAGTAATCCTATTATGAATGTATCAAGAAGTATTCATGGTTCTTCCATAAAGTACAAAGGAAAATCCTTAGCATGAAGCATGACTCTAACTGATTCTTGAACATATTTGGTCACGTGTTCAACAATCCCCTCTTTTTGATATCACTCATGACTAATAATTTTAGAAGCACAAAATTAAGAGAATTTTATATTCCCAAAATTTTGTCATGTTCACTTCTAACTTTTATTATATCATCATTCTTCTATTCTTGAATACTTCGACACAATTCTTTGAAGATTTGAAAAGCACCTTATTTTTCTATAAGAAAATTTATCCAGGTATATCCAGAAAAATCATCTATAAGCACCTAAATATATCTTTTAATACTCAAGATTTCATACTGTACTGGTATGATTAAGTCCATGTGAAGAAGCTCTAACATTTTGGAAGTAGTTTGATGTTGCACCATTTAGTGTGACGTCATGGTTTGAGTCCTAAATTAACATTCATAAAAGACTTTTTGAGATGGAGGTATTCTAGTTTCTAGTGCCGTATCTTTACTTCATCCTTCCTAATTATTGAACATTAGGAAGAATAAGCATTTAATTAAGCTTTTGGGAGATAACTATTGTCTTTAGACCTTATCCCCTTTATGAACACAACACTTTTCTCATATTTTACCAAGCATTCTGATTTTGAGAAAATGACTTATAATCCTTGATCACATAACTGACTAGTGCTAATAAGATTAGCAGTTACTCCTTTCATATAAGCAACATCTTCCAAATTAGGAGAAGCAGCATCCATCAACTTACCAACTCCTTTTATCTCACCATTAAACCCATCACCAAATCTTACAGATCCTGTGGGACGAGGCGTAATATTCACCAATATCTTCTGAACTCCTATCATGTCCATAGAGAATACACTATCAAAATACCAATCTTTTCCATTTGGGTCTCTTAAGGAAGTATTAGTCGTAAAGTTCATTTCCTTATTTTCAACACTTCTCTTTTTTCTCACTGGATAGACCTTAGAATGATTTGAAGATTTTTCATCTCCATACAGTTTATAATAGAGAGGCTTAATATGACCAAGCTCACCATAATTATGACATATCAAAGTTGATGATTAGAAACTGGATAAGGTTTTATCATGTCTGCATGATGTTGTAATATGTTACTGGACGTGTTGATCATTCTTTTTCTTTCATAATGAAATTACTTCTTCTCAAACACTCTTCTTTGTTTATTAATAGACTGAAAATCAATTTATTTATCTCTATTCTCTTTCATAATATCAGCTTTACTATTTATCTTATTCAAAGAATCTGACATATTATTAAGTTTGGAATTAAAGAGAGATACCTCACCTTGAAAATGCGAAATAGTACACTAGGGATGATAAACGGGCCTAAAACAGAGAGGGGCGGCCATATTTGAGGATGAGGGCCTAGAAAATTTTCTCTCCCCTCAAAAAAATGAGTGTGAGCCGGGAAGAGCCTGCAGGCACTACACCTTTTAAGCCTAAAAATGTAAATATTTTTGTTAATACTTGTGCCCACAAAATCCTGCAAAGAAAACGGGGCCAAAGTAACACCTTTTAAGATTTTTGTCGATTTTTTTTTCAAGTAACACAACAATATTTGACATACCTTCAAAAGTATCTAAATTGGCTTGGCCTTCTTGATTTTCAACATTGGAAACAAAAGCTACGATCTTGTGCTTTTTCTATGACTTGTCACTAATTGCCAACTAAAAGGTTTAAAGTGAACCAACAAGTTCATCAACCATCATGTTGCCGATGTCATGAGACTCTTCAATGGTAGTAGTTACCTTCTTGTCAAATTTCCTAGGTGGTGACCTAAGAATCTTTCTAACCAGCTTTTCTTCTAACATCTTTTTCCCCCAAGGCAGTACATGCATTTGCTATTTAAAGAATCTTCATATGATATTTTCGGATGGTCTCATCAGTATTCATAGCCACGATACATGTGTTGATCAATATGAACACATTCTTATCCACTTCATTGAATAAAGCATGAAAAGCCTTGGAGTTTCCAAGAGTCAATTTGTCATCCTAATCTTCCTTTGTCCTTAAGGACACATTCCTATATTTGTCCTTATTAAAAGGATGTTCCCATCCTTTCAAAATATCCTTCCATGTTTATGGAACCATCTAACAAAGGTCAAGAATGATGTCTCAACACTGCAACATAATGTCTAGACAAATGTTATGACATATGCTGAAAGAAAAACAAGCTAAAACAGTTGATTATGCAGAAAGATAAATTGTAGGAAATTTAAAGAACAAAATCAATTGTTAACCCAGTTCGGTGCAATGTCACCTACATTGGGGGATACTAAGCCGTGAAGGAAATCCACTATATAGTAATAGTTAAAACCTTAGAAATTCCACTAAAATTCTGGTACAACATATGAGATATCAAAGGGGATGTCAGGACACTGATATCTGTCTTGAGAACCATTAACATAACAGAATTCTAAAGTGCATAAAACAATAAAAACATAATGAATTTTGTACCCAGTTCGTTTCCAACCAACCTACGTCTAGGGGCTTCCAAGCCATGGATGAAGTCCTTGTTTACACTCTTCACTTAATCCCTACTCAATGACCCTTCTACCTAAGAAACCTATCTTAGATATGAGAACCGTCGCTCACTCCCTAAGTCACACGCAGTGACAATAAACAAAAACTAAACTAAAGATACTCTTCAAAGACACACAATCACACTTGCTTCAAAGCTTATGGTAAATGACAAATTACAAATCAACTAACGTCCTACTTATGTTTCAATGAATACAAGGGAGGCTCAAAATAAAAACCAACACAATTAACAACCAACAATAAAAATAATAATTTCTAAATTTGGAACGGCCAGACGGCAAAACAAGCTTTGCAGCCTTTAAATAAAGTAACAACAACTAGGGTTGCGTTACTCACAAGTATTCAGCGTTTCCTATCGTTTTTCTATGAAAGAGGGACATAATATCTCCAAGTATATTTCTAAATTTGTTACACAAGCTTCCTTAATCGAAGCATACAAAAACAAACAAACTGACTTCCTAAAAATTCTGAACTTAAACCAATTCTGCCAGTTTCACATGTCAGGACATCTGTTGTGATATCTGCTACTTCAATAGAACTAATAAATTTAAAAAAATTCTCCTAATCACTATCCCTTATAATTTCTACCTAGGAACCTCTAAGTTTCAATCACCTTAGTTATAAATAAACCAGTTACAATCGTAGTAACTAGTATAAGATAGAAGTTTGAACTTCCAATCGACGATGCTTACTTAAGAAACTTAACTAAGAACACTCAATCGTTTACTTAAAAGCTCATTTGTGAGAAAAAATAGATTGATAAACAAGCAACAATCAGTCAATTGAATGCATCAAAAGATAATGAAAGACAGACAAAGAACTTAAAAGACACGCAAAACCCTAAAACCTTATGTTGTACACATAGTTTATTCTTGTGAATTCTTGCTCTGTTTAGGTCTAGCAAATCTATTTATATAGACTCATGCAGTACGGGCTTGAACTCTTCAAATAGATCTCATCTTTCCGTTTAAAAGCAGCTCCAAGATCTTCTCATGAAAATATGAACAAATACTTTTAAATCTTCCTAAAAATTCTCCAAGATTATTTTCAAGAAATCCAAGTAAATACTCATTATTGTCCTAAATATTCTCCTTGACATGCGCATAATTGTTAATTCTCGATTATTTGAATTGGCATTATGTTTGGTAAAACTATTATATTAGCAATTATTTAGATAGAATTTGAAACTTGTAAGAGAAAGAAGGTTGAAGTTCTATTTGACAAAGGAATATGTTGAGATGAAATAATTCAACAACTTGAACAACATATCGAAGAAGATGTTTCGACAACTCGCCTGTAGAACTAAATAGGGAGATTTAGTTGTGTTTTAGTTATGTAGAATATTTGGGGAATATTATCCATCATATATGGCGTATATTTTTCGGTATATTTAAAGGTCTAAAATACTAAAGGAGAATCAATCTGAAATCAAGGAGAACATTTAGGAAACTAAATGTTGAAGACCTTTCTTGTAGCAGAAGTATTATGCCTTTTTGTTACAGCTGTTGTTTGAAGGCCCAATTCCTGTTTGGGTAGAGGTTATAAATAAGGATTTGTAACTTTGTTTGTGAAGCTATCTGAAATAAGGAAAGATGTAATCATTAGGGCTAGATGTTGTGAACCAGCCGGATTGTGGGATGGTCACCAGTATACCTCGAAGCCTGTAGGTAAGAGGAGTGTTGTTGTCACGCAAAATCTGGGAAGTAATGAGTTGAGTATTGTTCTTAGAGGAAGCTTTGAAGAAATTACAAGTATGTGTTCTTAGTATAGAGTCAAGGCTTAGTATGGATGGAAGTGTGGCTTCCTGCGTTGACATAGAAGTGTGTCTCCTCATCATGGAAGTGTGTCTTCTACTTTTAAGGTGTTGAAGAGTTGTTAGAAGTAAAGTTGTTGATGTTGTGGCTAAGATGTTGACTGTTGGACATCAATGTGATGATTGGAAGTGGGATGGGGATATCTCATATCTAGAGAGGACCTAGGTAAAAGGGTCATTAGGTAGTAATTAAGTGAGGAGTTGTAAACAGGGTAGTTTAGCTCTAAATTAATACTGTTGATAGTGGACTTCAATCCTGGCTTGGTAACCCCAAGATGAAGGTGTTGGTTTCACCGAACTGGGTTAACAATCCTGGCTTGGTAGCCCCCAAATGAAGGTGTTGGTTTCACCGAACTGTTGTACCAAATTTTCAATTTGTATCAGAGCAGGTGTCCTGTTCATTTTTTGGGTGAGATCCTGGGGAATATACTTTCTGGTTCATCTGCAAGAAAGATAGTTTTGCTGAGAAGTAGTATGGACTTGGTCAGCTCATATGATTTTGAATGGTCCCTTGAATGGAGGATGGACCATTTGTGACAAAGGATGTGGTTACTTTGTCTTGAAGTTATCAGGAAAGTAGAGACTCATGTGATATCTAAAGCTTGGAGGAGTTTTTTTTAATTATTCCGCTGCATCTGATGGAAAACTCCCGGTGTATCCTCTAAAGATGTATCATGAGGATAATATTGACTGACTTATTAATGTAGCCAAAGATACTTGAGGTTTGACCCAAGTTCACTCATAATGGAATTTTTCAATAAGTTGGTTAATGTGAGATCAGAAAGGAGAAATTTATTTTTGCTCTCTACTTTGAAAGACCAACAACTTGTCTTTATTGAAGGATATCATGGTGTAGTTCTTGAATGATGTTCTACCAGATGTTGGGACATCACATCAGCAGATTATGCTGAATTTTTCTGATTAAATAGATTGCACATTAGATGCTTTGGGGGATGAACATTTTGTGTATTAATCACACATGTTTCGAACCTACTCTTGATCTGGAAGAGGAGGCATCTGGTTCTAGGAGGTTTCATTGGTAGAAATTTGTCCTCGACACATCTGTTGATCAGGATACGACCAACATATGTTTTACTTCTTGGGTCGGTTTATTTCTAATTCAATGAAGTAGGAGTGTAGAGATTGAGCTTCTAGTTGTATCTGAAGAATATCTCAACAAGGTTCTTCATATATGAGGTCTAAATGTCCTGGACATTATATCTGACATTTGTTAGATTCTTCTGACCAAAGGAATCAAAAATTTAGAGAAGAAGACTTAAGGTGGTAGTTATCCAAGATTCAAGGATGATAGTTAATTCTACAAACAGGATGGAGTATGTTTAATCTAACTTGATTCAACTACCAAATATATAAGAGCATGTAAAATTGGTTATGAAGCAAAGGAGTACTATTATCCAAGGAGGTATAATGAATGGTGTAACACCCCAATTCTACCCCGCATAATTATATAATAAAATCAGAGTTTCAAAATTCCATTTAATAAAATTGTGGCATCACATCTTTGCATTTCCAACAATTAGCATTTATAATGCACATAAAAAATCAGATATACCGAATCATACATAATTCATCATATAGGCATATGAATATTCACAGCACAGCTGATATGTTTACAAAATATACATAACATCATATTGTCATCAATACACAAGGTTATCACATAATAAGATAGTATATACAAACTATCCTATCAAAATAATATCGTCGCCCAAATCCCGAGTGTTACTACGACAGAACGACACAAAATAAAGTGACTCGAGCTAATCCTCCTCATCCTCGGGGATCACCTGCACGTTACCAATATATAGGTAATGGCGAAACAAGTAAAGGGGTGAGATAATTCCAAGACATATGATTCAAAGCAATAATGGAATATATAGATAGTTGAAATTATAAATGGTATAAGGTAAATAAAGTATGTCACATGGATTTAAACTTACATACTTTAAATTAACATTTAGTATATATATCAACTCATTAACTCCATCACACAATCATTATACTCGCATCAACACCAAAACACCATGTACCGTCGCTATTCAATTATCATTCATCAATTAAGGACTCAATGATAAACAACTCGAACATGGACACAACCGACTCCAAAATAAACATAATGGACTCCATGAGACACGACTATGTTATGCATGTGGTACCCATCGCTTTGTCCGTAATTAGGGACACTTGGCATAAAGCCCAACTTCGCTCGGTATAAAAGCCATCATCGCTTGGCATAAAGCCCTCTTCGCTTATGAAATGTATGTGACTCAATAAAGAAAGACCACACAACAACATATCATCATCGCTCATCACAATTGACATAAAGTCTACTTCGCCATATTTATTCACATCACATAAACATGTCATCGCATCGCTCATCACAATTGACATAAAGTCTACTTCGCCATATTTATCCACATCACATAAACATGTCATCGCATCGCATAAACAACAAGTATTCGTAATTATATACACCATCGCAAACATTACCGTCAATTAATCCATCAATTCTCAAAACGGAAAAATAGTAAAAACATCAATAATCATCGCGAAAGCCATTCTTATTTACCTGCATAAGTTATAAACATCAACATCAAAATCGGATAATCGGAACACAATCGGGTTCGAAAAGAAGTGCGAAAAATTAGAAATTTTAAGGCTACAGACACATCAACACGAGCACCCGTGTGGATCAACACGGCCCGTGTTGAAAAGCTTCCAGAAACACGCAAAATTGGCCAAGACAGTGCATCAACACGGGCACCCGTGTGGGACAACACGGCCCGTGTTGATTGGTCTGCACAACCAAACTTCCATTTTGAAAGGGAAACACGGCCGTGTTAAATCAACACAGCCCGTGTTGATTTGCCTGCGTGAAAACTCTATCTTTTTGGGTTTTTCTCATTCTTCTACCATGGTTCTCCTTCCCATTTCCATACTCTAATTTCTACAAGTTATCACCTAATATACCCACAAACCATACTCCAAATCCCACCTTTCTAAACCACTCTAACAATCAACCAACAACCCTTATGAAATCAACTATCAAGGTTATCCCCAAATTCAAACTATTTCTATCAAACCTAACAATAATCACCCAACACAACTCTATACTATCTATCAATTGTTTTTCCAAAATCAAACTAAAATCCACCAAGCCCTAATTATAAGAGATGGAAATCAAACCCCTTACCTAGTAAGCTTTAAGTGTTCTTGATGATTCTCCAACCAAGTCTTGCTCTTCTTCTTGATCTCTTCTTCTTGCTCTCTTCCAAAACCCTAACTATTCTCCAACTTTCTATATTTAGTGTTTTGATGTTATGTTATGAAAAGGTGGAGGAAAATGCTTTTATATGATATGTTGTCATACTAACTAGGGGTGAGAAACCCAACTCTAGCCATTACTTCTCCCACCCTTCTCTCTTCCTAACACACTAATTATATCATTAAATCATATCATCAAATTATATCATTAACTCAACCTATTAATATAATTCCGGGGAATTAACTATCGGTCCGAATAATATTTTACCGATTATTATAATTATTCTCGTTGTCAAAACAATCGTTTAAACGGTAATTCAAAAATATTAATATCATATAATATTAAATAAAACGGGCGTTACAACTCTCCCCCACTTAAAAGGTTTCGTCCTCGAAATTACCTGACTCGAAAAGCTCGGGATATGAATCCCGCCGCATCTTACTCTCCAATTCCCATGTCGCACTTTCACCAGCTGCTGCTCCAATCCAAACAACCTTGACCAATGAAATCTCTTTGCCACGAAGGGACTTCATCTCACGATCCTCAATCCTCAAAGGCATCGTTTCCACCGTAAGATTCTCCCGAACTTGAATGTCGTCCATCTCAATCACATGTGAAGGATCCGGGACATACCTCCGAAGTTGTGATACATGAAAAACATCGTGCAAGTTTGAAAGATTTGGCGGTAACGCCACTCGATAAGCCACTTTTCCCACCTTACTAGTAATTTGGTAAGGACCAATAAAGCGAGGAGTTAGCTTCTTCGACTTCAATGCTCGTCCCACACCGGTTGTAGGAGTGACTCTCAAAAACACATGATCACCTTCTTGAAATTCCAAATCTTTTCTTCTTTTATAATGGTAACTCTTTTGACGACTTTGAAAAATTCTCATCTTTTCTCTAATCATCTTCACCGCCTCCGTAGTTTCCCTAACCAATTCGGGTCCAAGCACCACACTTTCACCCGACTCATGCCAACACAAAGGAGTTCTACATCTTCGACCATACAACGCCTCAAACGGTGCCATTCCAATACTAGCGTGAAAACTGTTATTATAAGTAAACTCAATCAAAGGAAGATATGTATCCCATGAACCACCATGCTCAAGAATACAAGCGCGTAACAAGTCTTCCAACGATTGAATCGTCCTTTCCGTTTGACAATCAGTTTGAGGATGATAAGCCGAACTCAACCTCAACTTTGAACCTAAAGCCTCTTGCAAGTTTTTCCAAAATTCAGAAGTGAACCTCGTATCTCTATCCGAAACAATACACAAAGGAATACCATGTAATCTAACAATCACATGCATATAAATCTCTGCCAACTTCGATACGGGATAAGTGATGTTAATAGGAATAAAGTGAGTCGACTTTGTAAGCCTATCAACAATCACCCAAATCGCATCGTGTCCTCTTTGTGTATGCGGCAACCCCGTCACAAAATCCATAGAAATGCTATCCCATTTCCATTCCGGGATCTCCAACGGTTGCATCAACCCTGCAGGTTTCTGATGCTCCACTTTAGACTTCTGACAAGTCAAACAAGCATAAACAAACTGAGCCACCTCTCTTTTCATACCCGACCACCAAAATAGTTTTCTCAAATCTTGATACATTTTGGTCGCTCTGGGATGAATACTCAAACTACTCCTATGACTTTCTTCCAAAATCATCCTCTTTAAATCAACATCATCGGGAATACAAATCCTACCTCGGAATCTCAAAACACCCTGACCATCCAACTTGAAATCCTCACTTCCAGCTTGTCCAATACTAACCAACAAATCCACAAGTTTCACATCAAGCTTTTGAGCTTCTCTAATACCATCAAGGAAATCGTTATTGATCTTCAACATCCCCAAAATAACACTCTTTGGCGTCACTTCTATCACAAGACTCATATCTCTAAATTGTTCAATCAATTCAAACTCTTTCACCATCAAAAGTGACATATGCAAAGTCTTTCGACTTAAAGCATCGGCCACCAAATTTGCTTTACCAGGATGGTAATTCAATCCGAAATCATAATCTTTCAACAATTCAAGCCACCTTCTTTGTCTCATATTAAGCTCCTTTTGATCAAACAAATATTTCAAGCTTTTATGGTCACTAAACACTTCAAATCTAGAACCATAAAGATAATGCCTCCAAATTTTAAGCACAAAAACAACCGCCGCAAGTTCCAAATCGTGAGTAGGATAGTTCTTCTCATGAATCTTCAATTTCCTCGAAGCATAAGCAACCACCTTGCCACCATGCATAAGCACACCACCCAAACCCATCATAGAAGCATCACAATAAACCACAAACGATTCTTCAGGATTAGGTAAAATCAAGATCGGTGCCGTTGTCAACCTCTTCTTCAATTCAACAAAACTTTCTTCACACTTGACATCCCACACAAAAGCAGCTCCTTTACAAGTTAGCTTTGTCAAAGGAAGTGCCAACATTAGAAAAACCTTCAATGAACCTCCTATAGTAACCAGCCAAACCCAAGAAACTTCTAATCTCGATAACGGATTTAGGAGTTTCGCATCTTAACACAACATCAACTTTAGAAGGATCAACCGTAATGCCATCGCCAGAAATGACATGCCCTAAAAAGCTCACTTCACCTAACCAAAACTCGCACTTTGACAACTTAGCATAAAGCTTCTTCTCCTTCAGAACTTCCAACACAATGCACAAATGTTCTGCATGCTCTTCCTCCGATTTAGAATAAACCAGAATATCATCAATAAAAACAACCACGAAACTATCCAAGTAAGGATGGAAAATACGGTTCATGTACTCCATGAATACTCCCGGTGCATTAGTGACACCGAAAGGCATCACCGAATACTCGTAATGTCCATACCTCGTCCGAAAAGCAGTTTTCTGAATGTCTTCTTCTTTCACCCTTATTTGATGGTAACCCGATCTCAAATCAATCTTACTAAACATGCGAGCACCAACCAACCGGTCCATCAAATCATCAATCCTAGGAAGTGGATACCTATTCTTGATAGTTACCTTATTCAACTGACGATAATCGATACAAAGCCTCATGCTACCATCCTTCTTCTTTACCAATAACACAGGGGCTCCCCATGGTGACACACTTGGTCTAACAAACTTCTTCTCGAGCAAATCTTCTAATTGACTCTTCAATTCTGCTAGCTCCGATGCGGACATCCTGTATGGCGCCATAGAGATAGATCTGGTACCAAGGACAAGATCCACATAAAACTCCACTTCTCTTTCTGGGGGTGCACTAGGAATCTCGTCAGGAAACACTTCAGGAAAGTCGCACACCACCGGAAAGTTTGTAATAACAGATTGACTCTCCACGGAAAGAGTCGCCATCAACAAGAAAATCGATGCTTCATCTTTCATGAACTCTTTCAATTGTTTCGTCGACACCAACATAGTTCGATCCTCTTCCACTAAGGAAGAAAACCTCACCGTGTTGTCATAGCAATTGATATGGACATAATTAGCTTTCAACCAATCCATACCCAAAACCACGTCCAACCAACAAGCGGTAAGCAAATAAGATTCACCACGAAGTCTCTACCAAAGATTGATAAAGGGCAATTTGCACACACAAAAGAAGTAGTAACCGTTCCCTTAGCCGGAACTTCCACCACCATATCTCTATCTAGAGATGACAAAGTAAGACCCAACCTCTTAACACAATCAGCAGCAATAACACAATGAGTAGCACCAGTATCAATAATAGTAATAAGGGGAATGCTATTAATGAAACTAGTACCTCGAACAAGTCCATCTTCGTTTCCGGAGCACCCGACAAAGCAAACACCATCCCTGCTCCTTGCGCCTTCTTAGGCTTCTTGCATTGAGGACTAGTGTGACCTCCCTCACCACAATTAAAACAAACCACTTCTCTATGCTTGCAATAACGAATTACATGACCCATTTCACCACAACGGAAACACCTCACCTCATTCTCTTTAACCTTTCCATCACTCCTACAAACATTACTCTTGTGGCCAGGTTTTCCACATTTGTAACAAACAATACTAGCAGGAGCATCTCCCCCACTAGTCCTGCGTCCTTGAAACGCTTGCTGATTCCCTTTACCAGTTGGGACATCGTAACGCTTCCCACGGCTCTGCTGGCCCTTGCTCCTCTTATCAGACAACACCTTATAATGTGCGTTACTATCCTCTTCAAAGATCCTACAACTATCAATCAAATTCGCAAAGACACGGATTTTCTGATAACCGATCGCCTTCTTAATCTCAGGACGCAAGCCATTTTCAAATTTAATGCAATTGGAAAACTCAGCACCCTCATCATCAAAGTGGGGATAGAACTTAGCTAGCTCAATAAACTTCGCAGCATAATCTGTGATCGACATGCTCCCTTGCCTCAGTGAAAGGAATTCAATCTCCTTCTTTCCCCGAACATCCTCCGGGTAGTACTTCCTCAAGAACTCCCTACGAAAAACTTCCCATGTTACTTCTTCCCCAGCAACTTCAAGCCTTTGACGGGTGTCCACCCATCAATCATCAGCCTCCTTACTTAATTTATGAGTACCATAAAGGACCTTCTGCGCAGGAGTGCAATCCATCACTCGGAAGATTCTTTCAATCTCCTTCAACCAAGTTAGAGCACCTTCAGGGTCATACTTCCCGTAGAAAGTAGGGGGATTCTCCCTCTGGAAGGTCGCCAAACTACGAGTCCCAGCGCTCTCGTCAGCAATCGGCGGGTTTCAGAAAGCCTGAGCCATCGCCTGCATAGCAGCAGCAATAGCATCATCGTTCCTACCTGCATTCCCACCAGCATTCCTACTGGCATTCCTACCGGCGTTCCTACCAGCCATAACAACTTCTGCTCACAACAAAACAAGAATTAGAATCAACAAATAACAATACTTGATTGTTAATCAACAACAACTCAACAACTTGGCCGGACAGACCGACCTGCTCTGATACCACTAATGTAACACCCCAATTCTACCCCGCATAATTATATAATAAAATCAGAGTTTCAAAATTCCATTTAATAAAATTGAGGCATCACATCTTCGCATTTCCAACAATTAGCATTTATAATGCACATCAAAAATCGGATATACCGAATCATACATAATTCATCATATAGGCATATGAATATTCACAGCACAGCTGATATGTTTACAAAATATACATAACATCATATTGTCATCAATACACAAGGTTATCACATAATAAGATAGTATATACAAACTATCCTATCAAAATAATATCGTCGCCCAAATCCCGAGTGTTACTACGACCAGAGCAGAACGACACAAAATAAAGTGACTCGAGCTAATCCTCCTCATCCTCGGGGATCACCTGCACGTTACCAATATATAGGTAATGGCGAAACAAGTAAAGGGGTGAGATAATTCCAAGACATATGATTCAAAGCAATAATGGAATATATAGATAGTTGAAATTATAAATGGTATAAGGTAAATAAAGTATGTCACATGGATTTAAACTTACATACTTTAAATTAACATTTAGTATATATATCAACACATTTACTCCATCACACAATCATTATACTCGCATCAACACCAAAACACCATGTACCGTTGCAATTCAATTATCATTCATCAATTAAGGACTCAATGATAAACAACTCGAACATGGACACAACCGACTCCAAAATAAACATAATGGACTCCATGAGACACGTCTATGTTATGCATGTGGTACCCATCACTTTGTCCGTAATTAGGGACACTTGGCATAAAGCCCAACTTCGCTCGGCATAAAAGCCATCATCGCTTGGCATAAAGCCCTCTTCGCTTATGAAATGTATGTGACTCAATAAATAAAGACCACACAACAACATATCATCATCGCTCATCACAATTGACATAAAGTCTACTTCGCCATATTTATTCACATCACATAAACATGTCATCGCATCGCTCATCACAATTGACATAAAGTATACTTCGCCATATTTATCCACATCACATAAACATGTCATCGCATCGCATAAACAACAAGTATTCGTAATTATATACACCATCGTAAACATTACCGTCAATTAATCCATCAATTCTCAAAATGGAAAAATAGTAAAAACATCAATAATCATCGCGAAAGCCATTCTTATTTACCGGCATAAGTTATAAACATCAACATCAAAATCGGATAATCGGAACACAATCGGGTTCGAAAAGAAGTGCGAAAAATTAGAAATTTTAAGGCTACAGACACATCAACACGGGCACCCGTGTGGATCAACACGGCCCGTGTTGAAAAGCTTCCAGAAACACGCAAAATTGGCCAAGACAGTGCATCAACACGGGCACCCGTGTGGGACAACACGGCCCGTGTTGATTGGTCTGCACAACCAAACTTCCATTTTGAAAGGGAAACACGGCCGTGTTAAATCAACACAGCCCGTGTTGATTTGCCTTCGTGAAAACTCTATCTTTTTGGGTTTTTCTCATTCTTCTACCATGGTTCTCCTTCCCATTTCCATACTCTAATTTCTACAAGTTATCACCTAATATACCCACAAACCATACTCCAAATCCCACCTTTCTAAACCACTCTAACAATCAACCAACAACCCTTATGAAATCAACTATCAAGGTTATCCCCAAATTCAAACTATTTCTATCAAACCAAACAATAATCACCCAACACAACTCTATACTATCTATCAATTGTTTTTCCAAAATCAAACTAAAATCCACCAAACCCTAATTATAAGAGATGGAAATCAAACCCCTTACCTAGTAAGCTTTAAGTGTTCTTGATGATTCTCCAACCAAGTCTTGCTCTTCTTCTTGATCTCTTCTTCTTGCTCTCTTCCAAAACCCTAACTATTCTCCAACTTTCTATATATAGTGTTTTGATGTTATGTTATGAAAAGGTGGAGGAAAATGCTTTTATATGATATGTTGTCATACTAACTAGGGGTGAGAAACCCAACTCTAGCCATTACTTCTCCCACCCTTCTCTCTTCCTAACACACTAATTATATCATTAAATCATATCATCAAATTATATCATTAACTCAACCTATTAATATAATTCCGGGGAATTAACTATCGGTCCGAATAATATTTTACCGATTATTATAATTATTCTCGTTGTCAAAACAATCGTTTAAACGGTAATTCAAAAATATTAATATCATATAATATTAAATAAAACGGGCGTTACAAATGGTGTATCAACCTATGCTCAGTGGTTGATAAGTATCTGCATTCTGGATGTTTCATCCGATCTGTTTGTATTGATTCTTCTGTATTGACTTGAGAAAAGAAAGAGGAGCATACCACATCAAGAGAAAGGTATGTACACTCAAGGGAGATCTCTCTAAAGTTAGAGTCCAGTTATGTGGTGTCCTCACATGTTTGATCAGTTGGCTATACACTAGGGGTTAAAGTGTTTAAGTGAACCTTAAAGACGCGAAAATGGTTATGGTATTGTACTAAATTTATCATTTGTTAGTTGATTCTACCTTAGATACCTGTCTAGAGGGAATCTCCTCTCCAAGTAAAGAAGTTTGGAACCTACCACCTCAATCTTAGATAGGAGGTATGTACATATGTTCCTGAGGTGTGTATCAGGCATGTCACGGCATAAAGTCATTGTCTGACTATGAAGGATAATCAGTTGTTGAAGAATCATCTTGTATCCCCTACAAGAGTTATACAAAGATTACTATGAAGGTATCTCCAAAAACCATAGTTGTTGTTATGAAGGAGGCTGTCATGACCTAGTCGTCAATTTGAGCCACAGGAAAGCAAAAGAAGTAAGCATGAGACTAATGGTGAATACTTTGATGGGAGATGGAGTGATTATTTGAAAACTTATGAAATTCTTCAATCTTAACTTTCAAGGTTCAATAAAAGTATAGAGAATTTGTTTTTCTCTATGTGGCTAAGTAGATTAAAAGCTACTAAGTACTGGCAGTTTATTCCTCTCAGCGGTGGTAATTGACAACCAGATTCAACTTCCAAATCTGATATCCTAAATGTTGTTGGAATATCATGATTACTACTTGTTAACAAGTTCTCTCTATATCCAGGAGTTGTATTTCCGAATACTACAAGACCAGTATTTGAAGCTTCCTGCCCTATCCACAAGGGTATATGGGAAAGGCAATACTCCTGAAGTCAATAGGTATATCCAGAAATTTCTAGGGAGTTAAACATCAGACAGGGGATCTGATCAACATGCCTTTCAAGGGACAACTTGTTTTTTAACAAGGAATGGAGTGGAAGTCCGAGACTTGTACAACAAAGAAACTAAAAGCGTTTGATATGGAATATGTGAAAAGTTCCAAGTCAAGTGTATGCTTGCTTATGTGGACATCTCAGGGTACTTGATATATCTCTGAAGGAAATGATGGTTCTGGATATCTAAAAGCCAAGACGACTTTACTATATGAATTCGTACTCAGCTAGTATGTCAAACCAGGAGTATGTAATAGTAGCTACCGTATAATATGTGTAAGTGTTTTTATGTTGGCATTAATTTTTGGTAAAACTAGGATTTGACAATGTCTTGACTGATGTCATGACATTCAGAGTTGAAGATAAATTCTGCATAAGAAGACTAATTCAAGTACAGCTCAGACTGGAAGCTAAACTGTTGTGTTGGAATTCTGCAGAAGATTGACTGATGTCATAACCGATGTTATGACATTCTGTGTGACATTTGCTGTTTTGCAGAATCTTTTTCCTAAGAGTTTTCAGGAATTTTGTTGAGCTATTTTTATTATGTCTTATGTTATTAGATTACATGCTCACGTGGCTATTTGGTTAATCTTAGTTAACCCTAAATTGGTTTGTTAAAAAGACCAAGTCTTTAGGATTAATTAAGTGAACCCTAGCTATTATTATGGAAGCTCAAAACTGACGTTACATGATTGCTTCTATAATAGGAAAAGAACCCTTACTCTGCTGTTGCGCCTCTTGGACTGTATTAAAGATTTAGCAGGTTATTAATTGTGTATTCTAGTTACTCTTGTGAGCCAAGAAATTATCAATTGATAAGTGCCTTGGACTAGGATTTGGTTGTAAGGGTTGTTTATCACTCAAAGCTTTGAAGCACGAGTGTTGTGTCTCTTGATTAAAGCTGTTAAGCAAAATCAAGTTTGTATATTGAAGAGTGTCTTCACAATTCAATTAATCAATAGGTTGATATCACTGTTGGATTGAGGGGAGTGAGTAGGAACTCATGTCTAAGTAGGACTTAGATTGAAGTTGCATTGGTAGGTCTTAAGTGAAGGAGATAAACCGTTGGTTTATTCCCGAATTAATTCTACTAATAGTGAATTTCCTCCTGGCTTGGTAGCCCCTGATGTAGGTGTTGTTACACACCGAACCGGGTAAACAATTGTTTGTGTTCTTTATCGCTGTTTCAATTAATCGTGAATTGTTACAGAGTGTCGACATCGTGTCATAACATTCTCGTGACATCACGATCCGCCGTCGAATTTCAATTGGCATCGAGTGCACCGCCTGTTATTTCGGGTGAGATCTAGGATAATAGTTTCGGCGTTATGGACAAGGAAGGAGGATTTGAAGTAGACCACCCATTCGGATGGATCTAACTATGATTACGGAAACCTCGTATGGTTGCCTTTTGAAGTCACTAGACATTAAAGCTTGGAGAGTCACGAGAGGATGGAAACATCCTACCAAGCTTGAGAAAGATGGGACTACTAGTCCGAAACCTGAGGAAGAATGGAGCAAAGAAGAAGAAGAGCTAGCACTGGGCAATTCTAAAGCATTGAATGCCTTATTCAATGGAATTGACAGAAATATCTTCAAACTAGTACATCAGTGTGAACTGGCCAAGGATGTTTGGGACACTCTCAAAACCACTCATGAGGGTACTTCCAAGGTGAAAATGTCAAGACTTCAGATGCTCACTACCAAATTTGAGAATCTGAAGATGAAGGAAGATGAGACCATTCATGAGTTTCACATGAACATCTTGGAGATTGCCAACACCTCAGGAGCATTGGGGGAAAAGATGTCAGAAGAAAAGCTGGTGAGAAAGATTCTCAGATCCTTGCCTAAGAGGTTTGCAATGAAAGTGACTACTATAGAGGAAGCCCGAGATATCTGCACCTTGAAGGTTGATGAACTTATTGGATCACTTCAGACATTTGAGATGGGGATCAGTGACAATGTTGACAAGAAGAACAAGAGCATAGCCCTAGCCCTTGTATCCAATACTGAAGAGGAATGCAAGGAGGATGATGAAGATAAGATATCTGAAGCAATAGCTATGCCTGGAAGACAGTTCAACAAGCTCATCAAGAGAATTGATCCAAAGTCAAGGTCCAATGTCAAGAACATTCCATCTGACATTAGCAGAACCTATTACTCCAACAGAAGATCCAAGTCTGAAGAAAAGGGGAGTCAAAGCAGAGGAATTCAGTGTCATGGATGTGAAGGATATGGGCATATTAGAGCTGAATGTCCTACCTTTCTAAAGAAAAAAAAGAAAGGAATGGATATCACTTGGTCTGATGGTGACTCAGGAAGTGATTCTGAGGAAAAAGCTGCCAAACTTGTTACTGCTCTCTCTGGAGTTTGTAACTCTGATAATGATTCTAGTGATGAGGAAGTGACATTTGAAGAGCTTGCTGAAACTTACAAGAAGCTGTGTATTAGAAGTGTTGAAGTATGTCAGCAAAATGAGAAACAGAAAAAGCTAATTGTGAAGTTGGAGGCTGAGAATGTGAAGTTGGAGGCTGCTGAGAAGAAGGAAAACACTGCTACTATAAGTCATCTCAACAGTGAAATTATAGTGTTCAACTCCAAACTTGATAAGATGACCAAGTCTGTCAAGATGCTGACAACTGGAACTGATAAGTTGGAAGAAATCCTTCAGTCTGGACAAAATGCAGGAAATATGTATGGTCTAGGATATGTGGCTGCAAAGAAACCTGCTGGTGACAAAAAGAAGAACAGGCCTGGCAAACCAATGTCAAAGTAGATGCCACAACATAAGGCAGGATATGTGACTGCAAAGAAATTTATTGATAACAAGAAGAAGAACAGACCTAATAAACCAGTGTCAAAGCAGATGTCACAACATTGGGTTCAACATCAAGATCAGAGAAACATGAAGAAAAGGTTTCAAAGATGGAGATGTCATTATTGTGGAAGATTTAGACACATAAAGCCTTTTTGCTATAGATTACATGGGTATCCTAATCAGGATCCTTATGTCAAGCCTAAGACCAACAAGGTACCATATGCTCAACAGTGGAAGAAGAAGACTGCAGCCCTGATAGCTCACACCTCCCTTAGAGTTTCTACCAAGGAAGACTGGTACTTTGACAGTGGATGCTCTAAGCATATGACTGGAATCAAGAATCTTCTAAATTATGTCAAACCTCATACAACTAGCTTTGTTACTTTTGGAGATGAAGCTAAAGGAGAAATCAAAGGTGTTGGAAACTTAGACTGTTCTGGAGTTCCAAACCTAAATAGAGTGTTGTTGGTAAAAGGTTTGACTGCCAATCTCATAAGCATAAGTCAACTATGTGATATGGGATTCAAGGTCAACTTCACCAGGTCTGAATGCCTTGTTATCAATGAAGATCAAGAAGTTGTTATGAGAGGAGTCAGATCAAAGGACAACTGTTACCTATGGGAGCCTGAGGACACTAACTTTTCTTCTGTGTGCTCTACAGCCAAAGATGAAAAGGAGGTGAAACTGTGGCACCAAAAACTTGGTCATTTGCATCTTAGAGGGATGAAAAAGATCATATCCATGGAGGCTGTCAGAGGTATTCCAAGACTTCATATTGATGAAGGGAGAGTATGTGGTGAATGTCAGGTTGGAAAGAAAACCAGAATGTCACATCCAATGTCAAGACACCTGACCACCTCCAAGGTGTTGGAGTTGCTGCACATGGATCTGATGGGCCCTATGCAGGTTGAAAGCCTTGGTGGAAAAAGATATGCTTATGTTGTTGTGGATGATTTTTCCAGATTCACCTGGATAAACTTCATCAAGGAAAAATCTGATGTGTTTGATTGATGTCTTTAAAGAATTATGCAAAAGACTTCAAAGAGAAAAGGAAGGCTGTATTGTCAGAATTAGGAGTGATCATGGAAAGGAATTTGAGAATAGCAAGTTTGATGAATTTTGTTCCTCAGAAGGAATCAATCATGAGTTCTCTTCTCCTATAACTCCTCAACAAAATGGAGTTGTGGAAAGGAAAAACAGGACTATACAGGAATCTGCCAGAGCAATGATTCATGCTAAGAAACTTCCTATTCATTTTTGGGCTGGAGCTATGAATACAGCCTGCTATGTTCACAACAGGGTCACCTTGAGAAAGGGAACATCCTCCACTCTTTATGAAATATGGAAGGGAAGAAAACCTACTGTGAAATATTTCCATGTATTTGGTAGAAAATGTTATATTCTAACAGACCATGATCAAAGGAGAAAGATGGACTCTAAAAGTGATGAAGGCATTTTTCTAGGATACTCTACAAACAGCAGAGCATATAGGGTATTCAACTCCAGGACAAAAGTTATGATGGAGTCTATTAATGTCATAGTTGATGATCACCATGAGGAAAACAATGTCCCATATGATGTTGAGACATTGTTTGAGACATCACCACAAGTGTGTGGTAAGGATGATGTACCTGTCCCTACTTCACCAAAATTTGAACCAGAGGAAGCTAACAAAGATCCTTCCATCAGAATTCAGAAAGATCATCCAAAGGAACTCATCATTGGAGATCCTAACTGTGGAGTCATTACAAGATCCAGAGAAATTATCTCAAACTCTTGTTTTGATGTCAAAGATTGAGCCAAAGAATGCCAAAGAGGCTCTAACTGATGAATACTAGATTGGAGCAATGCAAGATGAATTGAACCAGTTCAAACAACATGAAATGTGGGAGTTAGTTCCTAGACCAGAAGGAACAAACATCATTGGCACAAAGTGGATCTACAAGAACAAGTCTGATGCAGAAGGGATTGTCACCAGAAATAAAGCAAGACTTGTTGCTCAGGGATACACTCAAGTTGAATGGATTGACTTTGATGAGACTTTTGCTCCTGTGGCTAGGCTGGAATCAATCAGATTACTGTTAGGAGTTGCTTGCATCCTGAAATTCAAGCTATTTCAAATGGATGTGAAAAGTGCCTTTCTAAATGGCTACTTAAATGAGGAGGTATATGTAGAACAACCTAAAGGATTTGTGGATCCTAACTTTCCTGATCATGTTTACAAATTGAGGAAAGCTTTATATGGTCTGAAACAAGCTCCTAGAGCTTGGTATGAAAGGTTGACTAAGTTCCTTACTGATAAAGGTTACAAGAAAGGAGGTTTGGACAAAACTCTCTTTGTCAAGAATGAAGGAGGAGAGATAATGGTAGCTCAAATTTATGTTGATGACATAGTGTTTGGAGGAATGTTATATAAAATGGTGAGACATTTTGCCAACCAAATGCAAGCTGAGTTTGAAATGAGCCTCATGGGAGAATTGACTTACTTTCTTGGACTACAAGTCACACAGATGGAAGACTCAACTTTTCTTTCTCAAAGCAAGTATGCAAAGAATATTGTGAAGAAATTTGGGATGGAAAATGCCAGCCATAAAAGGACTCCTGCTCCTACTCATTTAAAATTGTCCAAAGACACAATTGGAGCAAATGTTGATCAAAGCTTGTATAGAAGCATGATAGGAAGCTTGTTGTACTTAACAGCCAGCAGACCTGACATTGCCTTTGCTGTTGGAGTATGTGCAAGATATCAGGCTGATCCTAAAGTAAGTCACATCAATCAGGTGAAAAGAATTCTGAAGTATGTGAGTGGAACTTACAATTATGGTATGTTGTATTCTCATGGATGTGAACCAATTCTGTCTGGCTATTGTGATGTCGATTGGTAGTGTGATGATAGAAAAGCACTTCGGAGGATGCTTCTTTGGGGAACAATCTTGTTTCTTGGTTCAGCAAGAAGCAAAAGTGTCTTTATCCACCGTGAATACATAGCACCGGGAGCGTTGTTCTCAAATGGTCCGGATGAAGCGATGTCGATCGAGTACAATGTCACACAGGATGTCATGACATTGTACTGTGACAACCTGAGTACTATTAATATTTCAAAAAATCCTATACAACATAGCAGGACTAAGCACATTGACATTAGACATCACCTCATCAGAGATCTTGTGGAAGAAAAAGTGATTAAATTGGAGCATGTAGCCACTGAACTCCAACTGGCTGACATTTTTACTAAAGCTCTTGATGCTAGTCAGTTTGAGAATTTAAGGGGCAAGTTGGGTATTTGCCAATATGAAGAGTTGTAGCAATTAACATTGCTTACAACAAGGAATGGAAGAGACTTTTTATTTCATTTAATTCTAAGTGGGCTAATTAATTATTTCCCTCTCATTTTTCAAAAGTCCAAGAATAGGAAGAGACATATATATATTTCAGTTTGTTCATTTGAATGTATCACTCTCCATTCCTTCTACAGAAACGCTCAAACTTCCTGTCAATTGTTTTCTCACTTCCACAAAATGTCTCAACAAAGCATGTCATCCTCTTCTTCATCATCAAGGGAAACTAGTTCTCCATTCCCCACTGATTCTGGGGTTAGGGCAAACGCAGAAGCAATGCAGCTTGAGATTCTGGAGGTTACTCCTTTACGTGCCATGGAAACTGATCCTGGGAGGGTCAAGAAACTACGCACCAGACATGCAAGAAGATCTCAAGCATCTCCTTCTTGTAAGACCTCTGAACCAACTTCCTCTGTTCCTCCTGAAATAGCAAACAAAGAAGGTTCTAGATATGTACATCAAACCATAGCTAGAATAGTCACTAGGATTCTGAATGAGAATCATTCTGTGCCTGGGGTTTCTATTCCTTTAAATCAAGAATCTGCTAGCCCTAGTTTAGCCACTGATCCAGATGTCACACAGAATGTCAAGACATCTGATGAAAATGCTAGGAAAACCCCTGAGAATCCTGATAATGAACCCTCTGATGAATCCCCTGAAAAATGTGCTGATGATATCTCTGATAAAACTCCTGAACAATGTGTTGCTGATACCACTGATAAGCCCCCTATGATTAGTGATGATGATATCTCTGATGGAATTCTTGAAGAATCCCCAGAGAAACCTGTTGCTGATAACCTGGTAAACTCTCCTGAGAAAACCACTGATCAGAATGTTGAGCCTCCAGTCATTGATCTAGATGAAGAATTCTCCGATAATGATCTCATTGCTAGTGTTAATCCCAGCATTGCTAAGAGAATGATGAATAGAAAAGGGAAGCAAAATGCTACTCCAAGTCCTTCCAAGGAGAAGGTTGCTAAAGTTGTTCATAAGTCTCCTAGGGCTGAGAACAAGACTGGAGAAAAATATGGTAAGGACAACAAGGCTGGAACTTCCAAGGAGAAGGGTAGGGTGAAGACTGTTGGTGGTACCTCTAGACCCAAGAGAACCCCAATCATGAAGAAGAGGAAGGTTCCTGAACCTTCAGAATCTGATCAAGATTCTGATTTTAACGTTGAAGAGAATGTCTCAAACATTCAACCCAGGAAGAAACCTTCTCTAGGCAAAGTGCCCAAAGTCCCTGAAGTGGCTATTGATAACATCTCTTTCCACCACCCTGAGAGTGCTAGCAGGTGGAAATATGTGTGTCTGAAAATAATTGCTCTAGAAAGGGAATTGAACAAGAGTGCCCTTGAATGCAAGGATGTTATAGATCTGATTAAGGAAGCTGGGCTGATGAAACCTGTGGTCAAGTTTTCTAACTGTTATGATGTTTTGGTGAAGGAGTTCATTGTGAACCTGACAAGCGGTTGTGCTGATGGAAGGTCAGCTGATTTCAAGACTGTGTTTGTAAGGGGAAGAAGAGTGAAGTTTTCCCCAAGTGTGATCAACAAGTATTTGGGAAGATCAGATGATACTCAACCTGAGCTTGAAGAAACTGATAACCAAGTCTGTCAAACAATCACTGCTAAGCAAGTGAAACATTGGCCTATGAAGGGAAAATTAATTGCCAACAAACTAAGTGTTAAGTTTGCTATTCTTCACAAGATAGGTGCTGCAAATTGGGTTCCAACAAACCACAAGTCCACCATCTCCATTGGTCTGGGTAGATTCATCTTTGCTGTTGGTACTAAAGCAAAGTTTGATAATGGAACATACATATTTGAGCAAACCTTAAAACATGCTGACAGTTGTGCAATTAAAGGACCAATAGCCTTTCCCTCCCTCCTATGTGGTATTATAATTGATCAATACCCTGATATCTTAGTTGATAGAGATTTAGTCTATAAAAGAGCTCCTGCCCTTGGTTTTCACTACAAGCTATTTCAAGGGAAGCATGTCCCAGATATTCTCATGACATCTGCTGAGACATCAAATGTCAAGGCAAATTCTCAGAAGACAAATGTCATTGCTGTGCTAAAAGAGACCTGTAGGGAACTTGAAGCAAGGAAGCAGACCATTGAAAAGCTGATCTCTACACTGGAAAAGGAGCAAGACATAGAGGTTGAGGATGAAGGGCTAGCTGGTGATGTTTCTGCTGAAAACTTGGATGAAGATGCTGATGCTGATCATGTAACTGGTTCTGGTAGCAGTTCAGAAAATGCAACATACCATAGTGCCTCTTCTGGAGAAGAGAGTTCTTAATTTGTAATCCTGTGCTGCTGTTGATTGTGTGTTTTTGCTGTTGATTTTTCTTGTTTTAATTCTGGTTGTTTTGGATATTTGTATTTTTTGACTGAGGTGTAATATTTAACTCTGATTGGTACTTATTTATTTAATGAATGTTGGGAAATTGTACTGGTACCTTTGGCCCCTTTGTGGCTAAAAAGGGGGAGAAGAATTAAGTGGGCAATTGTGGGTAGAATTTATCTTTTTAGGCTTTGGTTCTTTAGCTTGGTTAGCTTAGACTAGTTGTTTTATTCTGCTGCATTAGTACTCTGATAGCTTAGTTTGTTTTGGCCAAAAAATTGCCAAAGGGGGAGTTTGTAAGTGTTTTTATGTTGGCATTAATTTTTGGTAAAACTAGGATTTGACAATGTCTTGACTGATGTCATGACATTCAGAGTTGAAGATAAATTCTGCATAAGAAGACTGATTCAAGTACAGCTCAGACTGGAAGCTAAACTGTTGTGCTGGAATTCTGCAGAAGATTGACCTGATGTCATAACCGATGTTATGACATTCTGTGTGACATTTGCTGTTCTGCAGAATCTTTTTCCTGAGACTTTTCAGGAATTTTGTTGAGCTGTTTTTATTATGTCTTATGTTATTAGATTACATGCTCACGTGGCTATTTGGTTAATCTTAGTTAACCCTAAATTGGTTTGTTAAAAAGACCAAGTCTTTATGATTAATTAAGTGAACCCTAGCTATTATTATGGAAGCCAAAAACTGAAGTTACAGGATTACTTCTATAATAGGAAAAGAACCCTTACTCTGCTGCTGCGCCTCTTGGAATGTATTGAAGATTTAGCAGGTTGTTAATTGTGTATTCTAGTTACTCTTGTGAGCCAAGCAATTATCAATTGATAAGTGCCTTGGACTAGGATTTGGTTGTAAGGGTTGTTTATCAGTCAAAGCTTTGAAGCACGAGTGTTGTGTCTCTTGATTAAAGCTTTGAAGCAAAATCAAGTTGGTATATTGAAGAGTGTCTTCACAATTCAATTAATCAATAGGTTGATATCACTGTTGTGATTGAGGGGGAGTGAGTAGGAACTCAGGTCTAAGTAGGACTTAGATTGAAGTTGCATTGGGTAGGTCTTAAGTGAAGGAGATAAACCGTTGGTTTATTCCCGAATTAATTCTACTAATAGTGAATTTCCTCCTCGCTTGGTAGCCCCGGATGTAGGTGTTGTTACACACCGAATCGGTAAACAATTGTTTGTGTTCTTTCGCTTCAATTAATCGTGAATTGTTAGAGTGTCGACATCGTGTCATAACATTCTCTGTGACATCGCATATCTGCTGCCAGGAATTTCAATATGGGAAGATGAAGTCCCTCAGAACTCTTAATCCTATCCTGTAAGGTTCATCTTTAACAGAAGCATTGTTGTCCATAATAAGAGAAGCATTGGACTTGTAGCTGGATTGGAGTTGCATTAATGCAGTAGTGGGAGTGGAATTTTAGACATCATGGTGTGATATTTCAGTACGCTTGATAGGGAGTAAATTGGTAAAACAAGTAAAGATGGTTGGTGCAACCATTTGATATCAAGTTTCTCAAGGTGGACTCTAAGAAATAATAAGGAATCTGAGAGGATTTATTTTTTCTACAGAATCTGAAGGGGGTATTGAGATCACCATAGACATTATACTTCTACTTCTAAACTAATGGAAAGTATAAAAAAGACTAATCTTTTCAAGCTAGAATAATAATGTCGAACAAGAAGTCAGGACATATCTCAAGACATGTTTTTGTTCCTTGAAAACCAGCAAGGATCAAGCTTAAACGTTATATCTAAGACGTGTATTGATGGTGTGTATCACGTGTTATGACTTGGTTCATGATTTGGAAACTATCAGTTCCTAAATAAATGGGTTGTATTAAAGGCATTCATTGCTTCCAGCTGGTGCACGAATTCATCTGATGCAGTTTTTGTTGAAGTAACGTTTATTGACCAAGAAAATTGTTGTAGTCTAGGTACATTATTTTAGTTGCTCAGATATTTAGAGTGTCTTTTGTTTCTTTTTCTTTCCTTCACTTTTGTGTGTGTCTTTGTTAGTTGTGCTCTCATGTCTTTTGTTCGGACATAAGTAAGTTGAGAGTATGTGAAGGTTGTGTTTGTCAAGTTGTGGCAAACATAGGGAAAAAGGGTAGTATTCAGACGTTGTTAAGTCTGAGGTCACTCTTTGCAGCTGCTTTTGCAAAGATGTTGAATAGGATATCCTATTCAGAGTCTATTGGCTCTTGCATTTTTTGCAATTATTTTTGTTTTGTGCTTTGTTTTTGAGTTATGAACACAAATTGTGTCTCGTGTTTTGAGTTATACAATATAGAGGTCTGGTTCTCTATGTCTATAAATGGATAGTTCAAGTGTTTGTTTCTGTTAATATGTTTCCTCTTGTGCTCTAAAAGAGGATGTTGTGCTTATTTGTGTTGTATCATTGGTCTCAGTTAGAGGGGAGTATTTAGTATCTTCTTCCTCATGTGCATCATGGCCTCAGTTTTTCTCCTTTTTTGTGAAGATATTATTTATGGTTTCATGTTTCCGATACTATAGTGAGTTCTCCTTCAACAAGCCTTTGTCATATTATCGCTAAAAAGGGGGAGAAGTGCTTATGTTATGTTATCTTGAAAGAGCTACTTTTAAGGGGAGGAGGGAACTTTGTGCTATCTGTGGGATCCTTAAAGGAGAGAGAGAGAGAGAGAGAGAACATTGGAGTTGGATATTCAAGAAAGATGTCCTAGTATGATGTTTCAACATCATAAAAGAAGACTGAAGACTGAAGACTGAAGATTGTCACATACAAATATTGAAAATTATAAACAGTGACTATTGAAGACTTCTAAATTGCTGTTGTTGGATTATATTATTAAATACCATTGTATTATTTTTTTAAGCTTTTGTAAGGCAAAGGTTGTATAAATTAGTTTTAGCCAAAATAATCAAAGGGTGAGATTTTTAATTCACTATTTTTGAATTGGCATTATGTTTGGTAAAACTAATATAGTAGCAATTAGTTAGATATAATTTGTAACATCTAAGAGAAAGCAGGTGGATGTTCTATTTGACAAAGGAACATGTTGTGTTGAACTAATTCAACAACTTGATCAACATGTCAAATAAGATGTTTCGACATCACGCTTGCTGAACTAAATAGGGAGATTTACTTTTACTTCAGTTATGCAGAATATTTGGGGAATATTATGCATCATATTTGGCGTATATTTGCAGGTATATTTAAAGGTTTAAAAGACACAAAGAGAATCAATCTGAAATCAAGGAGAACATTTAGGAAACTAAATGTTGAAGATCTTTCTTGTAGCAGAAGTTTTCTGTTGTTTTGTTACAGCTATTGTGATGTTGTTTGAAGTCCCAAGTCCTGTTTGGGTAGAGATTATAAATAAGTATTTGTAACCTAGTTTGTGCGGCTAGGAGAAATAAGGAAAGATGTAATCATTAGGAATAGATGTGGTGAACCACCCGGATTATGGGATGGTCACCAGTTTACCTCGAAGCTTGTAGGCAAGAGGAGTGTTGTTCTCACTCAGAAGTTGTGACATAATGAGTTGAGTATTTTTCTTGGAGGAATATTTGAAGCAACTCCAAGTATGTGTTCTTAGTCTGGAGTTAAGGCAGAGTATGGAGGGAAGTGCGTCTTCTTGTCTCGACATAGGAGTGTGTCTCCTAATCATGGAAATGTGTCTTCTACTTTTCAGGTGTTGATGTAGTGGTTGAAATGTCGACTGCTAGACATTATTGCGATGATTGGAAATGGGATGGGGATATCTCATATCTAGGGTGGACCTAGGTAGAAGTGTCATTGGATAGTAATTAAGTGAGGAGTTGTAAATGTAACACCCTTCTAAAATACCCCGCGATTAATAATAAATTCAGAGCCAACATGTAATAAAAGGGCATTACAATTCATTTAAAAGAAACTCCATTAAAATGTCATGCTTCATACTGAAGAACATAATTAAATTCACTATCCAATAGACATGTTCTACACAGCGGAATCATAATCAAAATCGGAACAAATGCAACCAATAAGTATTCCCAAAATAAATCTAATAAAAGAAAAACAGAGTTTAATTATAACTCTAAACCAAACGTTCCCCAGTGTTACAAGACCAGAGCATGACACTGACAGGAGGTAAAATAAATAGCACAACTCTATAAGCCATCCTCACCAACTCCTGAGCCGCTAAACTTCAATCTAAAATCATCAAAGTAAGGGTGAGACTTCATCATAATTAAAATGCATTATAAGTTTCTCAGTCCAAATAAAATATCTCAAGTGTATTAATCCATCCTTTTTAGCATACTCAGATAAGTCGATTTTTCACCAATTAATTCATAAACATACATTCATACACGACAAACAAATTATAACACAGGAAACCATCCTATCATGTTATAATTTACACAAATGCAAATGCACGACTCTATGCATGTGGTACCAAAAAGTAAACTAAGTCACCAACATCGATTCGTCCATAATCACCCAGACATGAATCCAGACCCACCACCCATAATCACCCGGGAACGGTTATTGGCAATACTCACTAATTCCACACAATGGGAATTAGCTACCACCATAATGTATATGCATGCACATCATAAAGCATACAACATTCAATAAATTATGATCACATCAACATCATAAACCAACACCAAACCAGAACATGATATCATTCATTAATCATGTACACGTCAAACAACACAAAACAATGCATTTCATCCACCAAAACCTGATATAGTCAAACATTACGGCTACACCATTACATACCAAGTATGCACAAAGTAAAAAACTGCATAATTCGGAATTCGATGCAATTTCAAAATAAAATCCATTAATTAGTGTTTTCTTCAATTTATAAAATAGGTTATTAAACTTAGAGAACACTTTCCAAAACGGCACTCGAAACGGAGTTACGGTTTAGAAAATATGATTTTTCGTAGTTTTAAGATTTTTCAAAATGACATAGTGGTAACCGGTTCCTCCAAGGGAGAACTCGGTTCCCACAAGTCTCAGAATTATGCTCTCTGGAAAAATGTATGGGGAACTCGGTTCCTCCAGACAGGGAACCAGTTCCTGCTAAAAATGTCCTTTTTCAGTGTAAAATTTTCACTTGGAACCCGGTTCCTCCCTAGGAGTAACCGGTTCCTACTGACTCAGAAAACTCCTTCTATGGACTTTGTACCCGGAACCCGGTTCCTCCCACATGGGAACCAGTTCCTGCGCCTAAAGTAGCAGAAATGCATATTTTTGACAGCAGTATGTTTCCAAATTCCATTCTTATCATTCCCAATCGAACTCATACATCCCAAGGCAGTAGAATCGATCAAACAACAATAGTACCATGCAATATAACATATTTCGGTCATCCCTAACGATCCTATATCATGCAATTTATTCAATTCTACACAATTTGATATCAATTGGGATAAGTCCTACAAACATAGAAAATCCTAAAATGGGATTCCTAACATGCTTTGATCAATTCTATTGATCTCAAAACCTATAAGGCATAGTAATTAATCGAAACCACCCCTTACCTTAAGGATTCGTCGGATTCTGAACTTTTGGCTTTTCCTCCTTCCTTCTGCTCTTCTCACTTTCACGTAGAATGAATATCCCCAAATGTGTTTCTTTTTCTCTTTTCCTTCTCTTATTCCTGATTAATCTAAAATAATAATAATAACAAATAATAGGATTTAGAGTCTTTTACTACACCCACCCCCACACTGTATCTCTACACCACATTCCAATTTCACTTATTTAATTAATTCCAGCAATTCCAAAAATACAATGATTAAATTTCTAATTAATAAATATTAAAAAAATTCGGATAATTTAATAATTGAAATATTGGGGTGTTACAGTAAACAGGGTAGTTTTGTTCTAAATTAATACTACTGACAGTGGACTTCATTCATAGGTTGGTATCCTACAGATGTAGGTGTTGTTATTACCGATCTGGGTTAACAATTCTTTTGTGCACTTTACTTTTCAGCAACTACTTTAACTGTCTTTATCTTGCATATGTTGTTGATAACAGACTAGGTGTCTCGACATGCTATTTGAAATCTGAGTATGATGTACCATAATTTCAATAATGACGAGGTATATCCAAAAAGGGTCTCAACAAATAACATCCAATACTTCAAGAGATATACAACAGCAGCACCCGATGTACACAGACCAAGATATCATGATGTTTGTCATCGATATATTACACAGACCAAGATATCATGAAGATGTTACAATATCCTACACAACATCAATATAGAACCATGCTTTACTAAAATTTATCCAATCATAAAATCGTAGAACTAACAATATAGGTTGCATCCAAAAATATATAAATTATATTTTGTTTTTTCCTTTCATATCATGAGAAGTTGTAAATATAAGGAAATTTAATTTAAAAACAAGTTCCAAATTGACCTCTTTATAGTTTAAAGAGGCAACCACAATACATTAATATACACAAGTCACTTTTCGTGTTAATTATAATTTTTTAAGTTTTTTTTATACAATTTCATGAAACCTAAAAGTTACTTTATCAGTGTAAGCAAATGATGAACTCTATAAATATATAAAACCATTTATTAAATAGAAAGCGAAGAAATATGGCTAATGTTGTAAAGTTTGTTTATGCCATGATTATGATTCTTTCTTTATTTTTTGCTGCAAGAAACGTTGAATGTAAGTTTTTATTTATTTTAAATTTCCTTATTTACTTTTTACATAATATTTTAACCAATTTAATTTACATTACTTTATCGTCTTTTCCCTTTGTAGCGTGGAAGCACAATAAAAGTAGAAATTGTTTTAGAGATTCAGATTGTCTTCAAAAAGATTGTAAAGGACCTACGATAAATAAATGTGTCAATCGTTTGTGTAAATGTATCCCGGTATTTCAAAAACCCTTAGCAAAGAGTACCTGAATTGACTAAAGAAAATTTACTTCATGTAGCTACGTATTGGGGTCCTATATTGATATTTTTACTTCCTTAACTATATAAAGTATTTTATTATTATGACTTTGTAATCTAAGATGATATATGTGAAATAAAATAAGATATCAAATAATATTAATTAAATTATTTTTTTATTTTTTGCAATTAATGTGATTTCGACCCACACCCTCACCAAATAATTTAGTTGAGCACTAGCCATCAGCACCACATAATATAAGAAGATACTAACATCTGGTCAAACCTATATTATCTCTAGCTTAAAAATTACCATTGCATGCATTAAGGGTTAATTCTTGTCAAAATAATATGTTTGCAAACTATATGGCAATTTGAACCAATAGTTTTGTCTTTTTTGTACGTTTGGTTTTGCCTAATATCCCAATAAATGGTTGTAACACATGCCATATCATCCAAATGCAACCAAAACATAAATTTCCTATTCCTCATTTTCCAATATTTTTTCCTTTCAAATGTTGAATTTATGGAATCCCAAACATTAGTTCTGGCATCAACCCCCACCTTCACCGTTCTTAGCTTTTTCTTTCAAACTACACCTTCTCCCTTTAATTCAAATTCCTTTTTTCTACATATTTTTATATTCTCTCTTCCTCTTCTGCTTTCTTCTCTCTTCGTCTTCTTCTTTCTTCTCTTTTGCATTATCTCACTTTTCCTATTCTTCATTCTCTCTTAATTTTTTAAATAATCGGCCGAAAATCATCTGATATCGAAAAATATTAATGAAGTCGCCATCGAACATTTTTATCCCGTCGAAAGGGAAAGGTAAACATCGAGTAAATCTGAGAGGGAAAAATCACGGTCTTACGACCGAGAGATCGGGCAAGGAAGTCTGTTACATGAGGAGAAGGTATTAGCACCCATAGTACTCTACAATATCTAATTGGGTGTAAAGTCTATCTATATCTGTATATGAGGGAGAATGCATGAAAAATAAATAAAAAGAAAGAAACCACAGGGAAAATGATGTTTTTACAAAGTTTGCTCGATCACAGCCCCGTGACCAGATGGCTACGTATTGCCTCGTGAAATGGAAAAGTCAAAGCATCGTAGTTCGGCTCACATGTTTTGGTTGGTTTTTGTTTTTTAATTAAGAAGATAAAACAACAAACAACAATGACAAAACATCGACAATAATGATAAAACATCAATAACAATGACAAAACATCGACAACGATGACAAAACATCACATACAACGAAAAAACATCACATAACATGGTAAGACATCAAATACGACGACGAAACATCTTATAACATGGTAATACATCAAATACGACGACAACACATCAAATAACATGGTAAGACATCGAATACGATGAGAAAACATCATATAACATTGTAAGACATCGAATACAACGACAAAACATCATATACAGGGAAAATAAACATGTGAGACGACAAAACATCATATACATGGTAAAATATTAGATATGACAACAATACATCATATAACATATGACCAAAGGCTTATGACAGATGACAAATCATCAGCATATTACAAAAGACTAATAACAAACGACAAAACATCAACAACAAATTAGATAAAATGATGAAACATCAGAAGACACACAAACAATTAAGATTGGTTTGTATCTTTTACTTTGAAAAGTGGTTTCATATTGTTGGAGTATCTTAATGCATTTGACAAAACAATATTTTAGTTTTAAGGATGCCAAACAAGAAAGGTAAAAAGTCAAAGGGAGACTAACCTATCTTCTAACCCTAATGTTATCATGCAACATAGATCCTAAGGTTCTGGTATCAGGGGGAACATAAATGCTCCTACAAACCTAAGAAAACTAATAAGGGAATAATAAAAATATAAACAATCAGTTAAAGATCGAGGAGTATCCATATCACTCGAGTAGCACACACGTCTACCGAGGTTCCATGAAACCTAGGTAAAATAAGGGGGAACCTGGCCATGATAATGTAGTATTGGGTAAGCAAGCAATACCTAACTTAGATAAAAATTAGAGCAGGGTGGGGGATCAAGCCATAGACAAGAGTAGAGAGTTACTCCTAGAAAAAAACTATCACACTATGGGAAAATATTGTGCTTCGACCGTGGTATCAATCGTCAGGAAAGATGTGGAAAATACTGGGGGAAATGATAAATTGTACATGCGTACACCAAGAATCAACGTCTTTCAATGTGAGCTAGACAAAACATGGGTTCCGACTACAATACCCTTCCACTTACCTTAATCAGGCCTTAGACTCATTGGGATCTTAGGAATATGTTCAAAGCACTAAACTTGCAAAAAGCGAGCATAGGAATGACACGAACGAGAGATTGCATGGGTTGATTGGTAACCCACCACTTGCCTTAATCGTTGAGGACTTAGGAATGGTTGCCATAAAAGGCCCTAGAACCATCATCTCGCTATAAAGGCTCAAATGTAAACAGACAAATACATGGCCTCCTAATGAGCACTTCTAACATACAACCCTAATTCTAAGTAACCAATAAAATGCTGTAAAGCGTAAATCAGATTAAGAAGAATACCACATGGATAAAGATCCATTGAGAAGTTTTGAACTATTTTAGTTATTTTCTTAATAATAATTAATGAAAATTCTATCTAGAGTAACTATAAAACCAAGAGATCTTTAAACACTAGCATCACCAAATAATATAAGTCAAAAAAATGCATCATCCGATGTAAGTAGCAAAACCTCGGTGTGAAAATAAATCACAGGTGGTGTGTAGCAGACACAACCACATGAACATCATGCAAGTCGATACTTAACAGAAAAAAGAACACACAATAGTGCTGATATAATAGTCGTATCCCACAAATAAAGTGGAATACGAAGCAAGCAGGTAAAGATTAACTACTTTTCAAAGTATCTCACCTAGTTAACAAACAGGTTAGCAATAACAAGGCAGAGTGATGCAACACTAAATTGCAGATGATAATACATCAAGATGATAATGGATGATGGAAACACCTCATAAAAGATATAATAATAGCTCATCACAAATAAAAACACATCACAAAGCATAGAAATCTCACAATGAAGCTTAGACAAATTATACTAGGAATAGACAATTAATTCAAAGTGTCAGAAGATCATGGGAAGCTAATACATTTTGAAATCCATATGATCCTAACCTATACATGTTATATACATAACAAGCATAGGCAAGGAACATGGTACAAACACCAAAATAATCAAACTAGCTAACCATGGAGATGGTGTAGTCAAGTAGACTCAACTGAGTGATTGATCATGCATAGGTTAAATGTGTCAACTAGAGTTAGTTCATAAGTAACATCATATACCATGGTTCACAATCAAACCCGGAAACATTACCAAGTAAACACACAAAGTTAGTACATACACTAGACAAAAACAAGACCTAAAAGCATGTGAAAGGTAAAGTGCGCAAGGTCAAGACATGAATGAAATGGTAAGATGTTTAGGATATGACATGGAATAGAATTAAGTATCTAACATAATAAGAAACTATCCCATAATGCACATGAACCTAAAGAAGATTTACAAACAAAGCTTCACAAGAATGTACAAGTATGCAACCAAAGTGTGTGATGAAGTGAGTGTAAGTGTATACTTATGTGGTTATGCATCAAAGTGTTACTTGATAGTAAGATCAGAAGAAAAATATAGAGATAATACACATGCAATCATAATCAAACATTAGGACTCAACACCACAATTGGTACAAAAGTCAACAAAAGAGAGTGGAGGAGCTAAAATCCTATCCTAATACTACCTCTAAGAGATTAGTTGTGCAACTAAAGAAAAGGTGAGTGTGGGGTAAGGTGAGAAACCTATAGAAAATATAAGGTCAGTAGCTTACCACTTAAATATTTCATACTCAAAGGTGTCTCCAACATAACATAAATATTATCCACCAAAGCACACAAAATTTAGGGTTTAGAAGTAACAAAATTTGCACAAGTCTAAAGTAATTGATAAAGATCAAACAAAATGGTATTAATTAGACAATTAAGACATGTGTGACTTGTGTCATAAGTTAAAATCAAGATATGAGTCATGAGCAACCAATGTAAAAGATGAAACTTCAATACACAAAGAAAGTCACATAATTGATAGTCAACATCACAAGAGATGGAAAACATTTGTCTCAAATCAATAATGGATGGTATAAATCAAGTGTAAGGATAAAAGTTGATACTTGTAGATCCTAGGGTAGTGGCATCTTCCTACTAAAAGTACCTATCATGAACTTAAAATAACTCTAATCAATGTTATGAAGCTAACATGTTAAATTGTAATGACAATATATCACAAATTTAGTCTCTTATGACAATATACCTCAAGCATAGATGATCAAACTATGTTGCAATTAGGGTTCTTTGATGTTATAGGAATGAAGCAAATAATGAAATACCTCAAGGAGACATAATCGTAAGATCATTATCAAAATTCAAAGAGAAAGAAAATAAAGACCATCAAAATGGCCAATCAATCTTACAAGATGAGACCAAAATGAAATGACAATGAAGTGTCACTCAAGGGTTCATGGAAGCACAAAGAAATGGGCATAAAAGTCTTTAAGCAAACACAAACACCAACTAGGTCAACACTAGTGGGTTAATGCTCCTACCTTGTCCCCACGTTGAATAAACAATGGTATGTCATCCAAGGATCAAAGGAGTATTGTATCACAACAAATCAACCTTACAAGATCATAATCATAATACTTTATAAATAAAATTTCTTCACATGAGGCATTAAGGGTGGTGCACAAAAGCTACCTCCTAAGCCATGATAATGAGTAGTCATCAAGCCATATTGACAAGAGATAAGCAAATTCTAAGAACATGAATGGTTCAATGATGAACTCAAGTCTCAAACAATAAATGAGTATGATGAAAATAAACAAAAAATATATATCCCACAAGTGTTGCACAAGTGCCCTCCCTATATCTATAGTCCAAACAAACATCAATGCATCCATAGAAAAGATGATTGAGTTAAAGATAGAAACACAATTTGTAAAATTGAAAAAGAAATGATGTAAGGTCCTCAAAAATACATAGGTAAGAAACAAAAAGCTTAGGACAAGGTTAACAAAAATTAATGCCACAAACCAAATCAAATATGTTAGTTTAACCCAAAAAAGGCCCTAACTAGAAACCCTAATTAGACTAAAATGGGGAACGATAGAAAACCTAATCCTAAAATAAAAAAATTGAATTCTAAACCTCGAAGACCATATGCTACCCTAATCTAAACAAAACTTGAATTGAAAGTCAGAGAAAGATAGTCAAACAATTGTAAGCTCTAACCTAGACAACCAATGTTGACAAAATTTTGATAAATCACACAAAAATAGGAATATGGACTACAAAAACCCAACAAGATTTCTTTAAGATACCTAGGACTTATAAAAGTCATAAATTAACAATTTGGTTCACTGAAGGTTGAAAAAGAATGAAAACAAAATTTATCTTTCAAAACTAGTTGAGATAAAGCTCAAACTAGACCTATTTTGTAATTTGTTTTGGAAAAATAGAATTTTACTAGATAAATAAAAAAAAAGATTTTTATAAATTTAATACATTCAAGGACCTATATCATAATTCAATTGACATTTATAAGTTCTAAATGAATATCAATTTAAATCAAACTTGTGATCTAAGCAACCAAAACCCTAAAAAGACACTTTACTTATTCCAATTTTAAAAATTATTGGCAACATGATAAAATTTCAAATAAAATCCAATAATCACTAAGAAACTAGGATAGTTCAGACAAAAAAAAACTTGACTTTTTTGTGTGCTCAAGAAAAGTGATGAAAAAATAAAATGCAAAATATGTGATAAAAATCAATTATTTCATGAAATAAATTAATTAGTTGGATAAAAATAAAAAATATATGAAACGAAATTTAGAAATACAACATATTTGAATTAAATGAGTAAAAATATTTTTGGTGCAATTTTTACATTGAAAAAAATATTCTTGATGATGATGAAAATGCATGAAATGCAATTCAATATGAAAATTTAATTAATAAAGCAAAAATGCAAAAATTGTGAAATTAAAATTAAAATCACAAAATATCAAATAATCAATAATTAAAACCACAAAATATCAAAAATTAAAAACATAAACAAAAGTATTCAATAAATATCAAATAATTAAAATTAATTGATTTTACGAATTTTTTTAACCTATCAAATTATTTTTATAAATTTCACAAAAATTACACAAAATAGTATAAATTATTTTTAGCGTATGGTATTTTTTCCTGAATTTTTGAATGAGTTTTGAATATAAAATAAAATCAAAGAAAAAAACTAAAATAAAATAAAATGAAAATACATTTATATTGAAAACAGCCAATTAGCGTGCACCACCTGACTTCATCCCTAACCTCAAGTATGCCCTAACATACATATTATGCACATACCAAACCCCCAACTCCCAGACTTTGTAACTTATTCATTTCTCAATAATTTTTCATGGTTCAAAGTGCATTATGTAGATAACATGGCAAGGATCAAAACCCAACTCATAGATTTTAAATTGGTTAACTACACCTCAAAAAATCAGGCCACGAAAAACGCAAAAATCATCCATATGAAAATTTTGCGGAACTTCATGTTATGCAACACACTTCAAAACTAACCACATGTATATATTAAACCTAATGTTTAGCCAGTTATACACACGCATACATGCTTTATTTCATTGAAAACAAGTTGGAAATAGAGAAATCAAAGAATGGAGTTATCTTTGGAGTTGGGAAATAAACTCAACTATGCCTCTAAAAAAATAAGAAACCTGATGATTCTTAACCCTTATGCTTCAATGAAGTGAAAATGGAAGAGAAATGAACTCTGCAACACAAGTTGAGAAAACTTCAAAGAGAAGAAGCTTGAACTTCAGATATGGAATTCTGCTGGAATGAGGCGCTAGGGCTTGAATGAACAAAGTTATGAGCTTACATAGAGGGGAATAAATGAGGGTAGAGTGGTCTAAGAGTCTCAAAAATTCGTTGGAGGGAAAATTGCAAAAATCAGGAAAAAAAACGAGTGAATGACTTATGTTGTGCATTTTGCTTTTTCCCCGAGCTTGTTTTGTGTCGTTTTTGTGAGCACATGGTGAGTGGAATCAGAATGAGGGGTGTACAAAGTCATGATCTGGATGAATAGTACAATGTGATAATTTGCAAGAATGCCAAATTGCCAAAAATGGCCAAACAAGAGAGAATGTGAATGATGCATGATAACGCAAAATTAAATCGTATATTTGACTGGACTCACATGCATTTTAGAATTGTTTTTATTAAATTATATCTTGTTACATCGGTATTTTTATTATATTTCAGACACATCCTATCACAAAGCTCACATGTGAAAAAGATTAAGAAACTGGAAAGATAAGCAGAAGATTGGAGGAAATTATCAAACAGGAAGAAAAATAGCAAATTGGACTAGTGGCCCTCACCACACACTTTTGAAGGAGGTGGCCCTCTCCAGAGCATATTCCAGACACGTCTCCCGCAACATACTCACACATGGCTCCCACCGCCACTCACCTATGATTTTCTCAACTTCTCAGTATGATCTGCATTATGTCCACTTTCTCCAACCACCAATTATGTCCACTTTCTCCAACAACCCATTATCTCCACTAATTATCACATGAACCTTTAAGTAACTTCCATTACCTTTCGCTATAAATAACATCTTATATTTTTGTTTTCATTATCCAAGTTTGTGCACAGAACCATTGTTCATAGTTTTAGGCAGAAATTACATTTGTAAAAGTGGTAGTTTCTCACATCGGGGAACTACCACACCATTAGTTTTAGGCCTACAATCTATTTACTCTTTGATCACAATCTTGCTATCATAATAGAAGTGTATTTCAAGTTCTTTATTTCTCGCATTTACAAGTTCTTTATCGTATTGCTTTGTATTTTTATTATTATTATTATTATTATTATTATTATTATTATTATTATTATTATTATTATTTATCATTTTTTATTTCTTTGTTCAATTTAATTACCATGTTGTTTTTAATTGCAATTGCTATGTTTAATTTGTTTTCAATCAATATTATGTCTTGCTAAATCATTAAGAGTCTGGTATGTGAGGACCATCGTTTCCGACGAACCAAGTAACAATGTTGGCTTAATATTTAATTTAGAAATTCAGTTTGGTCTTTGTTTTAAAACTTAAATTTAACAACATTGTCACGAAAGTGAGAGGTTATTTAACACGATTTTGTCACGAGAGTGAGAAATAAAATAAGGTTTGAGATGACACTGTGAAAGTGTGGGGATCGAACCGGATAGTAGAAACTAGGAATTAATTCTAAACACAGCGAGAGCACTTTAGGATTAATTAGAACTTGTTTAATTTTGAAAACGTGTACCTTGATTCAAGTGTGCGAGAGAGAGAGAGAAATTAATCGGTTAAGGAGCATGACTTTATTACAAATCAAGAGAGTGTGAGGTATTGTCTTTAAATTAACATTTTCTACGAAATACATCTTTAGTATAATTAAAAGCCAACGAGTTATAGAGTTCCCGATGTACATGGAATCCATATTCCGGTGTCTCTTTTATTATATTTATCTAAATCCTCATTTTATTTTAGTTTTAGTTCTTAGTTTCCCCTAAATCATTTAATCATTAGCCTTATCTTGACAAAGCATGGATAAATGGAAATAGCTTTACATTGGTGTCTGTAGGTTTCCGTGCACTTGAGGACGCATCCAGTTTTTGGCACCTTTGTCGGGGACCAACAATCAATATTGTTATCTTCATCGTTTCATCGTATAGACTAAGGCACTCTTACTTTAATTACTATGTATCACCCAAACTTTTTCTACAATTCCCATTCTCATTATCTTGGGGAATCACAAGAATCCCACAAATCTTACCTATAAATACTAATGGAGAAATTCAATGCATCACCAACTCACTCTCACCCAAATTACCTCTACAACTACCAATCCCAACATTTTGATGAGTCCCAAGAATACAAAAGATTCGATCTCAAAACATTATTGGAGGATTATAATGCGACGCTAACTTATCCTCAACCAAATTTCCTCTACAATCACCACGCCCAATATTTTGAGGAGCCGCTGGAATCCCGAAATTCCACTCTCGACACATTAATGAAGGATACGAATGCGACACTAAATCACTCTCGGCTAGAAACTATGATGATGGAGCGCTTTGTGGAAACACAAAATGCGACGCTGACTCCATTTGAGTAACCGCATGAGTCACATAATTTCAACCTCGAAACATCAATGGAGGATTTTTATGCGATGCTAACTCACTCTAGGCTATAATCTATGATAGAGGACTTTGTAGAGACACAAACTGTCCAAAATAAAGAGATAAGAAAACGAATTATTCAAAATAATGAAACCCTTAAGCAGCTGAATAATGCGGTTGAGTCCCTAGTGACTCACAATGAGGCATTGGAGGTCCAAATATCCATGTTTGCACAAACACCTCTAAGACCCTCACATGAGGAACCAGATAATGTTTTAAAAACCAGTAGTGAAAAAAATCGAAAATCCTAAGGAGAGTGATAATGTGGTTGGAGAGAGAAATAATGAGGTTGAGAAGAGTTTTGGTGAGAAAATAGTAGAGATTGAGAAAAATACATTGACATCATCCGAAAGGAAGGTTTTCGAACAGGTAGCGAAGGAAACCTATATTGTTGATCCTCCCCCCTATACTCCACCGACTCCTTTCCCGCAAAGTTTTGTGGTCGCTAAGGTAGACCCCCAATCCAAAGTATATGTGGAGGTATTGAAAAATATCCATACCAATGCACTTTCGTCTGGGGTCCTGCAAGAAAATAGAAAATTTGAGCACCATGAAACTAGGGAAATCATTAGCATTAAGAGGGGAAGGTTAACATTCGAGATGGGGGACGAAATAACTAAACCCAAACTTGAAAAGTTGATGCTTAGGATAGATCCAGAACCACCACCACTATTCCAAAAGAATGAACCACCCCACATAAGAAAGAAAAGAAAAGGCGAGGGATATGTGAAATGGCTTGATAAGTGGCCATGGAAACCGAATATTATTAACGGTTCGATCGAGTAGTCATTCTCGAGAGAATCACCATGAGTATTTTCACTTTTGAGCCTTCAAGCCATCGACGTTAAACCAAGCGCTATGTGGGAGGAAACCTACAAATTTTTAATTTAATGTTTTTCCTTTTGTTTGAGTTTTCAGAAAATAAAGATATGGATCTCTTGTCATATCTCAGCCATATCTAGGAAAAAAAATCTATAGATGATTATCTCAGAAATGAGCCGGTGCCCATGCACATTCCTACGAATGTCGCTACTGGTGGTGACACTGTTGATTAGTGCAATATGAGAAGTTACTTCATCTATGTTGTACCCCGATTTTCTCCCCTAAGATTCATTCATGCTTCATTACCATTGCATGACACAAAGATCGCAATTTTGAATCTACCTCTCTCTCATATCTTTGGCTTTGCCATTGGGAGATCACCAAGCACCTTGTGTATATGTTTGATACTTCACTAACAATGATATGTGTACACTCTGCTTGCAAAATGTTGTAGGTGAATGGTGCACAAGTTGCTTATTTAAGGAGTCAATAGGTTACTGTGTTTATTTTTATACCTTCTCTCCTCGATTCTCAAGACTTTGAATGTATTTTCTCTCAATAAAGACTTATCTTGTCCTCAACCATGGCCTTTCATCTTGAGTATATGCTTCATGTTTGAAAAATATCATCAAATTCAAAGAATTCTCCATTCTATGGCCATCTATCTTGAAATTAGGGTTTTGGACTTCTGAGGATCATATCTTGGTGTTTGTATTAAGTTTGTGGATGATTTCAAAGTCATTATATTCTTAAGAGGACTTCTAATATGAACATGCATGGACCCGAGGAGTTTGATTGATGAAAAGATTGTTTTAGAGATCTATGATTGCCCACTTCCGAGTTTGATGCTTCATCTATCTTGTATGACTTCAAAGGAGCATAGCTTGGTCATACCTTGTCTCCTTGAGCTCATTTTTCCTTTACAATGAACCTAAGGAAATGAAATACAACTTAGTTCAATTGGTGAAAAGATAAAATGCTTGGAAATTTGCCTTTGAAGTCAAAAGATTACAAGTCCTTGATGAATTTCTCAATTGTTCGTCAGTCAACTTCAAAAGATCATATCTTAATCATCATTTATCATATTGAGGTCATTCTTTTTGCACAAAAATCTTAAATATGTGAAATCTATCTCCATATAAGATTTGAAGATTGAAATTGTTTAGAAGTTACTTGGAAGAGTCAAAAGATTATATGTCACTTCTCAAATTTTCATCAAATTCACAAGATCATAACTTTCTCAATTTTTGGAATTTTTGAGTGATTATTTTTGCTAAATGTTCCTTGAGAGGTATAATTCATGTCATCTTTGAAAATATACAGCAAATTTTTATTGGAAGAGCAAGTTTGAAGAAGAAACATTATAGGTCATTTTTAGAAAGTGGCATGCTTGACCGCGGCCTGGCCAGGAAAATCAGTGATTTTTCAAAAATCCTAAAGGCTCAAGCATCCATTTGATTTGATTATTTTTTCATTATGTTATACTCTTTGAATACTTCATTTGTCTCAAATAAAATCAAAAAGTGCACGAGGGAATGGGATTTGGCCTCAGCTTAAAGTTTGTGCAAAATTTTGGTTTGAGCTCACCATCAGTTTGTGGATTTGCGCGTGTAAATTGTTTTTAAGCCAAGTTAAGCCTTGATTTCGTGACTAATTGTGATTAGGAACTTCCAAGGATTAATTAGCACATTAAAACATAAAGAATGATTGAGTTTTGATACACATAAGGTCACACTTTCTTCATGAACACGGGTGTGCATGATTTCCACTCAAATGTCATCATTCACCCCTCATTTGGATTCTGTTCGCCTCTCCTATAAATAAGGGACACATTCCACTCCTTTCTTCAAGCTTTGATATCCAGAAAACCCCTGCCAGAATCTCTCTCGAATCCATTTTTTTGCAACTTCGTTTTCACTCTCAAAGCCATTCGTTTTCCTCATTTTTTGCAACTTCGTTTTCACTCTCCAAGTTCAATTTCAGAGCTCTAAAAGTGAACTTCGTTCAGTAAGAATCTCCATCAAACCTTGTAAAATAAAACACCATTGCACTCTCCTCATCACCTAATCCTTGTGATATTCACCATTTGCATTTTCATCAAGTATTGACTGAGAACTCCACCAAAATCCTATTCGCTATTATATGAGTTTTTGTAAAAATTCTCTTCACTCAGTGTAAATAAATTTTTTGCGAGCATGTGGTTGAGATCGTCTTGAAGAGACGAATCCAAGGATACCACTTATGATTATTGATTTTACAGTTTGAGGAACTCCAATTTTGGAGTGGCTGGAGGTTGAAGATGATGACATGTCTTGTCTCAACCAAGGAGAGCACGCCGTGTTATTTTTTCAAATTGGATCCTATGATAACGCTTTACCATGCACGCGTCTTCGGAGCCGTTGGATCTGATTACTTTTATTAGTCAACATCGATCCAACTTGTGACATTATTTCTTGTTTATTTTATTTGTAATTCGATGTGAAAACCAAGGAGATCCATATCCATTGGATGTGATTACTAATGTGTTTTAACTATGATCCGACGATCCACATTTTTTTGGCATTTATTTTATTTTTTGATTTTATATTTTACATGTTTTAAACTTTCAAAAATCATATAAAATTCATTTCTCACTCAAAAATTATGAAAATATTCACAAACTTTTTTGAAGTATTATCTTTTTGAATTTTATTTTTTCTTAATTTTATTTTCACATTTGATAATTTTTCAGATTCTTCTCTTTTATTTGATGTTTTTAATTGTTTTAGAATACATTTTGACATTTTAAAATTTTGGGAAAATTATGGATGGATCCAATGGTCATTTCAGAAATATTTGTGACCTCATTGCATTTTTATTTTTGATTTTACTGTTTTTTTGCCATTTTTGGGTTATTTCACCTTTTATTTTATTTTCTAAAAATATATTCTGACTTTAAAAAATTCTAAAAAAAATTTGTCAATATTTGTTGACCTCTGTTTGACTTTGGGTAATTTTCTTGGAATTTTATTTTGATGAAAAAATACTTTATGTATTTCGTCAATAAAGTCCAATTAAATAACCTAATTTCAAAATCATTTTAATCCTTTTTATTTGATTTTTATTTTCATTTTCATTTTTCTGACTTCTGAATTTATTTTGGAGTCACAAATTTTCTCAACATCAATGGAATTTGGGTGTTGATAGGTCTTTTGACCAAATCCATCAAGAAAGTTGATTGATTTTGACGAAGTTAGACCGAATAAATTCATCTGATGCAAAATAAACTTGGAAATTATTTCTTCCTCTTAATCTCATTTTTCTTTTGTTCGAACATAAGCCCCAAAAGATGACTTGAGCTTGTCATTCCCCAATTTTTGACCTAATATACCACCTCACATTTTCATCATTTCATCTTTAACAGTCCAGAACAGAATTAATCGGGTGTGGATTTCACAGGTCAAAATTAGGATTTCATCAAACTTTCATCTAATTCAAGAGGCAAGAAATTAGGGTTTGAGTTTTACTCACCTCATTTGATCTATTTTGATCAAGCCATCAACCTCTGATCATCAGATATCCAACTTTCCTCATTGATCTATCAAGGATCGACCAATTAGGGTTTTCATCGAGGATGAGTAATCTCTAATTTTTTGATCAATGAATGACTTTTTTGGTTAAAGATTGATCTTCATATCTTAGATACAACATGTTGACCTAATATATGGTTTCAAAACATCACAGAAGTTCACAGGATTTATCAGTCAATTTCTGAAACATTTGATGAAATTTCATCTGCACAGAAAAGTCAAACTTTGACTTTTGGTCAACTTTTTCAAAACATAACTTTTTCCATCATCAAAATACTTCAAATGATCCATCATGATCATAAAAAATAAAGAAATTTGGAAAAGTCAACAAAAAGTCAAAATTTCCAACACTTAGAAAAATTTTCAAGTGTTAAAATTTCTTACTTTTTCCAAACTTCATGGAATTGTTTCACATAGTTCCACTTTGAATTGGAAAAAACTCAAAACATGAAAGTTGTAGCCCTTGAAACAAGCTTTCCAAAATGTCCAAGAACTTTCAAATCCATGGAGTCTAGCCATACTTTTGATTTTGAAACTTAGAGCTCCAAAATCGATAATTTTCAAGTTCAAAGTTCAAAATTATAGGTCATTTTGCATTTTCTTCTTCTAGAACACATGCCACCTTGCAAAGATAAGCTAGAACTGATAAAAATCAGTTGGATGTAATTATGATGGATAAGATCAAAGTTGGAAATTAACCATGGTTAAAAGGAAGCTTCCTTTTGCATTTAATGCAAAAATGACTTCCTTGCCCTCTAAGGCAACTTGAAAATACCAAAGCCAATCTCTTGTACTTACCATTCAGAACTCATGGCCTATAAATAGAGGTCTTGTTTGCAAATTGAAACCACACCAAAGCCATGCAAGAACATGCTTTCTCTCTACTTTCTTAAATTTCAAGAAACATAGTGTAAATTGAGGAAACTTGCATTTTTGAAAACTTGTAAAGAAACATGAAATATTTGGTGTCTAACATGTCATAAACATCACATGTAATTGGTTTGAAACTTAAAATCAATCTAAAAACAAGTAAAAACCAGATTTGCATTTCATACTTCAAAACTTGCCAAAACTGCCTTAGCTTTCGTATTTGATCATTGGCTCAAGCAAGTTGAGATTTTTTGACTCAAACATCATCACCATACTCCATATGGATGATGCAGACCATCACTCTTGATCTGTAACAGCTCTAACCTAGAATTCGAGTTTCCCTTTGAGCTTGTGCAGGTTGACTTGGTCAGAACAATTCAGGCTGATTTGAAGTGAGCAGACCATCCTCACACCTTCCATAAGGACCATTGGTGCTCAAGCAATCACAAAATCACAACTGGAAACACTCCATCATCGATTTCGATCTCAACTTGAACAGGTAAGAAGCTCAACTTCAAACTCTGTGATTGTTTGATTCCAGTCCAAAAAACTCTTGGCCATTTTGTTTCTGCACTATCCACGATCATTAACCCTCAATCAATTGACAAATTCATCAACCATACACGATTTCAATTAGATTTTTCAGTTTTAGGGTTCTTCACGTTTTCTGGAAATTCAATCATGTTAAACCAAAAATAAATGGAATTAACCACTGCCATCGTGTTCCTTGTTAAATTTCGGTCAAGTTTGATGTTTACATCATGTATTTTCATTGAGAAACAAGAAATCCATGGCTGATGAAGGATCAGGGAAGAAGAACAAGGCTACGCGCGTTTTTTTCAAATTTAAAATAAGAGTTTATAATATATCTAACTGGTTTGACATTAATATACGGATGTATTGCCGCCCCAGCGGTTGCCAGCTCACTCTTAAAACTCTCTTGCCATGCCTTGCCCAATGGTCCCGGGTTCGAGTAGCCTTGGGACCATTTTTGCCAAACTTTTTAATTTTTCATTCATGATTTTTTACAAACTTTGACTTTTTCAAAACCCAATCAAAACTCCTCATTTTGAGGTGATTTTTTGTACACTTGTCAATTAATGTATCTATTTTATGATAGTGCAAAAAAATTTCAGAAAAACTTTCATCCGATTATATTTTGATCGAGCCGAAAACGGTACTTTTGAGTAACTTTCAAAGCACCTTTAAAGGTGATTTTTTCAAACTTTTGAAGCCCGATTCTTTTCAAATCTTCTCATAAGTAAATCTCACATTTCAAAAACATTCTTCAAAACTTTTCCTCAAACTTACATCTTTTTACCATGATCGATCCGATTAAACGATAAAACTAAATTCGTTTTTTCTCAAATTTCTTAACCGATCATGGGCCTCCCTTACGGTGTAAGTCCCAACATTCCTTATGTACATACATATTTTCCTTGTACATATACAATTCTTTTCATATACATACAAATTTTTACCTATACATAATACAGATACCTCTGTAAATACTCAAACACAGATAAACTTCGATTGTTCGTTTCCGTTTCGATTGTGTATACACTGAATACCATTGGTATTGAAAGGAGCATTATTCCCGGTGAAACTGCTTTTAAACCAATGGGCCACCCTTATGGTGTAAGTCCCAACCCTCCTATGTACATCCACATCTCCTCGTACATAAATACCCGTTCGCGTACATATTTACTTCCTTGTACACAATTCAAACTTGTAAATAATCAAGTTACGCTCGTTTTAAACGTTCGTTTCACAGACACTTGTTTATATTTCCTTCATAAACTCTTGTAATTAAACATCATGCATTGTTTAAATTTCCTTCATAAAACTCCTGTGAAGACATATCACACACACACACTTGTTTATACAACTGTCTATTTATAACATAACAACTAGTCTAATCAATAGGTTCCCCACAGTATGGCCTCCTCTTGGGCTTTATACAAGATAACACATCCCTGCAGAGTTAGCCTCCTCTTGGGCTTTGTACAAGATAACTCATTTTATCTGAGTTCAGCCTCCTCTTAGGCTTCATATAAGAAAACTCATTCATCTGAGTTTAGCCTCCGCTTAGGCTTCATATAAGACAACACTCCCCTGCTGAGTCAGCCTCTTCTTGGGCTTCGTTCAAAAGAACTCCTCATTGAGTTTAGCCTTCTCTTGGGCATCAAACAATGAAAGAGACCAGGAAATCTCTTAACAGCCTCCTATTGGGCTTCCAATACAAAGAATCACCCGCGCTTGGATAGAACCTTGAGAGTATAATTTCCCGGTGAAATTGCTCTTAATTCCAAAAGGATGGTTTCCCGGTGAAATCCCTTTTAAAGCCAAAGCCAGCCATACCCTATAGCTTCCTCTTGAGCTTCATACAAGGACCCTCGATGACCCTCAGAATGCCTCCTCTTGGGCTAACAATACAAGGACCCATGGGCTTCTTAAAAGCATCCCCTTAATCCAATCAATTTCTCCTCGAGATTTAGAAGTTTATCATCTCTATGGAAGAAGTATCTCATCTATAACATCACATACGATCAAAAACTTTTCAAACTCTTTTCAAACAAAAAAATCTCTTAATCTGTAAGTGGTAACGCTTGTACACTCAAGATAAACACCCATTGCTTACAATTAAAAGATTAAATCATTTTCAAACATCTTTCTTAAACATGTAAGTGGTAACGCTTGTACACTCAAGCAAAACACCTATAACTTACGACGAAAGATTCAATCAGTCAAACTTTTCAAAATGTATGTGATGAAATAGATTAGATACATTTTTCATTAAGATGACATTCGTCTATCTCTTACTAACATCCCGTTGCTTCCACTAGCATAAGTGGGAATCGATTGCTCGACTTTCTCAACATCCTTTTGAGAATACGTGAGCCAAGGTCTCATCCTTGCCGAGCAAATTTATTTCTCCCTCAAACCAAACAAACCATAGATCCCTGTAGATCCGAGCTACAAATGCTCTGATTCCCACTAGGGGATATGTATGCAGAAGATCCAAAGATCTTTGCGAGCACGATAATAACAAACACTAGGATCCCACATAATCTATCCTTCTTAAAATCCCAAAGGAGAAACTTTCCCAATCATAGAAATAGCAATTAAAACACACAAACATATCAAACATATTCATATATAAAGCTATAGATAACTATATATATTTAGGGTGCTCCATCTATTCCCTTTATATAACAAACCCCCTTACCCGGAATCTCCCAATGCGTTACGTCTAGTTTGCGCTAGTCATAATGCATATCAAATCAATTGAGGGTATTAACAGCTTTCCCCTTTTTCATAATTATTAAATCATAATTTCTTGTGTTGAAAATAATAAAGCTTGATGCTCGTGGCATCTTTATAAACAAATCAAAAGAGTAAATCGTTTCGAGCCAGAGGATCCGAATTCAGATTCGATTCCCTAGCGCGTCACTTTTTAACGCGAACAGAGCTTTCATCTTAGTTCAACACTTGTGCCGCTTGCTGCGTGGTTGCGTTGATTTCTAATCAAGCTTCTAGAAAGTTTCCACTAACCTTGTCCCTTTGAAATTCTCAATCATCTTTGATCAAGTGATGTGATAATTTCAAAATCAGTGATATAATTGAAAAAAAGCAATTGAAACTTGTCGGGTTGTCGCGTTGATTCTGTCAAGCTTCTGGCAAGTCTTCATGCACATGTTTCAAGATGGTCACCTTGCTTACGACTAACAATTAACATTATGATGATATACTTGACAAGTTTCAAGATGGTCATCTTGCTAACCTTTATTAATTGCTTTTTTTTCGCACTTTACTTTCCGCATTTGCTTTTATGCTCTTTATTTTTATGCACCTTTAATTTCAGAATTTACATTTCATGTCATTTTGCGCGTAAGCATTTTATTTTCTGTCATAATACTTAATAATTCAACTTAAACATATTAAACTTTTAAATGGACTTGGTTACTATGTTTGTGCTTGGAGATTGATCTTTGGACTTAGGATTAGGACGTCTACCTCAGCTTGGAGATTTTTGTGCCCTTGGTGTTATTCTGTCTTGTCTACTTATTATCTTTGTCTGCAGCTTATTCTGTTATACTAGATTAAGAGTGGATTTCCTCTAAATACAGTCGTTACTCTGCCCATTTTTTCTTAAGACAAGAGTTCATCTGAGGCACAGAATTATCTATAGTTTGGTTTTTTTTGTCTGGTTATTTGTGGCTTATATGGTAATCCAAATGATGGGATATGGTATTGCCTCTTGATGTCAAGTACTATTCTTCTCACTCAGTTAGATATTTCTTTACCCTTACCTTTTACTTTATGCACTTAGGTTAGCCTCTTCATCTCCTCCCTATTCTTTAATTTTCGAAATATTCCCTCTTTTTCAAATGATTCTTGTTTTCAAAATTAAAATCGCTTTCATAAAAAACTTGGACTTAGGTCCACGCATTGTCAAACTTATTTTCTTAATAAAATTTCAATTCATTTAAAAATACTTTGACTTTTCTTTTCATAAGACTAAAAAACACCTAACCTCATTCAAACATTTTGAGCCCTTTATGGCTTTTCTAACAAGCATTTTCTTAAAATCAATGAACACACAGTTTTGGTCTTTTTTAGCCGAACTACTTGGTTTTGATTTCAACATTGCACATTGTTGGTATGTAGGCCCGAAACTCATTGGATGTTCTATCAAACCAAAAATTATAAAAAATACTTCTTTTCTCCCCCCACCATCCATTTTGTACATACTCTTTTTTTAGCACACATATACAAATTTTCAAAGAGCTTCATACGGAGTACCATAGATGCTTTGGGTGAATAACACCTTCCCTTTGCATAACTAACCCCCAGTCCCCGGTCCTTTGGATAAAATAAAAGCATGGTGCCGATTCTTTTGTTACTTTTTGAGTTAAGTCAATTCAATGGCTTATACTCGCAGTTTTTGCCGCTTCAGAAAAGTGTCGACTCTTCTGGGGATGTTTGACCTATTGCTGGACCATCTCTAAGTTGGTTGACCCTTTATATATATGTGCTAAATTGTTTGTATATATTGTGTGCTTGTTTGTCTGGATGTTTTTCTGGTTTTCAATGGTTCTTGGTGAGTTCTTTTTGATTCTTATACCCGGACTCGGGAAAACTTAAGATAGGACGGGCGGTATAGTCATGTTAACTTTTAGGGAGTAATCCCGAAGAACAAGACATAAGATCCCTCACTCAGTGGAGACCTCCTTGACTGTTGTATTTTGTTTACCGTGCGATCCGGAAGACATGACTGGTTTCGACCTGAGATTCCATGAAGCTGAGAAGTCGTAGAACCCTTAACCTATACTGGCCTTTTTAGAGGTAGTGCAGGGACTATTACGGAGTTATCCGGAAGTAGTTGCTATGCGATACTACACTCGGATGAGGTTCACCTAATGGTATTGCTAGTTACCGAGTACATCGGGAAGTTGGAAGTATTGGATGGAGGAATAAAAACTCCTGGGATTCCTTTAGAACCTTGAACTACAGGTGATAAATCTTAGAAAACCTCGGGGGTAGTACCTTTTGACTCCATGCTCGTGACGTCGAACTTATGGACCCCTTATTTGTGACCTACACACTTTTTTAGACTATTGTTCAAGGAACATAAAATTGACCTTTGCAGATATCGAAGGTATACTTTGACCATGAATTATGGACAGAGGAGGACTCAGAAATACAGTTTCAAGGAAGCTAAGATTGAGGGACTGATGAGCTTGATTAATGAGATTGAGAGTCTAGAGGATTTCCAAAAGAATTATGGGACTATTATATCTTTGATGAAGACAAAGATGAAGGATGGTTTTCATTTCACCTTGGTTCAGTTCTATGATTCGTTGTACCATTGCATCACTTTTCCTGACTATCAGTTAGTTCCTACCTTGGAGGAGTATTCTTACCTGTTTGGTTGACCTATTACTAGTGTGGTTCTTTTTACTGGTTTGGAGGAGAAACCTAAGTATCATAATATTACTGCTATTACCCATATGAAGAGGTCTGAGATTGAAGACAATATGACAACCAAGGGGTGTATCAGAGGATTACCAGTTGTATTTCTTTTAAAGAAGGCTCATTATTTTGCTGATATGAGGATTATGGAGGATTTTGAAGCCATCTTTTCCATGCTTGCTTATGGTTTGTTTTTGTTTCCCAATGTTAACAACTTTGTTGATGTTAATGTTATCAGGAACTTCATGATCGGGAATCCAGTTCCCACACTTGTTGCCGAGACTTATTATTATGTTCATCTTCGAAACATCCATCGAGAAGGAGAGAATATTTGTTGTACTCCATTGCTATATCGTTGGTTTGTTTCTCACTTGCCTACAACTGATACTTTTTGGGATTCTATTAGGGGATCTCGTGGGGCACCTAAGATCATGGCTCTCACTCATTCTGATATTGTATGGTATCGTCAGGTTTATCATAATGTAGAGGTTATCGACAGTAGTGGTAGCTTTCCCAATGTGCCTCTTCTTGGCACAAAGGGATGCATTAGCTACAATCTTGTTTTTGCGCGTCGTCAACTTGGTTATCTGATGAGGGATAAACCAAAGAGTATTCATGTGAATGGCTACCTTGTTAAAGAGGGTGAAGACGACAACTCAGCTAGGAAGGATATAGAGAAATCTTGGCGTCATATTCATAGGAAAGGAAAAGAGAATCTATGGCAGAGAGAAGTTGTTTCTTTGGAGCCTTATCTTCTATGGGTTCAAGCAAGAGCTATTGAGTTGAAGATGTTGTATTCTTGTGAGGAGCCTCTTGCTGATTTGTTTTTGGATAATACTCATGGTTCAGATGATATAGAGGATCTTCAGCTTGCTTTAGTTAGAAAGCAACAAGAGAAGGAAGCTTGGAAGAACAAGTATCATACATTGAAGATGTCTTATGCAACAGAGCTGAAGGAAAAAGATGATTTGATTGACATTCTTGAGAGTTGTGCTGTAGAGATGATGGAGAAGCAAGAGGATTTATTTTCCTTCAGTGTTCATCCAGTTCTTAGTGCTCAAGTTTATTCTCATACTTCTCCCGAGTCTGGTGCTTGGAATGGTTATGTCGATAGGTACGTGTCAGAGAACGAGCAGCTGAAGGAAGAGAATAGAAAGCTTAAAAGGATGCGTTTTTCTGAAGAGGGGTCTTCTACAAATTTGATTTTTAGGGCTTGTAGTTTATTTTTATTTATCACTTGTACTTGGGATCATTGAAACTTATATTGAAGAGTTGTAATCCTCAAAATATTTTATTAATGATATGAGTTTATTTCAGTATTTCAAATGTGTTATACTTTAATATTTGCAAATTAAATTGTCTTTATTAAGTTCCTTGAATAATAAGAAATGATAAACAAATCATATGCATTACACTCATACATCATGACACACATATTCTTGCATTTTCACACTTCCCCAGGTGTCTTATCCATTTCATTGCTTCTTCCTGTCTTCTAGTTGTTGCATCGGTATAACACTCGAGCCAACTCCAAGAAGAAGTTCAAAAATCTAGAGCAAGAGAATCATGAGATGCGCGAAGAGGTTATCTCCTTGAGGACCGATATGGCCAATTTGACTGCTAAGATGGAACAATTGGTGGCTTCTCAGAATCAGCCAGTACCTCTTCCACCTGCTCCTCGTATCATTCCACCTTAACTAGCAATTGTTATCTCTAAAATTCAAGATGCTCATCTTCCTTTCGTGCCAGTAGTTCCTACCATCCAACATTTATGGATCCTGGTTATCCTGTGGGAATGCCAGAGAATTTCATGCTTGAAGGTTACAATCTTGCTGCTCAAGTGACCTCCTTGGCCAAACCTGTTGTTGTTTCCGCACCTCCTGTGGTGCATGGTACTCATGTTTTCAACAAAGAGTTTGACAATCCAGTCTCTCCTCCAAGTTGAAGCCTAGACTATTATGATCGAATGAATGGTTTCCAGGAAAAGTTTGACAAGATGCAGAAAGAGTTGAAAGCCCTTAAAGGGAAAGAACTTTTTGGTGATAATATCAATGATCTATGCTTAGTTCCTAATGTGAAAGGGCCTTGTAAATTAAATGTCCCGCAGTTTGAGAAGTACAAGGGAAATTCTTGTCCTCGTGACCATTTGATGATGTATTTGAGACAGATGTCCACTCACACTAAAGACCAATGTCTTCTCATTCACTTCTTTTAATATAGTTTAACCGGTGCAACTTTGAGATGGTACATGAATCTAGACAGCAGTGACATCCATACATTTAATGATTTGGGTGAAGATTTTGTGAAGCATTACAATTACAATATGTACATGGCATCTGACCGTGATCAGCTGAGGGAAATTGTTCAAACAGATAAGGAATGCTTCAAAGAGTATGCTCAGCAATGGCGTGAGTTTGCTGCAAAGGTTATACCTCCGCTAAGTGAGCAAGAGATGACCAATGTTTTCCTTAAGACTTTGGGTCCTTTCTATTACAGGAAGATGTTCGCCAGTGCGCCTAATGATTTTGCTGAAATGGTGAGCATGGAAGTCCGTCTAGAAGAGGGTGTTAGAGAGGGACTATTTTTGAAAGAAGAAGGATCGAGTGGGGAAAATAAGCCATCTTTTGGATTCTGCAAAAAGAAAGAAGAAGTTAACGTTCTTGTCCAGGAAAGGAGAACCAGACCCCCTAAAATACGTCCTTAGAACCAACAAGTTGTTGTTGTTACTCATGTTGTTGCTACAACTCCAACTACTATCCCTTATAACAAGGCATCTCAGCAAGGGAAAGGCCCAAAGGGAGAACCGTTTGATCTGATTCCGATGACTTATGCAATTGTTTTCACATAAGGTAATTGTAGATGATACCTTTATGAGTCTTTTTAAGTAGATTGAGCTCAACTTTTATACTCCCGTAAGCTCTGGTCAGAAATAAACTGACATATGGAGTACATAACTTGTTGATCGTTTCCTGGTCAAATAATACAAAGTAGATGTCTCCTTTTCCACATCAGGAGTAGGTTCCAAACATAAATGTTCGACACATTCTTATTTAACACCCAAAACATATGTTCTTCAACTGGAAGCTGCATACCTGCTGAAGTAATGTTCTAACATCTCATAGAACATGAGTTCCAACTTATAGGAACACATTATCCATGATAATCTTCAAGGTCTTCAAAATCATATGCAGATGTTCATGAGGATCATTGATCAATTGATTCTCATTAACTCCATTAATAAATGTCTTTTTGAGTGGACTTGAGGAAAATCTAAAGTATCTTTGACACTTTTAATATAGTTACAAAATCTTCCATATATTCTGTTGAGAGAACAATAACCCTAGAATCCTTCTTGTACTTTAAGGGTTATATATGCAACGGAATACAATAATACTTCAACATAATTTACATACAATGCTTACTATCCAAGTTAAGCATAAACATGGACACTTAGGATTGAAAATAAATCAACCCTACGTACAATATCTTTTCACCAAGCTATAGACTAGATATCTCCAATACCATAACCAGAACACATATAAACTTAAGAGTTACCTTATCAATATCTTCACTCCCGCATGAAGGTTTTGATAGTTTTTCTCTCTTTCTTAATAACAACTGCACATTAACCCTTAAAATAATCTGAGGTGTCCACTCCCACGTGAAGCCTTTTGACTTTAAACTCCTCTTGTTCAGCTTCATCGTCTTCTTTCATCAAGAAGGTACAACAGTAAAAATACACATGGAAGCACAAATATAGAACATGAGTAATAAACACATATGCAAGCAAAAATTAGAAACACACAATAGATTAAGAAACCAAATATCAACAACTTCGGGTGGTCTTCCACATCTTGCCTCAATCAAAGATCCTACTGCACTCCTGAGTGTTGTCACCAGCCTTTTGAAGAGAGCGTTTATTCCATCTAATGGCAACTTTCTTCCACTTCCTAAGCTTCAGAACATAGAGGAAAGATGTAGTATGAGATGCACTCCTTCATAATTGTAATTTCTATAACTCTTCAATATTACAAGTTCCAATCCCTCTACTTACAATAGTAGATTGTTCCTTGTTGTCCATATGCTCCAGAGTAATAACCTTTTATTCAAATAGACTATTGATTCGTTTCTTAAGATCATTAGGATACTTATTCTAGTCATGTTGTATAAGATATCTGATATTGTTTTGATCTTCAACATAGAATGTCATGACGTCATGTCTAACATTATGATCCTTCAATGTGTGTGTTGCACCCTAAATTTTACCCTGAATTTTCGCATCCGTTTTATTTGTATCATATTTAGTTTTTATTCAAATCTTTGCACTTTTATTGCAGATTTTGAATTTTCATGTCCCAATTTTCTTATTTACTTATAATTTGTTTTTGTTTTTAGAATGTACTTTAAAATTTAACATTTGTTGTTGTTTAATTTTATTACTGTTATTTAAGAAATACAAAACAATATACATTAATGTTTCATTTATTTTTGTATTATTAAAATATGTATTTTCTTTTTAATTACCTTCGAATTTAAGTTTTAATATTTAATTTAGAATAATTTGTAGATATTTTACAAAATATCTAAGGGTCTATTGGTCATTGGCATTTACCTTTTGTCTTCATCTTCCTCGACGATCTCCGCTCAACACCAAAACGTCCTCTTCCAGCTACTACTCCACTCGCCACACTCACCATCCATTCTCCTCTTCATTCTCTCACATCACAACCCGCCGCCACTCTTCGTCACGTTCAACCCAACTTCCATCGTCCTCCTCACTCCGTCGTGAACCTTCAAGTTGCTACCCTCCATCATCCTTCATACATCATCACCGGTGCCACCCTTCTATAACAACACCCTTCGTCCAAATAACCCTGTCTCTCATCGCTCAGAGCAGCCTTCACCGTCCATTCTCTTTCTCGTCGCCTATATCCCGCCGTTTCATCACATCTGTCGCTGCAACATCCTCCATCGTTCAACAAAAGCACCCGCGAGATCTTCCTCACCCAACCTTCGTTTCCGCCTACTCTCATCGTCGTATCGTTGTTTCCCTCCGAGCAACATCAACGTCGTAGCTTCAACTGGTCATCACGGACAACAAACAGCAACATCAACTTTGACGTATTGGTAACTTTTCGATTCCATCTCTTTTTGTTTGAACAATTGTGATGCTGTGAACATGCCGTGACGATTTCAATGGAATATTAGTTTTGACATTATATTGTTCTGCCTTTCTGCGAGTTAATCGAAATAACATGGGTGTGGTTTTCTAAAGAAAAGAAAGCTGGTAGTATGTGGGCATCATGTTACATCCTGTTTGACATGAAGTATTTGATTTATCAACTTTGTTTGTCATGCTGAATGTGTATGGTTGGACTAAATGGATAGCATCCTATATTTAGGTTAACCAACTTGAATTGGTGTTGTGTTTGTTGTCAATGCATACCAAATCTATCTTTAAGAAATGGTTTTAATATCAGAGGTTTGTTTGTTGATGAATTAGCAAGATTTTGGTTTTGGATACAGTGTTAGATGTTTCAATTGAGATATTATGATACTTGACATAATTGTTGAAGATGACGAAGTTTTCTTTTGAATTGATTGCGTTTTGCGAATGATTTCGATTCGGTTTAATAAATTTGGTCAAAGTATCAACGTGGCTATTATTGTTGTTCTGTTTTAAATAGTCGATGTGTCTATAGTTCCGATGAAGGTTTAATCATGATTTCACGTTTATTCGCGGTAAATTTAACCGAGGAACTTATGGGGCAGCATGTTTATTTCTTTGTGTGAATTCGAGTGAGAAAAGTCATTTTAACTTTGAGTATAATTGATTGAATCGTGGCTGCCCGGACAATGATTTACATGTTTAGAGCTTGTGATAAATTTGTTTCATTATATCTTGATCGTGGAACTTGAATTGGGTAATAAAATTAATTTTTGATTATTGGTTGAGAAACATTCATTTTATTCATGCGCATCATACAAGTTTGATTTCGATTTTATATCTTGCTTACTAAACATGTTCTAATTTATGGCAAATTCATTTCTTTTATCCCACTTATGCTACTAACTAGTTTTCTATTTGTGAAGGCATTCAAGAATAGTCCAATCATACATTTTTTCTTAGCACCTATATGTCTTTTCTCCAATTACATTCTTATTATAGTTATTCTACTATTTAGATTTGATATTTAGTAATGTATTTTTTTTAAATATAAAATACTAAATATTTTTGTTATTATGTTAGTATTGTAAATATATAATTATACATACTATTTTTATTCTTATATTTTATTCAATTCATCTGTAAATAAAATTCAAATTATATTATAAGTGATCTTCATCGTGTTACAATTTCGAAGTTTGAATTCGATTCGACCTTCGAATGTGTATGAACACAAAAATGTTGTTTGCCTCTTAGAATTAATTTCTACAATCTATTCTAATTAATCCAATAAAATGCAATAGTCAATAATCGATACTTGCTTCTTCGCATTGGTTTTTGTTCGTATCCCGTTGTGATGTAGTTAATCTATTATTTTTTCTTTAATTTATTTTCATCCCCATTCGCAAAAATGTATCCCGCTCCCTTGTTGCGTTGTAACTAATCGCTTTCTATTTTATATTTATTTCTTAAATTCCCATTTGTAATTGATGTATCCCTCTCCCCAAAAGGCTTGTAATAATTATTTAGTTCGCATTTATTTTATTTTAATTTAATCGTCATTTACACAAAATAAAAAAAATCATTTTCAAACTAATATTCAATTGTGAATCATTTTAAACCCGTAAGTCGACAAAGCTTAGAAGTGTCATGATGACCACACATGCACACATGTACGCTTGATCCTGGGCCTTCCTACAGTGAGCCTATTTTGATCAATTGTTTCAATTGGTTGTCTTAGTAGATAGCCCACTTTGCTAGTACACATGTAATTTAATTGCTTTATGTTTGTGTTGGCCACCATGTATGGGCTTTTCTCGAATTTTATATTATTGATTTATTTGCAATTGCTTCGTTTGTCCTTCATCTTCCGCGCCCTAGTTCACATACCAACTTTCTCATTTTCATAAGGGTTCCATAATAGAGAGTAGGCTTGGATATTTTCTCGAGATCGATCAAGTATTGTGGCTTGGTTGATCCTAATATGATTCATTCTTTCTCCATTCACCAAGCATTTAAAACACTTTCAATAAACTTTCTCGATCCAAAGTCAAGTCGTACTTTCAAACCTCGATCCAACGTCAATTGAATTTTCCAAAACCTTTTCATAATAAAGTTTCGAGCATTTAAATTATTGGTTGCTAGACCAATTGTTTAAATACTTGTGTCAAAATGAACTCCGAGTCTTCAAATCGTTGGTTGCTAGACCAATTGCTTAAAACTCTTAATAATGTGAACCTCGTTTCACTTCACTTTTTCATAAGAAAACTTTTTCGGATGATAGACGACTCGTTGAGCATTGAGCTCCTCTGGTTTCTAGTATTTGAATCGTAGGATGCTAGTCCTATTGTTCAGTACTTTTCACCAACTTAAAATTAATCTTAACTCATTCAAACCTTTTGTGCGTCCGAGCACCTTTTACCTTTAAAATCTCTTCAAAGATTAGACATGATTCATTTATAATTGAGATGTTCCACCTCTATCCCCATGGTTTTCGACTTCTCCACATGAGTACTAGAGGCATTCTCAAACCCTCCCTCATGTGGGTGCATAGTCCTTTATTCTTTATCACACCTTGTGGGCGTTTGGATGAGTCTTCTCCTTTAAAAATGACGACTTGTCTTTTCATTTAAAATCAATCAACAAACAATCATTTTCTAGCCGAACTACGACCCTCTGACTTTCCAATTGCACGAGGGAGTACGTAGGCACTAAGTCTTACGACTGAAGGCGAGAAAAAATAATAAAAACAGTTTTTTCTCTCTTTCTTTCTCCTTTCCACCTTAGAAGATCGTAAATTTTCACACTAACACACGAACACACTTTGAACTAAATGGGTACCATCGAGTACGATGGATGTGAGGGGTGATAATACCTTCCCCTTGCATAACCAACACCCGAACCTGCATCTCTTAATCTCGTAGACCGTCTTATTCTTTTCTCTTGTGGGTTTTATTCGATATTTCCCCTATCCTTCTTGGAATAAATAAACCTCGGTTGCGACTTCATTATGTCGATATTCAATTATTAAAATTAATTTTTTGATAGGCGTCGACAGTATGGCCAATCCATACTAGTTGAGAACATTCTCTCCTTGTTCCACCATACTCAACAACAATAGTATTTCCATAAGCAAAAATCAAATTGTTTCTTAGATACAAATACCTAATGACCCATTGTAAACCACTGATGCAATTAAAGATTCTCCTTTCTAGAATAGAAGAACACGTCTTTGGTTCAAGTTTAGAAACAAGACATGACTTTGCAATGTTTGCTTCATTTGAGTGAGTTGTATTGATCTTCTTAAGATGATCTGTATGAGTTGTAACTTCAGAGTTATCTAGATCAACAATTGTGGACTCACTTATAGCTTCTTTTCCTGTCTCCTCAGTCTTCACTAGGCACGAACAAATATTGCCTTCAACATATATCCTTTGTTTAGTAATTGAATCATCCACTACCATATTGATAGATTCTAAATTAATCCAAGTTATAGAGTTAAAAACTTTATAATTTTTGCTCCTTGAAGAGTAACCCAGAAATATCCCTTCATCCCTTATGGGATTCTTCCTACCCTTTTGATCTTTGCCAGTCAAGTAATAAGATTTACTTACAAAGATATGAAAGTAATTGACTCTAGGTTTCCTTCATTTTCATATCTCATAAGAAGTGATTGAAATCCATCTTCTTAAAGTAATCCTATTATGAATGTATCAAGAAGTATTCATGGTTCTTCCATAAAGTACAAAGGAAAATCCTTAGCATGAAGCATGAGTCTAACTGATTCTTGAACATATTTGGTCACTTGTTCAATAATCCCCTCTTTTTGATATCACTCATGACTAATAATTTTAGCAGCACAAAATTTAGAGAATTTTATATTCCCAAAATTTTGTCATGTTCACTTCTAACTTTTATTATATCATCATTCTTCTATTCTTGAATACTTCGACACAATTCTTTGAAGATTTGAAAAGCACCTTATTTTTCTATAAGAAAATTTATCCAGGTATATACAGCAAAATCATCTATAAGCACATAAATATATCTTTTAATACTCAAGATTTCATCTTTTTAAGTCCATGTGAAGAAGCTCTAACATAGTAGATGTTGCACCATTTAGTGTGACGTCATGGTTTGAGTCCTAAATTAACATTCATAAAAGACTTTTTGAGATGGAGGTATTCTAGTTTCTAGTGTTCTTTACTTCATCCTTCCTAATTATTGAACATTAGGAAGAATAAGCATTAATTAAGATTTTGGGAGATAACTATTGTCTTTTGACCTTATCCCTTTATGCATTCTTTTGAGATTTAGAGACTAGTGCTAATAAGATTAGCGATCTTTTCATATAAACAACATCTTCCAAATTAGATCCATCAACTTTTTTTATCTCACCATTAAACCCATCACCAAATCTTACAGATCCTGTGGGACGGGCGTAATATTAACCAATATCTTCTGAACTCCTATCAAAATACCAATCTTTTCCATTTGGGTCTCTTAAGGAAGTATTAGTCGTAAAGTTCATTTCCTTATTTTCAACACTTCTCTTTTTCTCACTAGATAGACCTTAGAATGATTTTTCATCTCCATACAGTTTATAATAGAGGCTTAATATGACCAAGCTCACCATAATTATGACATATCAAAGTTGATGATTAGAAACTGGATAAGGTTTTATCATGTCTGCATGATGTTGTAATATGTCGCTGGACGTGTTGATCATTCTTTTTCTTTCATAATGAAATTACTTCTTCTCAAACACTCTTCTTTGTTTATTATTAGACTGAAAATCAATTTATGCATCTCTATCCTCTTTCATAATATCAGCTTTACAATTTATCTTATTCAAAGAATGTGACATATTATTAAGTTTGGAATTAAAGAGAGATACCTCACCTTGAAAATGCGAAATAGTACACTAGGGATGATAAACGGGCCTAAAACAGAGAGGGGCGGCCATATTTGAGGATGAGGGCCTAGAAAATTTTCTCTCCCCTCAAAAAAATGAGTGTGAGGCGGGAAGAGCCTGCAGGCACTACACCTTTTAAGCCTAAAAATGTAAATATTTTTGTTAATACTTGTGCCCACAAAATCCTGCAAAGAAAACGGGGCCAAAGTAACACCTTTTAAGATTTTTGTCGATTTGTTTTTCAAGTAACACAACAATATTGGACATACCTTCAAAAGTATCTAAATTGGCTTGGCCTTCTTGATTTTCAACATTGGAAACAAAAGCTATGATCTTGTGCTTTTTCTATGACTTGTCACTAATTGCCAACTAAAAGGTTTAAAGTGAACCAACAAGTTCATCAACCATCATGTTGCCGATGTCATGAGACTCTTCAATGGTAGTAGTTACCTTCTTGTCAAATTTCCTAGGTGGTGACCTAAGAATCTTTCTAACCAGCTTTTCTTCTAACCTTTTTTTCCCCCAAGGCACTAGATGCATTTTCTATTTAAAGAATCTTCATATGATATTTCTGGATGGTCTCATCAGTATTCTTAGCCACGATACATGTGTTGATCAATATGAACATATTCTTATCCACTTCATTGAATAAAGCATGAAAAGCCTTGGAGTTTCCAAGAGTCAATTTGTCATCTTAATCTTCCTTTGTCCTTAAGGACACATTCCTATATTTGTCCTTATTAAAAGGATGTTCCCATCCTTTCAAAATATCCTTCCATGTTTATGGAACCATCTAACAATGGTCAAGAATGATGTCTCAACACTGAAACATAATGTCTAGACAAATGTTATGACATATGCTGAAAGAAAAACAAGCTAAAACAGTTGATTATGCAGAAAGATAAATTATAGGAAATTTAAAGAACAAAATCAATTGTTAACCCAGTTCGGTGCAATGTCACCTACATTGGGGGATACTAAGCCGTGAAGGAAATCCACTATATAGTAAAAGTTAAAACCTTAGAAATTCCACTAAAATTCTGGTACAACATATGAGATGTCAAAGGGGATGTCAGGACACTGATATCTGTCTTGAGAACCATTAACATAACAGAATTCTAAAGTGCATAAAACAATAAAAACATAATGAATTTTGTACCCAGTTCTTTTCCAACCAACCTACGTCTAGGGGCTTCCAAGCCATGGATGAAGTCCTTGTTTACACTCTTCACTTAATCCCTACTCAATGACCCTTCTACCTAATAAACCTATCTTAGATATGAGAACCGTCGCTCACTCCCTAAATTACACGCAGTGACAATAAACAAAAACTAAACTAAAGATACTCTTCAAAGACACACAATCACACTTGCTTCAAAGCTTATGGTAAATGACAAATTACAAATCAACTAACGTCCTACTCATGTTTCAATGAATACAAGGGAGGCTCAGAATAAAAACCAACACAATTAACAACCAACAATAAAAATAATAATTTCTAAATTTGGAACGGCCAGACGGCAAAACAAGCTTTGTAGCCTTTAAATAAAGTAACAACAACTAGGGTTGCTTTACTCACAAGTATTCAGCGCTTCCTATCGTTTTTCTATGAAAGCGGGACATAATATCTCCAAGTATATTTCTAAAGTTGTTACACAAGCTTCCTTAATCGAAGCATACAAAAACAAACAAACTGACTTCCTAAAAATTCTGAACTTAAACCAATTCTGCCAGTTTCACATGTCAGGACATCTGTTGTGATATCTGCTACTTCAATAGAACTAATAAATTTAAAAAAATTCTCCTAATCACTATCCCTTATAATTTCTACCTAGGAACCTCTTAGTTTCAATCACCTTAGTTATAAATAAACCAGTTACAATCGTAGTAACTAGTATAAAATAGAAGTTTGAACTTCCAATCGACAATGCTTACTTAAGAAAATTAACTAAGAACACTCAATCGTTTACTTAAAAGCTCATTTGTGAGAAAAATAGATTGATAAACAAGCAACAATCAGTCAATTGAATGCATCAAAAGATACATGAAAGACAGACAAAGAACTTAAAAGACACGCAAAACCCTAAAACCTTATGTTGTACACATAGTTTATTGTTGTGAATTCTTGCTCTTTTTGGGTCTAGCAAATCTATTTATATAGACTCATGCAGTACGGGCTTGAACTCTTCAAATAGATCTCATCTTTCCGTTTAAAAGCAGCTCCAAGATCTTCTCATGAAAATATGAACAAATACTTTTAAATCTTCCTAAAAATTCTCCAAGATTATTTTCAAGAAATCCAAGTACATACTCAATATTGTCCTAAATATTCTCCTTGACATGCGCATAATTGTTAATTCTCGATTATTTGAATTGGCATTATGTTTGGTAAAACTATTATATTAGCAATTATTTAGATAGAATTTGAAACTTGTAAGAGATAGAAGGTTGAAGTTCTATTTGACAAAGGAATATGTTGAGATGAAATAATTCAACAACTTGAACAACATATCGAAGAAGATGTTTCGACAACTCGCCTGTAGAACCAAATAGGGAGATTTAGTTGTGTTTTAGTTATGTAGAATATTTGGGGAATATTATCCATCATATATGGTGTATATTTTTCGGTATATTTAAAGGTCTAAAAGACTCAAGGAGAATCAATCTAAAATCAAGGAGAACATTTAGGAAACTAAATGTTGAAGACCTTTCTTGTAGCAGAAGTATTCTGCTGTTTTGTTACAGCTGTTGTTTGAAGCCCAATTCCTGTTTGGGTAGAGGTTATAAATAAGGATTTGTAACTTTGTTTGTGAAGCTATCCGAAATAAGGAAAGATGTAATCATTAGGGCTAGATGTTGTGAACCAGCCGGATGGTCACTAGTATACCTTGAAGCCTGTAGGTAAGAGCAATGTTGTTGTCACGTAAAATCTGGGAAGTAATGAGTTGAGTATTGTTCTTAGAGGAAGCTTTGAAGAAATTACAAGTATGTGTTCTTAGTATAGAGTCAAGGCTTAGTATGGATGGAAGTGTGGCTTCCTGCGTTGACATAGAAGTGTGTCTCCTCATCATGGAAGTGTGTCTTCTACTTTTAAGGTGTTGAAGAGTTGTTAGAAGTAAAGTTGTTGATGTTGTGGCTAAGATGTTGACTGCTGGACATCATTGTGATGATTGGAAGTGGGATGGGGATATCTCATATCTAGAGAGGACCTAGGTAAAAGGCTCATTAGGTAGTAATTAAGTGAGGAGTTGTAAACAGGGTAGTTTAGCTCTAAATTAATACTGTTGATAGTGGACTTCAATCCTGGCTTGGTAGCCCCAAGATGAAGGTGTTGGTTTCACCGAACTGGGTTAACAATCCTGGCTTGGTAGCCCCCAAATGAAGGTGTTGGTTTCACCGAACTGTTGTACCAAATTTTCAATTAGTATCAGAGCAGGTGTCCTGTTCATTTTTTGGGTGAGATCCTAGGGAATATACTTTCTGGTTCATTTGCAAGAAAGATAGTTTTGCTGAGAAGTAGTATGGACTCGGTCAGCTCATATGATTTTGAATGGTCCCTAGGAGTGGAGGATGGACCATTCGTGACAAAGGATGTGGTTACTTTTTCTTGAAGTTATTAGGAAAGTAGAGACTCATGTCATATCTAAAGCTTGGAGGAGTTTTTTTAAATTATTCCGCTGCATCTGATAGAAAATTCCCGGTGTATCCTCTGAAGATGTATCATGAGGATAATATTGACTGACTTATTAATGTAGCCAAAGATACTTGAGGTTTGACCCAAGTTCACTCATAATGGAATTTTTCAATAAGTTGGTTAATGTGAGATCAGAAAGGAGAAATTTATTTTTGCTCTCTACTTTGAAAGACCAACAACTTGTCTTTTTTGAAGGATATCATGGTGTAGTTCTTGAATGATGATCTACCAGATGTTGAGACATCACATCAGCAGATTATGCTGAATTTTTCTGATTAAATAGATTGCACATTAGATGCTTTGGGGGATGAACATTTTGTGTATTAATCACACATGTTTCGAACCTACTCTTGATCTGGAAGAGGAGGCATCTGGTTCTAGGAGGTTTCATTGCTAGAAATTTGTCCTCGACACATCTGTTGATCAGGATAACGACCAACATATGTTTTACTTCTTGGTTCGGTTTATTTCTAATTCAATGAAGTAGGAGTGTAGAGACTGAGCTTCCAGTTGTATCTGAAGAATATATCAACAAGGTTCTTCATATATGAGATCTAAGTGTCCTGGACATTATATCTGACATTTGTTAGATTCTTCTGACCAAAGGAATAAAAAATTCAGAGAAGAAGACTTAAGGTGGTAGTTATCCAAGATTCAAGGATGATAGTTAATTCTACAAACAGGATGGAGTATGTTTAATCTAACTTGATTCAATTACCAAATATATAAGATCATGGAAAATTGGTTCTGAAGCAAAGGAGTACTATTATCCAAGGAGGTATAATGAATGGTGTATCAACCTATGCTCAGTGGTTGATAAGTATCTGCATTCTGGAAGTTTCATCCAATCTGTTTGTATTGATTCTTCTGTATTGACTTGAGAAAAGAAAGAGGAGCATACCACATCAAGAGCAAGGTATGTACACTCAAGGGAGATCTCTCTAAAGTTAGAGTCCAGTTATGTGGTGTCCTCAAATGTTTGATCAGTTGGCTATACACTAGGGGTTAAATTGTTTAAGTGAACCTTAAAGACGCGAAAATGGTTATGGTATTGTACTAAATTTATCATTTGTTAGTTGATTCTACCTTAGATATCTGTCTAGAGGGAATCTCCTCTCCAAGTATAGAAGTTTGGCACCTACCACCTCAATCTCAGATAGGAGGTATGTACATATGTTCCTGAGGTGTGTATCATGCATGTCACGGCATAAAGACATTGTCTGACTATGAAGGATAATCAGTTGTTGAAGAATCATCTTGTATCCCCTACAAGAGTTATACAAAGATTACTAAGAAGGTATCTCCAAAACCCATAGTTGTTGTTATGAAGGAGGCTGTCATGACCTAGTCGTCAATTTGAGCCACATGAAAGCAGAAGAAGTAAGCATGAGACTAATGGTGAATACTTTGATGGGAGATGGAGTGATTATTTGAAAACTTATGAAATTCTTCAATCTGAACTTTCAAGGTTCAATAAAAGTATAGAGAATTTGTTTTTCTCTATGTGGCTAAGTAGATTAAAAGCTACTAAGTACTGGCAGTTTATTCCTCTCAGTGGTGGTAATTGACAACCAGATTCAACTTCCAAATCTGATATCCTAAATGCTGTTGGAATATCATGATTACTGCTTGTTAACAAGTTCTCCCTATATCCAGGAGTTGTATTTCTGAATACTACAAGACCAGTATTTGAAGCTTCTGGCCCTATCCACAAGGGTATATGGGAAAGGAAATACTCCTGAATTTAATAGGTATATCCAAAAATTTCTAGGGAGTTAAACATCAGACAGGGGATCTGATCAACATGCCTTTCAAGGGACAACTTGTTTTTCAACAAGGAATGGAGTGGAAGTCCGAGACTTGTACAACAAAGAAGCTAAAAGCGTTTGATATGGAATATGTGAAAAGTTCCAAGTCAAGTGTATCCTTGCTTATGTGGAAATCTCAGGGTACTTGATATCTCTCTGAAGGAGATGATGGTTCTGGATATCTAAAAGTCAAGACGACTTTACTGTATGAATTCGTACTCAGCTGGTATGTCAAACCAGGAGTATGTAATAGTAGCTACCGTATAATATGTGTATGTGTTTTTATGTTGGCATTAATTTTTGGTAAAACTAGGATTTGATAATGTCTTGACTGATGTCATGACATTTAGAGTTGAAGATAGATTCTGCATAAGAAGACTGATTCAAGTACAGCTCAGACTGGAAGCTAAACTGTTGTGCTGGAATTCTGCAGAAGATTGACTGATGTCATAACCGATGTTATGACATTCTGTGTGACATTTGCTATTCTGCAGAATCTTTTTCCTGAGAGTTTTCAGGAATTTTGTTGAGCTGTTTTTATTATGTCTTATGTTATTAGATTACATGCTCACGTGGCTATTAGGTTAATCTTAGTTAACCCTAAATTGGTTTGTTAAAAAGACCAAGTCTTTAGGATTAATTAAGTGAACCCTAGCTATTATTATGGAAGCCCAAAACTGAAGTTACAGGATTGCTTCTATAATAGGAAAAGAACCCTTACTCTACTGTTGCGGCTCTTGGACTGTATTGAAGATTTAGCAGGTTGTTAATTGTGTATTCTAGTTACTCTTGTGAGCCAAGAAATTATCAATTGATAAGTTCCTTGGACTAGGATTTGGTTCTAAGGGTTGTTTATCACTCAAAGCTTTGAAGCACGAGTGTTGTGTCTCTTGATTAAAGCTTTGAAGCAAAATCAAGTTTGTATATTGAAGAGTGTCTTCATAATTCAATTAATCAATAGGTTGATATCACTGCTGCGATTGAGGGGGAGTGAGTAGGAACTCAGGTCTAAGTAGGACTTAGATTGAAGTTGCATTGGGTAGGTCTTAAGTGAAGGAGATAAACTGGTTGGTTTATTCCTGAATTAATTCTACTAATAGTGAATTTCCTCCCTGGCTTGGTAGCCCCCAGATGTAGGTGTTGTTACACACTGAACTGGGTAAACAATTGTTTGTGTTCTTTACTGCTGTTTCAATTAACTGTGTGAATTATTAACAGAGTGTCAGATACTGTGTTATAACATTCTCTGTGACATCACGTATCTGCTGCCAGGAATTTCAATTGGCATCAGAGCAGGCACCCTGCCTGTTATTTCTGGGTGAGATCTAGGGATAATAGTTTCTGGCGTTATGGACAAGGAAGGAGGATTTGGAAGTAGACCACCCATTCTGGATGGATCTAACTATGATTACTAGAAACCTCGTATGGTTGCCTTTTTGAAGTCACTAGACATTAAAGCTTGGAGAGCTGCTGAAAGAGGATGGAAACATCCTACCAAGCTTGAGAAAGATGGGACTACTAGTCTGAAACCTGAGGAAGAATGGAGCAAAGAAGAAGAAGAGCTAGCACTGGGAAATTCTAAAGCATTGAATGCCTTATTCAATGGAATTGACAAAAATATCTTCAGACTAGTACATCAGTGTGAACTGGCCAAGGATGTTTGGGACACTCTCAAAACCACTCATGAGGGTACTTCCAAGGTGAAAATGTCAAGACTTCAGATGCTCACTACCAAATTTGAGAATCTGAAGATGAAGGAAGATGAGACCATTCATGAGTTTCACATGAACATCTTGGAGATTGCCAACACCTCAGGAGCATTGGGGGAAAAGATGTCAGAAGAAAAACTGGTGAGAAAGATCCTCAGATCCTTGCCTAAGAGGTTTGCAATGAAAGTGATTGCTATAGAGGAAGCCCAGGATATCTGCACCTTGAAGGTTGATGAACTTATTGGATCACTTCAGACATTTGAGATAGGGATCAGTGATAATGTTGACAAGAAGAACAAGAGCATAGCCCTTGTATCCAATACTGAAGAGGAATACAAGGAGGATGACGAAGAGAAGATATCTGAAGCAATAGCTATGCTTGGAAGACAGTTCAACAAGCTCATCAAGAGAATTGATCCAAAGTCAAGGTCCAATGTCAAGAACATTCCATCTGACATTAGCAGAACCTATGACTCCAACAGAAGATCAAGTCGAAGAAAGGGAGTCAAAGCAGAGGAATCCAGTGTCATGGATGTGAAGGATATGTGCATATTAGAGCTGAATGTCCTACCTTTCTAAAGAAAAAAAAGAAAGGAATGGCTGTCACTTGGTCTGATGGTGACTCAGGAAGTGATTCCAAGGAAGAAGCTGCCAAACTTGTTACTGCTCTCTCTGGAGTTTGTAACTCTGATAATGATTCTAGTGATGAGGAAGTGAAATTTTAAGAGCTTGCTGAAACTTACAAGAAGCTGTTGTCATACCCCAATTTTTGACCTAATATACCACCTCACATTCTCATCATTTCATCTATAACAGTTCAGAGCAGAATTAATCGGGTATAGCATTCATAGGTCAAAATTAGGGTTTCATCAAGTTTTCATCTGATTTAAGAGGCCACCAATTAGGGTTTGAGTTTTACTCACCTCATTTGATCTATCTTGTTCAAATCATCAACCTCTGATCATCAGATATCCAACTTTTCTCATTGATCAATCGAGGATCGACTATACCAAAGTAACCGCAATCAGTCCGTACTTCGTCAATCTGAAGAATCTAGGCAAAAATAAGGATACAAAGAAAAATGACAAAGTAACTGCAATCAGTCCGTACTTCGTCAATCTGAAGAATCTTTCATTAATGAATCTTCAATCAACTCTTCTGAAACAACAAGCACAGTGGGAATTCGAAGTTGTTAGGGATAATAGCGGTTATTTGCTTTCAATGTAGCCTTTTCCCAATAAATTATCATTTCCAACTTTTGTAAATAGTTCATGGAATCACGCCTTTGGCTGATTACCATTCTATCAATAAATTTGAGCCTTGTGCCTTTTGTTTGCAATCCTTGTTTTATTCTATTTTGCAAAATAACGCTTTTATTGTGAAAATAACTTTTTGAAACTAAAAAGGTTTTAAATGAATTTTTACTTCAAAATTTTAAAATAAAAGCAAAATCTTCCTTTGAACTATGAACATGGAAAGAACTTCAACAGTTTCTCCACGAGTGTTTCGATCTCCGAAGGATAGAATGGCTGCTACAGAAGTCTTCTCCTCATCAAAAATATCAAAGGACGGTATTCTTATCCATAAAGAATTCCCAACAAAGTTGCCAATAAAATGCCTTTCTCGGAAAGTTTAAAATCATGCAACTCAAAATTCTTTATTAGTGAACGTCTACGTCATCGCTGCAGATTTCACTGAGTATTTGTTCGAACCGTGACGTGGTCCTTTTCCCAAATACCTTGTTGTTGTCTTGTCAAGTATTGTCAGGATGCATATAACATTCATGACATTCATACATAATAGCATCATTCATGCATTTTTGCATTTCTCGAAATGTTTGCTTCTATATCACTGGTTTAGGTTATATATACTCATATGGGTATATCATATCCCATGATTATCTAAGCGATACATTTTTCACTCATATCCCCAGCTGAGATTATTCCTCATTGGGAACAAAGTCTTGATTGACACTTTTCTTTCCAGTTCATTCCTGGATAGAACCCTGTCTATAATCAACAAAGCAATAAGCAATAACCTCATCATTTGAGCCGCTTATTTTTCTTTCATTCCTAAACTTGTCATGAAAGTTTGTTCTTCTCAACAAAGTCAAATCACGACTGTACGAGAAATTCCCCAGTAGTTGTCTTTCTGTCTAAAGAAAACCTGTGTCGTCCAATCAAAATGCCCGCATCTTCTTAAGAAAGAGATCCTTGGCAAAATTGCATCCTTGAAAATGGAAACTCATTTTGAGATCTGTTTCCACTATTAACTATTATTCACGAGGCTGAATACTCAGTAATCTTTTCTCAGGATTTACCTTGTTATAGTTATCACTTTGCTGATAATTGGTAATATCTTCAGAACTCCTTTGGGATCTGTGTCCATCATTGTCTGATATTCACGAGGCTGAATACTCGGAAAACTTTTCAAAGATTTACCTTGTTATAGTTATCACTTTGCTGATAATTGGTAATATCTTCAAAACTCATTTGAGTTCTATTTCTCTCATTGTCTGTTATTCACAAGGCTGAATAATCAACAATTTTCTCAAAAGATTTACCTTGTTACAGTTATCACTTCGCTGATAATTGGTAATATCTTCAGAATTCATTACCATAAACTATCACAAGGCTGATAATTGGTAATATCATTTTCACTGACCTTAAACATTGTCACAAGGCTGACAGAAGGTAACCTCTTTGTTTCCAAAAACAAAACAGATATTCACATATTTTGTGAATCTCCTTTTCCCCAGCGGGACATATTACTTGTTTCCCAACAAACAGGATCCTCTTTTCTTAAACAGATCGAGTCATCCTCACAAATTTTTCCCCCATCATGTCATTCCTTTGATATTTTCTGGGTGAATCTTTTTACAATCATCTTCCGCATTTTTGGTATCTTAGGTCCAAAATTTGCGTATTCTGATATTTAAGTCTCTTCACACCTATCAAAACGAAGATATTCATCTTCATATCTCAGGTTGAAGAAACTTAAATAGGGGCATCTGTCATACCCCAATTTTTGACCTAATATACCACCTCACATTCTCATCATTTCATCTATAACAGTTCAGAGCAGAATTAATCGGGTATAGCATTCACAGGTCAAAATTAGGGTTTCATCAAGTTTTCATCTGATTCAAGAGGCCACCAATTAGGGTTTGAGTTTTACTCACCTCATTTGATCTATCTTGATCAAATCATCAACCTCTGATCATCAGATATCCAACTTTTCTCATTGATCAATCGAGGATCGACCAATTAGGGTTTTGGTCAAGCATGAGTATTCTCTGATTTTTTTGAGCAATGAATGACTTTTTTGGTTAGAGATTGGTAATTATATCTTCAATACAACATCTTGACCTAATTTCTGGATTCAAAACATCACAAAAGTTCACAAACTTCATCAGTCAATTTCTGAAACATCTGATGAAATTTCATCTGCACAGAAAAGTCAAACTTTGACTTTTGGTCAAATTTTCCAAGACAAAACTTTTTCCATCAACAAAATACTTCAAATGATCCATCATGATCATAAAAAATCAAAGAATTTGGAAAAGTCAACAAAAAGTAAAAATTTTCAACACTTAGAAAAATTTTCAAGTGTTAAAATTTTGTACTTTTTCCAAATTTCATGGCATTTGTTCACATAGTTCCACTTTGAATTGGAAAAAACTCAAAACATGAAAGTTGTAGCTCTTGAAACAAGATTTCCAAAATGTCCAAGAACTCTCAAATCCATGGAGTCTAGCTATACTTTTGAAATTGAAACATAAGGCTCCATAACCATGATTTTCAAGGTCAAAACTTCAAGATTATAGGTCATTTTTTTATTTCTTCTTCTAGAACAGTTGCCACCTTGCCAACTTGAGTTTAGAACTGATAAATATCAGCTAGAAGTAATAATTGAAGGATAGGATCAAAGTTGGATTTTTAACACATGGTTAAAAAAGGAAGTTTCCTTTTAAGGCAAAATGTCTTTCTTGCCCTCTAAAGCAAGTTTGAATTACCAATGCCATTCCTTTGTGCCTAACATTTCAGAACTCATGGCCTATAAATAGAGGCATCATTGTCAAGTTCAACTACACCAAAGCCATGCAAGTACATGCTTTCCTTCCACTTACTCAAATTTCATAAATCATAGTTCAAAATGTTGAAAACTTGCAATTTTGAAAACTAATGAAAACCATGAAAAGTTTTGGTGTCTAACATATCATATGATCAATATATAACTTGTTTAAAGCATAAGATCAATACAAATCAAGCTAAAACTCAGAATCACACTTCATGTCACATAAGCTTGCAAAACTGCCTTAAAACTCAAATCCATAGCTTGGCTCGAGCAAGTGATGTTCTGATAATCTAAACACCATCCATATACATCATAGAGATGATGCAGATCATAAACAACAATCTGTAATACCTCTAACCATGATTTCCAGTTTCCATTTTAAGCTTATGCAGGTTGACTTGGTTGGATTGATCCAGGGTGATTCGAGGTGAGCAGACCACTCATACACCTTCCCTAACAGCCGCTGGTGCTCAAACAATCATTAGAACTCAATTGGAAACACTCCTCCATTGAATTCGATTCCAGCTTCAACAGGTAAGAACTTGAAACTAGAACTCTATGATTCCTTGCCTTTAAACAAAAGAGCTCTTGGCCATTTGTTTTCTGCACCACTCACGATCATTAACCCTCAATCAATTGGAAAAATTATCAACCATACACGATTTCAAATAGGTTTTTCAATTCTAGGGTCCTTCGTGATTTCTGGAAATTCAATTATGTTTAACCGAAAATAAATGAAATTAAAAAGCACCATCAAGTTCCTTGTTAAATTTCGTGCAAGTTTGGTGTTTACATCATCCATTTTCATTGAGAAACAAAGAATCTGGGTTTGATCAAGGATTGAAGAAGAAGAACAGGGCTTCGCGCGTGTTCTTGTTATTTTTTTTTAATTCAAAATTTCCATTATAATATTAACACGTGGTTTGGATTCAATACACGGATGTATTGCCGTCCCAGCGGTTGCCAGCTCCCTCGTAAGTGTTTGTGCCACGTATCCACCCATCAGGTTCTGGGTTCAAGCCTCCCATGGACCAATTTTTTTCAAACTTTGTGATTTTCCTCATATTTTTTACAAACTTTAACATTTTTTTTAACCAATCAAAACTCCTCATTTAGAGGTGATTTTTTGTACACTTGTCAATAAATGTATCTATTTTATGATAGTGCAAAAATTTTCAGAAAAAACTTTCATCCGATTAAATTTTGATCAAGCCGAAAACGACACTTTGGGCACTTTTCAAAACACCTTTAAAGGTGAATTTTTTTCGAACTTTCGAATCCCGATTCTTTTCAAAACTTCTCATAAGTAAACTTCACATTTTAAAAACACTTTCAAATAACATTCTTCAAAACTTTTCATCAAACTTACATCTTTTTACCATGATCGATCCGATTTAAATGATAAAACCGAATTCGTTTTCTCTCGAATTTCTTAACCGATCATGGGCCTCCCTCACGGTGTAAGTCCCAAAAACATTCTTTTATGTACATATATTTCTTTGTACATATCCATTTCTTTTATGTACACGTCTTTTTACCTGTATATAATACAGACAAACTTCGTCCATTTGTTTTCATTTTTCACTAAAAACCATTGGTATTGAAAGGAGCATTATTCCCTGTGAAACTGCTTTTAAACCAATGGTCCACCCTTACGGTGTAAGTCCCAACCCTCCTATGTACATCCACATCCTCTCTGTACATAAATACTAGTTCGTGTACATATTTACTTCCTTGTACACAATTCAAACTTGTAGATAATCAAGTTACGTTCGTTTTAAACGTTCGTTTCACAAACACTTGTTTATATTTCCTTCATAAACTCTTGTAAATAAACATCATGCATTGTTTATATTTCCTTCATAAACGCTTGTAAATAAACATCATGCATTGTTTATATTTCCTTCATAAACTCCTGTGAATACAGATCATACACACACTTGTTTATACAACTGTCTAGTTATAACATAACAACTAGTCTAACCAATAGGTTCCCCACAATTAGCCTCCTCTTGGGCTTTATACAAGATAACTCTCCCCACAGAGTTAGCCTCCTCTTAGGCTTCATATAAGAAAACTCATTCATCTGAGTTTAGCCTCCGCTTAGGCTTCATATAAGACAACACTCCCCTGTTGAGTCAGCCTCCTCTTGGGCTTCGTTCAAAAGAACTCCTCATTGAGTTTAGCCTTCTCTTGGGCATCATACAATGAAAGAGACGAAATCTCTTATGACCTCCTATTGGGCTTCCAATACAAAGAATCACTGCGCTAGGATAGAACCACAGTATAATTTCCGGTGAAATTGCTCTTAACTCAAAAGGATGATTTCGGTGAAATCCTTTTAAAGCCAAAGCCAGCCATACCCTATAGCTTCCTCTTGAGCTTCATACAAGGACCCTCGATGACCCTCGATGACCCTCGGAATGCCTCCTCTTGGGCTAAAAATACAAGGACCCATGGGCTTCTTAAAAGCATCCCTCTAATCCAATCAATTTCTCCTCGAGATTTAGACGTCTATCATCTCTATGGAAGAAGTATCTCATCTATCACATCACATACAGTAAAAAAAAACTTTTCAAACTGTTTTCAAACAGAAAACATCTCTTAATTGTAAGTGGTAACGCTTGTACACTCAAGCAAAACACCCAATGCTTACAGTTAAAAGATTCAATCATTTTTTCAAACATCTTTCTTAAACATGTAAGTGGTAGCGGCTTGTACACTCAAGCAAAACACCTATAACTTACGACGAAAGATTTTAATCGGTCAAACTTTTCAAAATGTATGTCTTGAAATAGATTAGATACATTTTCGATTAAGATGAAATTAAATGCATCTCTTCTTGACATCCGTTGCTTTCCACTAGCATAAGTGGGAACTACGATTGCTCGACTTTCTCAACATCCTTTTGAGAATACGTGGGCACAAGGTCTCATCCTTGCGAGCAAATTTCTATCTCCCTCGGACCAAACAAACCATAGATCCCGTAGATCCGAGCTACAAATGCTCGATTCCGCTAGGGATATGTATGAGAAGATCCACAGATCTTTGCGAGCACAATAATAACAGAAACTAGGATCCTACATAATCAATCTTTCTTAAAAATCCAAAGGAGAAACTTTCCCAATCATAGAAATAGCCATTAAAACACACAAACATATCAAACATATTCATATATAAAGCTATAGATAACTATATATATTTAGGGTGCTCCATCTATTCCTTTATATAACAAACCCCTTACGGAATACTCCCCAATGCGTTCGTCTAGTTTGCGCTAGTCGTTACGCATATCAAAATCAATTGAGGGTATTATGACTTTCCCTTTTCATAATCATTAAATCATCTTTTCTTGTGTTGAAAATAATAAAGCTTGATGCTCATGGCATCTTTATAAACAAATCAAAAGAGTCGTTTGAGCGGAGGATCCAATTCGATTCGATTCCTAGCGACACTTTTAAGCGACGGGAAAAATGGAGACTCTGTGGGATACGCTAAATTTTGATTTTCAAAAAAATGTGACTCTGCTCAAGAGCATCAAGCTTTTTTGTTTTCAAAAAGAAAAAAAAGGGGTTAAGCTTGCATATGTGCATATGTTTGTTTTTCTTTATTGTATGTTTTCGCGATTTCATCTGATGGAAAGAAATCCTAACCCGGATTTAAGAAACATTTTAAGATCTAGGTGGGGGTATAGTCCTATTAACTTGTGAGAAGTCTCAGTACTTACGGAGTTAATTTGAGATCCCTCTCTCAGTGGAGGTTGTCTTGGGAGTATTTGTGTTTAGCAAGTATTTGCGAAGACATTTTGCTTTCAAGGGAACTTGCGAAGCTGAGTGGCTATAGTACACATAACCCATCCTGGCCATTTAGGATGTAGTGCAGAAATTATTCGGGCGTAAGCCTAGAATAATTGTCATGCGAGACTACGATCAGGCGAGTTTCTCTTGAAAAATATTATTGGACCATCTAGTATTCAACAAATCCGATAATATTTCAAAGAGGAGTGTTGAGCCTGTATTATCAGTGGAACCCGTTTCACAGATGAATAAGCCCATAGAACTTACCCACGTTTAATTCTTATCGTTGGCCTCATGCTCGTGACTTCGAACGCTTGACCGTGTGTATAACTACTAACCATGTTTGCCGCATTCATGCATTCATTCATTCAAAAACTTCATTTCTCTTCCCATTTCAAAAGAATTTAGAGATTTTTCTTTGTAAAATATTTTAGGTTAGAGTGATGGACATCAGAGGAAGATTCACCAAGAGATACAGTTTTAGAATTCCGGACGTAGGAAACTTGAAAGAGTTAGCATCCTTGGTAGAAGATCCCTCGGATTTCAGAAAGCGCTATGGAACTCTTTTAACTATTCTGAACACTAACATTGATGAAGGACTTCTCAAAACTTTCGTTCAGTTTTACGATCCAGTCTATCGCTGTTTCACTTTCCCTGACTATTAGTTGATGCCTACTTTGGAAGAGTACGCGCATATCCTAGGTATCTCAGTATCGGACAAAGTGCCTTTCAATGGTTTGGAAGCCATTCCTAAGTCACCAGTCATTGCAACGATGACTCATTTAAAGAAATCTGAGATAGACAAAATCCTAACTACCAGAGGAAAACTCTTAGGACTGACTTCAAAGTTCCCAATGGAGAAGGCTCTTAAATTCTCTGAAGCCGGTAGTATGGTAGCCTTTGAAGCTATTTTAGCTTTACTCCTCTATGGATTGGTGTTGTTTCCCAACGTCCCAAATTTCGTTGATATCAATGCCATAAGGATCTTTCTGATTGGAAATCCCGTTCCCACTCTGCTTGGTGATACGTACTTCTCCATTCATCATAGGAATCGTCAAGGAGATGGAACTATCGTGTGTTGTGTACCTCTGTTTTTCAAATGGATTGTCTCACACCTGCCTAAATCTCCTGTCTTCCGCGGGAACAAAAACGATTGGCATTGGTCAAGAAGACTCATGTCTCTTACTAATGAAGATATCCATTGGTATACCTTGGCAGACAATGAGATGGAAATCATTGAAAGTTGTGGAGAATTTGCCAACGTACCTCTCATCAGTATGAGAGGAGGAATCAACTATAACCCATTCTTGGCGAGACGTCAACTCGGATATGCAAACTCTAGTAAACCTCTTGGATTTACAGTAGAGAGCTACTTCTATCATGAAGGAGAGGATTCTCAAGGTTTGAAAGCCAGAATGATCAGAGCTTGGCATCACATCCGGAGAAAGGAAAAAGGTAAGGCAAATAATTGTGTAGCCATGGAAACCTACACTTCTTGGGTAAAGAAGAGAGCGAAGGAATTTCGAATGCCTTACGCTTATGAAGAACCCATGTTCTCAACCGTTTCCAAATCAACAATTTTTCCCGTCGAGCCTATGGAAGAATACCAAGAGGCTTTGGCCAAGACGAGGCTTGAGAAAGAAGCTTTGGAAAACAAATTCCTTAAGACTGATCTTGAAAATGAGAAGCTCAAGAAGCAAGTCAAAGATCACGAAAAGACGCTTTACTTCCAAGATGAATGGCTCATGGAGAAAGATGAGAAGATTCGTCAGAAAGATAACGCGATCAAAAGATATATCAAAGAAAGGAAAAGAAAGCTTGAGGAAATGACAACCGATCCGACTCGGCGAATGGAAAAAGTCATCAGCAAGCTAAAAGCCGAGAAAGCTGAACTAAAAGCTCACTATGGGAAGGAAATCCTGAAGTTGAAGCTACATCAAACCTTTGGATCTTCATCCGACGAGGAAGATTAACTAGTTTAGTTTGTAGTATTTTATCATTTATTTTATCATTTGTGTGAGCAATGCTCCAAAAAAAAAACAAAATTGTTGTAATCTTCTTTCAATAATCAATAAATGTGTGTTTTCCATCCAAATATTTGCCAGAAATTTCTCTTTTAGCGTAAATTCTTTGGAAATTTTTTCTTTACAATCATAATCATGCATCATACTTTGCATTTTAAGTCTATTGTCTAGAGTCTGATCTTTCAACAGTTTCAACAGAGAGGAAAAGATCGTCAAGCTGTCGCGTCTTAGAGTTTCTCGACCACGTCCACAGCCAACTCGAACATACGATACACGTTCAAAAAGAAGGAAAGTAATGGAAGGATTTGAGCAAGAAAATGTTGAACTTCGTAGCACAGTAACAACACTACAAGAAGAGGTGGAGAGACTCACTTCTTTGGTCAACTCATTGGCAGCGACAAAAGTCAACAAGACATCGGCGGTCATAATCAGCGGTGATTTGAGAGGATACTACTACTCCGTTTAATTGTTGCCCGAGGTTCACCTTCGGTATGCGAAGGCTATCCATGGGGCATGTCTTTCAACTTTGGCATCGGATTTCATCAATCGACTTCTCAAGTGCAAACAACCACGCTTGAAATACCTACTTTGCAGCAAAACTCAACACCTACTCCGCAACATGGAGTAACTCTTCCATAGTAACAATGGCGGTTTCTCAACCGATCATGCGAACTTCGACTTCCGTAGTGCACACTACTACGCGAAGAAGTTCACCATATTAGGGCAATAACACAAGTACCGTGGTTCGATGGAGAATCTCCGGAACAACTCCTCAAAATGCGACTTGAGATAAAAACAATTCGTGGGAAAGAATTGTTTGGGAAAAGCCGGGATCTTTGCTTAGTTCTCGCGTAAGGATACACGCAAAATTCAAGGTCACGACTTTGAAAAGTACAAAGGAAACTCCATCCTCAAAGTCATCTCACGATGTATTCCGGAAAATGTCTACATACAGCGATCACCGATTGTTAATCCATTACTTCAAGGCAGTCTTCGGTGCGCTTGAAGTGGTACATGGGATTGGACAGCGCAAGTATCCAAACATTCAATGACTTAGGTGAAGCTTTCGTACAACAGTATAAGTTCAATTTGGATATGGCTCCCGATCGGGATCAACTCTGCTCCATGTCTCAAAGGAAGAGACATTCAAAGAATATCTTGCCGATGGAGGAAATTGCTGCCCAAGTCAACCCACCATTAGAAGAGAAAGAGATGACTAAGGTTTTCTTAAACACTCTTGGCCCATTCTACTACGAACGAATGATCGCTAGCGCTCCTGGAGATTTCACCGAGATGGTAAGCATGGGAATGCGGCTAGAGGAAGGAGTTCGAACCGGACGCCTGACTAAGGAAGCAGGATCTTCTAGTGGAACAAAGAAGGTTGGAACCAGTTTTCCAAGGAAAAAGGAACATGACATAGGGATGGTATCCAGAAACAGCGAAATAATGTCGATCAGCGACGGTGGCTGCCATAGCGCTGTTAACACAAGTCCAAACACAGGAATTGCTCCGCAGTTCCAGCAAACTCAACAAACTCAACAGCCTCGTCAACAGGCTCAGCAGTTTAACAATCAAAGCCATGCGCCTCGGGTCCCGCAATTTGACCCAATTCTAATGACGTACACCGAACTATACCCTGCATTAATAGAAAGAAGTTTGGTGCAGACAAGGTCACCACCTCCGATCCCAGAAAAATTGCCATGGTGGTATAAAGCGGACGTCTCTTGCCCTTTTCACCAAGGGGCACCAGGCCACGATCTTGAGCATTGCATAGCGTTGAAAGCGGAAGTGCAGAGATTAGTGAAATCTAATCTTCTTTCCTTTAGAAATACGAATCCAAACATGCAAGCAAATCCACTTCCCAGTTACGGTGGACATACAGTGAGTTTGATACTAAGAAATACGGATAGATATCTTGTCACAAATGTGAATCTGATAAGAGGAAACTTAGTACATCTCCATGATACATACAGTACAATGGGAGCTTTCACTCAACACGATTACGCAGCATGCAGCATTTGCTTCAAGGATCTTCGGGGATGTCCTACCATAAGAGCAGACATTCAACGATTGCTGAACATTGGTGACATACGGATCTCTGACGAGAGATGACCATGGCGTAAATCGGTGGGGCATTTTCACGCATGAGCTTTTAGTCTCGAGATATCAACTCGGAAAATCCGAGTAAGCTATCATCCCTGTTTCAACATACCCACATGTGGAGATTGAATATGATGGCTCAAACGCTCCAGGGTCTCCTTTGGTGATTTGCCTACCCGGTCCTGTTCCATACAGTTCTAGCAAGCGATTCCCTATCAATACAATGCAAGCTGTGATAGAGGATGGGAAGAAGAAACCCATGCCAACTCTTCCATTAATGTCAACATAAGCGAGATAGGACGAGTAACACGAAGTGGACGAGTACATACTCCGTTGCCACCAAGGCAGGGCGCGTTCTGTTGTTAGACAAAATCCAGTTAACATATCTCCAGAATCACAGCGATTCCATTGTTAATCCAAGCACAAATGTTGGTTCTCCTGATAAGACCAACGTCAACACAGAAATTAATCAAGAAGAGCGAATACCGAGTCGTAGATCAGCTGATGCAGACTCCCTCCAAGATTTCAATATTGTCTCTACTATTGAACTCTGAAGCTCACCGAGAAGCTTTAATGAAGGTACTAGACCAAGCTTATGTAGACCATGATGTGACTACAGACCAATTTGGAGGTATTGTCGCCAACATAACAGCCTGCAATAATCTAAGTTTCAGGGATGAGGAACTTCCAGAAGAAGGGAAAGATCATAACTTGGCCCTGCATATCTCAATGATCGCGATCGACTCTCATCCAATGTATTAGTAGATACGGTTCATCCTTAAGCGTAATGCCAAAGGCGACTTTAGCTCGTTTGGCTTACAAAAGAACACCGATGAAATTCAATGACATAGTAGTAAGAGCCTTTGACGGATCACGAAGTACATTATTGGGAAGTCGATCTCGATGACAATTGGTCGCATACTTTCCAAATCATATTCAAGTCATGGATGTACCGGTACTTCTGATTGCTTGCTAGGAAGACCATGGATTCATGAGGCGAGGCGATGACATCCACGCTCCATCAAAAGTTGAAGTTCGCGATAAATGGGAAACTTCGTGACTATCAATGGTGAACAAGCGTTGCTAATAAGCCATTTGTCGATTTTCTTTCATCACGACCAATGGCGTTGAAGGAACATGTTTCCCGAACATCCGTTAGAAGATGAATCTACCGGCAAAAGAAATCATTTATCTCCTCCTATAAAGGCGGCGAGATAGTAAAAGATGGCAATGCTAAAGGATGGGGACAAGTAATCAAACACATCAAGACGAGACAAAAGCGGACTCGGGTTTACACTGTATTCTCAAAGATAAACAAAAGGATGAAGCACTTAGCGATCGGGAAGTATTTCATAGTGGGGTTTCTTAAACCACATTCATGAGGTTAACGTTGTCACCATTGAAGATGATGAAGAGGATCCCTACGGATCGAAGAGTGGAGCACTTATTTAAACAACCACGAATATGTGTCTCAAGAAGAATCATACATTATTATCCTCCAGTGATCAATTCAAAGATATATCCTGCAACATGAGAATCCTCCTATCCCTTCTGATGTTTGGGATACCTTGGGAGAACCAAGTGGCAAATTTGACTATATGGTGAAATATACTGCGCCAGAAAGTTCAAAAATCAGGATCGAAGATATCCAGCCAACTGGATGGGGTGATTCTTTTGAATACCCTAGTCAGCCAGAAGAGGTGTATACGTCTTCCCGATCTCATCAGCCGACCGAAGTTCCAAATGAAGATCTACCTTTGTCGCTGCCGGGATGTTAAACGGATCATAATTACCCTGTATCAACATGATCCTTTGAAGATCAAAATGCGATTTGGGATACGATTTGGAAAGTGTTGCCGACAATGAGTCTCTTCACTCAGAAGATTGGAGGGTACATCCCCAAAATTCAACACAGAAGTCAACAGGAAGTACATATGCTGTATCCTTTGCTTCCCGATCTGTTCATCAAGCCGAAGAAGATCGTTTCAGCAGCACAAAAAGCAAGGGCCATCGTCCAGAGTCTTCCAAGCCTACTCGGCCAACGACCAAAGTCTATTCGAGGATTAAAACAAGCGGAAAATTACCCGAGTACCTCGACTTCCAAGGAGTTCGTCACTACTGGAAACCTGTTGAAGTTCGGACTAACGCTCCTAGTTTTAAGTAGTTTATCTTTGCTTTTGTTTTGAACTCTCGCTCCGCCCAAAGCGAAGAGATGTTTTATAGGGCTTAGCTTTTTAAATAATTTCTCTTTGTCTTTGCCCAAGACAAATGAGTTTGTATTTTAGGGCCCTGTTTCATATTGTGAATCATAAATAAAACGCGTTGTTTGATTCCACACTCTGTGTTTGTTTTTCATTTTACCCTTTCTTGGAAATGATAATCCTAAAAAACACAATAAAAATAAATAAAAATCTTCAAAAAAATAATCTGCATTCACTTTCACATTAACTTTTTCAAAAAAAAAAAAGTGATAAAAAGAGTTAATTAATCAAACATAAATCAAATATGCAGATTAACAGATGGACAAATCCATTGAAAGCAATAACTCTATGCTCTCTCCCAACTTTGAAATCCCCTGTGAAGTCGCCGAGGAAGAAGTTGAAGAAGAGATCCCGGATAAAATTTCTCGACTACTAAAGCACGAGGAAAGGATCATTCAGCCTCACAAAGAACCTCTAGAAGCAATCAACTTGGGTTCTGAAGGAGATAAAAAAGAAGTGAATATCGGAGCTTCACTCGACAACAACGTCAAAGGAAAACTGATAAATCTTCTCAAAGAATACGTCGATGTATTTGCCTTGTCCTACCAGGACATGCCAGGTTTAGATACCAGCATCGTGGAGCGTCATTTGCCATTAAAGCCGGAGTGTCCGCCAGTTAAACAAAAACTGAGGAGAGTTCACCCTGAAATGGCCGACAAAATCAAAAAAGAAGTTCAAAAGCAGCACGATGCGGGTTTCCTTATCACTTCTGAATACCCATAATGGCTAGCCAACATAGTACCGGTCTCCAAGAAAGACGGAAAGGTCAGAATGTGTGTTGACTACCGGGATCTGAACAAAGCAAGTCCGAAAGACGATTTCTCACTACCGCATATCGACATGCTAGTGGATAGCACTGCAAAGTTTAACGTGTTTTCCTTCATGGACGGTTTCTCTGGCTACAATCAGATCAGAATGGCTCCCGAAGACATGGAGAAGACATCTTTCATCACGCCATGGGGCACTTTCTTCTGCTACAAAGTAATGCCATTTGGATTAAAGAATGCAGGCGCAACTTACCAAAGGGCGATGACTACTCTCTTTCACGACATGATGCACAAAGAGATCGAAGTCTACGTGGATGACATGATAGCGAAGTCTGACACAGAAGAAGAGCATATACAATATCTCTTAATGTTGTTTCAGCGGCTAAGGAAATTTCAGCTCCGCCTAAATCCTAACAAATGCACCTTTGGGGTAAGATCCGGAAAACTCCTAGGTTTCATCGTCAGTCAAAAAGGTATTGAAGTTGACCCTGACAAAGTCAAGGCCATTCAAGAAATGCCTACGCCGCATATGGAAAAGCAAGTAAGAGGATTTCTCGGACGATTGAATTACATCTCCAGATTCATCTCTCAGATGACTGCTACCTGTGAGCCGATATTCAAGCTTCTCCGCAAAAATCAAGAGATTGTGTGGACAGATGATTGCCAAAAGGCGTTTGACAGTATCAAAGAATACCTGTCAGAACCACCAATACTGATCCCTCTAGTGGAAGGAAGACCGTTAATCATATACCTTGCCGTGCTAGAAGATTCTATGGGCTGCGTGCTTGGACAACAAGATGAAACCGGTAAGAAGGAGCATGCCATCTATTACTTGAGTAAAAAGTTCACAGACTGTGACACTCGTTACTCCATGCTCGAGAAAACATGTTGCGCTTTAGTGTGGGCTTCAAAACGTCTTCGCCAGTACATGATCAATCACACGACTTGGTTAATCTCCAAAATGGATCCAATCAAATGCGTATTTGAAAAACACATATGAGGAGAATTGCTCGATGGCGGATGCTATTATCGAAAATGACATCGATCCGTGCCCAAAAGCGGTCAAAGGAAGCATTCTCCGATCACTTGGCTTATCGACCGCTCGAACACCAATCTCTCAAATTTGACTTCCACAGCGAGGATGTTATGTACTTAAAAATGAAAGATTGTGACGAACCACTGCTCGGAGAAGGACCAGATCCAGAATCCAGATGGGGCTTAATCTTTGGCGGAGCATTTAACGTTTTTGGCTATGGAATTGGGGCAGTTATCATTACTCTCGAGGGTTCTCATATCCCGTTTTCTGCCAGATTGCTATTTGATTGCACCAACAACACTGTAGAATACGAAGCTTGCATCATGGGTATCGAAGAAGCCATCGACTTGAGGATCAAGATCCTTGACATATATGGAGACTCAGCCCTAGTGATCAACCAAATCAAAGACAAGTATGAGACTCATCATCTTGGTTTGATTCCCTACAGAGATTATGCAAGACGGTTGTTGACTTTCTTCAACAAAGTTGAACTACATCATATCCCTCGAGATCAAAATCGAATGGAAGACGCCTTGGCTACTCTATCTTCCATGTTCAAAGTCAACAGTTGGAACGATATGCCTAAGATCCGTGTCGGGCGCCAGCGGACTGCGTATGTATTCTGGCCGGTCTTGATGTTAAACCGTGGTTCCACGACATCAAACGTTTCCTTCAAACACGAGAGTACCCACTTGGGGCATCGTACAAAGACAAGAAAACTCTAAGGAGGCTTTCAAGAAAGTTCTTCCTCAATGAAGATGTGCTATACAAAAGAAATTTTGATATGGTTCTGCTCAGATGCGTCAACAAACAAGAAGCAGACACGATCATCCATGAAGTGCATGAAGGTTCCTTTGGAATTCATTCCAATGGGCATGCAATGTCCAGAAAGATTTTGAGAGCAGGATACTATTGGATAACAATGGAATCTGATTGCTGTAAACACGTCAAAAGATGTCACAGTGCGGATCTCTGAGATAAGATCCAAGTGCCACCGACTCTACTCAACTTTCTCTCCTCTCCGTGGCCTTTCTCCATGTGGGGCATCGACATGATTGGGATGATCGAACCAAAAGCGTCCAACGGACATCGCTTTATTCTAGTGGCTATTGATTACTTCACCAAATGGGTGAAACAGCGTCTTACGCCAACGTTACAAGACAAGTGGTTGTGAGGTTCATCAAGAACAACCTCATTTGCCGATATGGAGTTCCAAGCAAGATCATTACAGACAATGGATCGAACTTGAACAACAAAATTATGAAAGAACGTGTGAGGAATTCGAGATTGAGCATCATAACTTCGTCTCCTTGCGGCCAAAGATGAGCAGGCGCCGTTGAAGCGCCAACAAGAACATCAAAAGATCGTCGAAAATGGTCAACACCTACAAAGGCGCGAAATCGCCATTTGCTCGCATGGGTATGGTACTTGATGCGCACTTCAGGGCAACTCCTTTTCTCTAGTATCGGCATGGGCGGTGCTCCCGTAGAAGTTGAAATTCCGTCAATGAGAGTTCTCATGGAAGCTAAGTTATCGAGGCGAATGGTGTCAAAGCGGATCGATCGGTGAACTTAATCGAAGAAAAGCGTCTGACCGCTCTGTGTCATGGACAATTATATCGAAGAAGAATGAAGAAAGCTTTCGACAAAAAAGTCCGACCTCGTGAATTTCGGGAAGGCGACCTCGTGCTTAAAAGATTACATCTTTTCAACGATTCTAGGGGCAAATGGACTCCTAATTACGAAGGCCGTACATCGTCAAAAGAAGCTTTTACGGCGGTGCTATGACTCTCACAAACCATGGGCGGTGATGAACTCCGCATCCTGTAAATGCTGATGCAGTCAAGAAATACTTTGTCTAAAAAAACAAAAGAACAGCTCGGTAAGTCGAAAACCCGAAAGGGGCGGCTTAGGCAAAAAAGAGCGTCTCGGTGGATTGAAAACCTGAAAGGGTGGTCCAGGCAAAAGTTAGAGAAAATAAATAGAAAATATCCTGATAGATTGAAAACCTGAAAAGGCAATCTAGGCAAAAATAAGGATACAAAGAAAAATGACAAAGTAACTGCAATCAGTCCGTACTTCGTCAATCTGAAGAATCTTTCATTAATGAATCTTCAATCAACTCTTCTAAAGCAACAAGCACAGTGGGAATTCGAAGTTGTTAGGGATAATAGCGGTTATTTGCTTTCAATGTAGCATTTTCCCAATAAATTATCATTTCCAACTTTTGTAAATAGTTCATGGAATCACGCCTTTGGCTGATTACCATTCTATCAATAAATTTGACCCTTGTGCCTTTTGTTTGTAATCCTTGTTTTATTCTATTTTGCAAAATAACGCTTTTATTGTGAAAATCACTTTTTGAAACTAAAAAGGTTTTAAATGAATTTTTACTTCAAAATTTTAAAATAAAAGCAAAATCTTCCTTTGAACTATAAACATGGAAAGAACTTCAACAGTTTCTCCACGAGTGTTTCGATCTCCGAAGGATAGAATGGCTGCTACAGAAGTCTTCTCCTCAGCAAAAATATCAAAGGACGGTATTCTTATCCAAAAAGAATTCCCCACAAAGTTGCCAATAAAATGCCTTTCTCGGAAAGTTTAAAATCATGCAACTCAAAATTCTTCATTAGTGAACGTCTACGTCATCGCTGCAGATTTCACTGAGTATTTGTTCGAACCGTGACGTGGTCCTTTTCCCAAATACCTTGTTGTTGTCTTGTCAAGTATTGTCAGCATGCATATAACATTCATGACATTCATACATAATAGCATCATTCATGCATTTTTGCATTTCTCGAAATGTTTGCTTCTATATCACTGGTTTAAGTTATATATACTCATATGGGTATATCATATCCCCAGCAGATTATCCCCAAGAGGTTTTCTCTCATATCCCGGTGAGATTATTCACGATTGGGAACAAAGTCTTGATTGACACTTTTCTTTCGGTTCATTCTGGATAGAACCACATCTATAATCAACAAAGCAATAAGCAATAACCTCATCATTTGAGCGCTTATTTTTCTTTCATTCTAAACTTGTCATGAAAGTTTGTTCTTCTCAACAAAGTCAAATCACATTACGAAATTCCCAGTGATTGTCTTTACGTCTAAAGAAAACACATGTCTTCAATCAAAATGCCGCATCTTCTTAAGAAAGAGATCCTTGGCAAAATTGCATCCTTGAAAATGGAAACTCATTTTGAGATCTGTTTCCACTATTAGCTTATTCACGAGTGAATACTCGGTAATCTTTTCTCGGGATTTACCTTGTTATAGATATCACTTTCTTGATAATTGGTAATATCTTGAACTCCTTTGGGATCATGTCCATCATTGTCGATATTCACGGTGAATACTCGGAAAACTTTTAAAGATTTACCTTGTTATAGTTATCACTTTCGATAATTGGTAATATCTTCAAAACTCATTTGACTTCTATTTCTCTCATTGTCTGTTATTCACAAGGCTGAATAATCAACAATTTTCTCAAAAGATTTACCTTGTTACAGTTATCACTTCGCTGATAATTGGTAATATCTTCAGAATTCATTACCATAAACTATCACAAGGCTGATAATTGGTAATATCATTTTCACTGACCTTAAACATTGTCACAAGGCTGACTGAAGGTAACCTCTTTGTTTCCAAAAACAAAACAGATATTCACATATTTTGTGAATCTCCTTTTCCCCAGCGGGACATATTACTTGTTTCCCAACAAACAGGATCCTCTTTTCTTAAACAGATCGAGTCATCCTCACAAATTTTTCCCCCATCATGTCATTCCTTTGATATTTTCTGGGTGAATCTTTTTACAATCATCTTCCGCATTTTTGGTATCTTAGGTCCAAAATTTGCGTATTCTGATATTTAAGTCTCTTCACACCTATCAAAACGAAGATATTCATCTTCATATCTCAGGTTGAAGAAACTTAAATAGGGGCATCTGTCATACCCTAATTTTTGACCTAATATACCACCTCACATTCTCATCATTTCATCTATAACAGTTCAGAGCAGAATTAATCGGGTATAGCATTCGCAGGTCAAAATTAGGGTTTCATCAAGTTTTCATCTGATTCAAGAGGCCACCAATTAGGGTTTGAGTTTTACTCACCTCATTTGATCTATCTTGATCAAATCATCAACCTTTGATCATCAGATATCCAACTTTTCTCATTGATCAATCGAGGATCGACCAATTAGGGTTTTGGTCGAGCATGAGTATTCTCTGATTTTTTTGAGCAATGAATGACTTTTTGGGTTAGAGATTGGTCCTTATATCTTAGATACAACATCTTGACCTAATTTCTGGATTCAAAACATCACAAAAGTTCACAGACTTCATCAGTCAATTTCTAAAACATCTGATGAAATTTCATCTGCACAGAAAAGTCAAACTTTGACTTTTGGTCAAATTTTCAAGACAAAACTTTTCCATCATCAAAATACTTCAAATGATCCATCATGATCATAAAAATCAAAGAATTTGGAAAAGTCAATAAAACGTCAAAATTTTCAACACTTATAAAAATTTTCAAGTGTTAAAATTTTTTAATTTTCCAAACTTCATGGCATTTTTTCACATAGTTCCACTTTGAATTGGAAAAAACTAAAAACATGAAAGTTGTAGCTCTTGAAACAAGATTTCCAAAATGTCCAAGAACTCTCAAATCCATGGAGTCTAGCTATACTTTTGAAATTGAAACATAAGGCTCCATAACCATGATTTTCAAGGTCAAAACTTCAAGATTATAGGTCATTTTGATTTCTTCTTCTAGAACACTTGCCACCTTGCCAACTTGAGTTTAGAACTGATAAATATCAGCTAGAAGTAATAATTGAAGGATAGGATCAAAGTTGGATTTTTAACACATGGTTAAAAAAGGAAGTTTCCTTTTAAGGCAAAATGTCTTTCTTGCCCTCTAAGGCAAGTTTGAATTACCAATGCCATTCCTTTGTGCCTAACATTTCAGAACTCATGGCCTATAAATAGAGGCATCATTGTCAAGTTCAACTACACCAAAGCCATGCAAGTACATGCTTTCCTTCCACTTACTCAAATTTCATAAATCATGGTTCAAAATGTTGAAAACTTGCAATTTTGAAAACTAATGAAAACCATGAAAAGTTTTGGTGTCTAACATATCATATGATCAATATATAACTTGTTTAAAGCATAAGATCAATACAAATCAAGCCAAAACTCAGAATCACACTTCATGTCACATAAGCTTGCAAAACTGCCTTAAAACTCAAATCCATAGCTTTGCTCGAGCAAGTGATGTTCTGATCATCCAAACACCATCCATATACATCATAGAGATGATGCAGATCATAAACAACAATCTGTAATACCTCTAACCACGATTTCCAGTTTCCATTTTAAGCTTATGCAGGTTGACTTGGTTGGATTGATCCAGGGTGATTCGAGGTGAGCAGACCACTCATACACCTTCCCTAATAGCCGCTGGTGCTCAAACAATCATTAGAACTCAACTGGAAACCCTCCTCCATTGAATTCGATTCCAGCTGCAACAGGTAAGAACTTGAAACTCGAACTCTATGATTCCTTGCCTTTAAACAAAAAAGCTCTTGGCCATTTGTTTTCTGCACAACTCACGATCATTAACCCTTAATCAATTGGAAAAATTATCAACCATACACGATTTCAATTAGGTTTTTCAATTCTAGGGTCCTTCGTGATTTCTGGAAATTCAATTATGTTTAACCGAAAATAAATGAAATTAAAAAGCACCATCAAGTTCCTTGTTAAATTTCGTGCAAGTTTGGTGTTTACATCATCCATTTTCATTGAGAAACAAAGAATCTGGGTTTGATCAAGGATTGAAGAAGAAGAACAGGGTTTCGCGCGTGTTCTTGTTATTTGTTTTAATTCAAAATTTCCAATATAATATTAACACGTGGTTTGGATTCAATACGGATGTATTGCCGCCCAGTGATTGCCGCTAAGCTCGTAAGTGTTTGTGCCACGTATCCACCCATCGGTCACGGGTTCAAGCCTCCATGGACCAATTTTTTCAAACTTTGTGATTTTCTTCATATTTTTACAAACTTTAACATTTTTTAACCAATCAAAACTCCTCATTTTGAGGTGATTTTTGTACACTTGTCAATAAATGTATCTATTTTATGATAGTGCAAAATTTTCAGAAAAACTTTCATCCGATTAAATTTTGATCGAGCCGAAAACGACACTTTGGGCACTTTTCAAAACACCTTTAAAGGTGAATTTTTTTCGAACTTTCGAATCCCGATTCTTTTCAAAACTTCTCATAAGTAAACTTCACATTTCAAAAACACTTTCAAATAACATTCTTCAAAACTTTTCATCAAACTTATATCTTTTTACCATGATCGATCTGATTTAAACGATAAAACCGAATTCGTTTTCTCTCGAATTTCTTAACCGATCATGGGCCTCCCTCACGGTGTAAGTCCCAAAAACATTCTTTTATGTACATATATTTCTTTGTACATATCCATTTCTTTTATGTACATGTCTTTTTACCTGTACATAATACAGACAAACTTCGTCCGTTTGTTTTCATTTTTCACTAAAAACCATTGGTATTGAAAGGAGCATTATTCCCTGTGAAACTGCTTTTAAACCAATGGGCCTCCCTTACGGTGTAAGTCCCAACATTCTTTATGTACATACATATTTTCCTTGTACATAACAAATTCTTTTCCTACACATACAAATTTTACACACATATCTGAGATACTTTTGTAAATACTCAAATCTGAGATAAACTTGATCGTTCGTTTCCATTTTGATTGTGTATACTGAATACCATTGGTATTGAAAGGAGCATTATTCGGTGAAGCGCTTTTAAACCAATGGGCCACCCTTACGGTGTAAGTCCCAACCCTCCTATGTACATCCACATCCTCTCTGTACATAAATACTCGTTCGTGTACATATTTACTTCCTTGTACACAATTCAAACTTGTAGATAATCAAGTTACGCTCGTTTTAAACGTTCGTTTCACAAACACTTGTTTATATTTCCTTCATAAACTCTTGTAAATAAACATCATGCATTGTTTATATTTCCTTCGTAAACTCCTGTGAATACATATCACACACACACTTGTTTATACAACTGTCTAGTTATAACATAACAACTAGTCTAACCAATAGGTTCCCCATAATTAGCCTCCTCTTGGGCTTTATACAAGATAACTCTCCCCACAGAGTTAGCCTCCTCTTAGGCTTCATATAAGAAAACTCATTCATCTGAGTTTAACCTCCGCTTAGGCTTCATATAAGACAACACTCCCCTGTTGAGTCAGCCTCCTCTTGGGCTTCGTTCAAAAGAACTCTTCATTAAGTTTAGCCTTCTCTTGGGCATCATACAATGAAAGAGGCAAATCTCTTATGACCTCTATTGGGCTTCCAATACAAAGAATCACTGCGCTAGGATAGAAACACGAGAAGCATTGGACTTGTAGTGGATTTGAGTTGCGATGTCACGATGGTGGGAGTGGAATTTTAGACATCATGGTGTGATATTTCAGTACGCTTGATAGGGAGTAAATTGGTAAACCAAGTAAAGATGGTTGGTACAACCATTTGATATCAAGTTTCTCAAGGTGGACTCTGAGAAATAATAAGGAATCTGAGAGAATTTATTTTTTTCTGCAGAATCTGAAGGAGGTATTGAGATCACCATAGACATTATACTTCTACTTCTAAACTAATGGAAAGTATAAAAAATACTAATCTTTTCAAGCTAGAATAATAATGTCGAACAAGAAGTTAGGACATATTTCAAGACATGTTTTTGTTCCTTGAAAACCAGCAAGGATCAAGCTTAAACGTTATATCTAAGACGTGTATTGATGGTGTGTATCACGTGTTATGACTTGGTTCATGATTTGGAAACTATCAGTTCCAAAATAAATTGGTTGTATTAAAGGCATTCATTGCTTCCGGTGGTGCAATTCATCGATGCGATTTTGTTGAAGTAACGTTTATTGACCAAGAAAATTGTTGTAGTCTAGGTACATTATTTTAGTTGCTCAGATATTTAGAGTGTCTTTTGTTTCTTTTTCTTTCCTTCACTTTTGTGTGTGTCTTTGTTAGTTGTGATCTCATGTCTTTTGTTCGGACATAAGTAAGTTGAGATTATGTGAAGGTTGTGTTTGTTAAGTTGTGGAAAACATAGGGAAAAAGGGTAGTATTAGAGCGTTGTTAAGTGCGAGGTCACTCTTCTTTTGCTTTTGCAAAGATGTTGAATAGGATATCCTATTCGAGTCTATTAGCTCTTGCATTTTTGCAATTATTTTTGTTTTGTGCTTTGTTTTGAGTTATGAACACAAATTGTGTCTCGTGTTTTGAGTTATACAATATAGAGTGCAGTTCTCTATGTACGTAAATGGATAGTTCAAGTGTTTGTTTACATTAATATGTTTCCTCTTGTGCTCTAAAAGAGGATGTTGTGCTTATTTGTGTTGTATCATTGGTCTCGATTAGAGGAGTATTTAGTATCTTCTTCCTCATGTGCATCACGGCCTCGAGTTTTCTCCTTTTTGTGAAGATATTATTTATGGTTTCATGTTTCCGATACTATAGTGAGTTCTCCTTCAACAAGCCTTTGTCATATTATCGCTAAAAATGGGAGAAGTGCTTATGTTATGTTATCTACGAAGAGCTACTTTTAAGGGAGGAGGAACTTTGTGTTATCTGTGGGATCCTTAAAGAGAGAGAGAACATTGGAGTTGGATATTCAAGAAAGATGTCCTAGTATGATGTTTCAACATCATAAAATAAAATGAAGCGAAGGCGAAGATTGTCACATACAAATATTGAAAATTATAAGCAGTGACTATTGAAGACTTCTAAATTCTTTGTTGTTGGATTATATTGTTAAATACCATTGTATTATTTTTTAAGCTTTTGTAAGGAAAAGGTTGTATAAATTAGTTTTAGCCAAAATAATCAAAGGGTGAGATTTTTAATTCACTATTTTGAATTGGCATTATGTTTGGTAAAACTAATATAGTAGCAATTAGTTAGATATAATTTGTAACATCTAAGAGAAAGCGGTGGATGTTCTATTTGACAAAGGAACATGTTGTCTTGAACTAATTCAACAACTTGATCAACATGTCAAATAAGATGTTTCGACATCGCTTTCTTGAACTAAATAGGAGATTTACTTTTACTTGATTATGCGAGAATATTTGGGGAATATTATGCATCATATTTGGCGTATATTTGCAGGTATATTTAAAGGTTTAAAAGACACAAAGAGAATCAATCTAAAATCAAGGAGAACATTTAGGAAACTAAATGTTGAAGATCTTTCTTGTACGAAGTTTTACATTATTTTATTCTGACTATTGTGATGTTGTTTGAAGTCCCAAGTCTGTTTGGGTAGAGATTATAAATAAGTATTTGTAACCTAGTTTGTGCGGCTAGGAGAAATAAGGAAAGATGTAATCATTAGGAATAGATATGGTGAACCACCCGGATTATGGGATGGTCACCAGTTTACCTCGAAGCTTGTAGGCAAGAGGAGTGTTATTCTCACTCAGAAGTTGTGAACTAATGAGTTGAGTATTTTTCTTGGAGGAATATTTGAAGCAACTCCAAGTATGTGTTCTTAGTCTGGAGTTAAGGCAGAGTATGGAGGGAAGTGCCTCTTCTTGTCTCGACATAGGAGTGTGTCTCCTAATCATGGAAATGTGTCTTCTACTTTTCAAGTGTTGATGTAGTGGTTGAAATGTCGACTGCTAGACATTATTGCGATGATTGGAAATGGGATGGGGATATCTCATATCTAGGGTGGACCTAGGTAGAAGTGTCATTGGATAGTAATTAAGTGAGGAGTTGTAAATGTAACACCCTTCTAAAATACCCCCGCGATTAATAATAAATTCAGAGCCAACATGTAATAAAAAGGGCATTACAATTCATTTAAAAGAAACTCCATTGAAATGTCATGCTTCATACTGAAGAACATAATTAAATTCACCATCCAATAGACATGTTCTACACAGCGGAATCATAATCAAAATCGAAACAAATGCAACCAATAAGTATTCCCAAAATAAATCTAATAAAAGAAAAACAGAGTTTAATTATAATCTAAACCAAACGTTCCCCAGTGTTACAAGACCAGAGCATGACACTGACACGCGGTAAAATAAATAGCACAACTCTATAAGTCATCCTCACCAACTCCTGAGCCGCTAAACTTCAATCTAAAATCATCAAAGTAAGGGTGAGACTTCATCATAATTAAAATGCATTATAAGTTTCTCAGTCCAAATAAAATATCTCAAGTGTATTAATCCATCCTTTTTAGCATAATCAGATAAGTCGATTTTTCACCAATTAATTCATAAACCTACATTCATACACGACAAACAAATTATAACACATGAAACCATCCTATCATGTTATAATTTACACAAATGCAAATGCACGACTCTATGCATGTGGTACCAAAAAGTTAACTAAGTCACCAACATCGATTCGTCTATAATCACCCAGACATGAATCCAGACCCACCACCCATAATCACCCGGGAACGGTTATTGGCAATACTCACTAATTCCACACAATGGGAATTAGCTACCACCAGAATGTATATGCATGCACATCATAAAGCATACAACATTCAATAAATTATGATCACATCAACATCATAAACCAACACCAAACCAGAACATGATATCATTCATTAATCATGTACACGTCAAACAACACAAAACAATGCATTTCATCCACCAAAACCTGATATAGTCAAACATTACGGCTACACCATTACATACCAAGTATGCACAAAGTAAAAAACTACATAATTCGGAATTCGACGCAATTTCAAAATAAAATCCATTAATTAGTGTTTTCTTCAATTTATAAAATAGGTTATTAAACTTAGAGAACACTTTCCAAAGCGGCACTCAAAGCAGATTCTTGTTTAGAAAATATGATTTTAAGTAGTTTTAAGATTTTCAAAATGACATAGTGGTAACCGGTTCCTCGAGGAGAACTCGGTTCCCACAATCTCAATTATGCTCTCGGAAAAATGTATGGCGAACTCGGTTCCTCAGACGAACCGATTTACGCTAAAATGTCCTTTTCGATGTAAAATTTTCACTTGGAACCGGTTCCTCCCGGAGTAACGGTTCCTACTAACTCGAAAACTCCTTCTCGGACTTTGTACGAACCGGTTCCTCCCACATGAGAACCGGTTCCTCGACCTCTGATGGCAATGCATATTTTTACTGATATGTTTCCAAATTCTATTCTTATCATTCCCAATCGAACTCATACATCCCAAGGCAGTAGAATCGATCAAACAACAATAGTACCATGCAATATAACATATTTCGGTCATCCCTAACAATCCTATATCATGAAATTTATTCAATTCTACACAATTCGATATCAATTTGGATAAGTCCTACAAACATAGAAAATCCTAAAATGGGATTCCTAACATGCTTTGATCAATCCTATTGATCTCAAAACCTATAAGGCATAGTAATTCATCGAAACCACCCCTTACCTTAAGGATTCGTCGGATTCTGAACTTTTGGCTTTTCCTCCTTCCTTCTGCTCTTCTCACTTTCACGTAGAATGAATATCCCCAAATGTGTTTCTTTTTCTCTTTTCCTTCTCTTATTCCTTATTAATCTAAAATAATAATAATAACAAATAATAGGATTTAGAGTCTTTTACTACACCCACCCCCACACTGTATCTCTACACCACATTCCAATTTCACTTATTTAATTAATTCTAGCAATTCCAAAAATACAATGATTAAATTTCTAATTAATAAATATTAAAAAAAATCGGATAATTTAATAATTGAAATATTGGGGTGTTACAGTAAACGAGGTAGTTTTGTTCTAAATTAATACTACTGACAGTGGACTTCATTCATAGGTTGGTAGCCTACAGATGTAGGTGTTGTTATCACCGATCTGGGTTAACAATTCTTTTGTGCACTTTACTTTTCAGCAACTACTTTAACTGTCTTTATCTTGCATATGTTGTTGATAACAGACTAGGTGTCTCGACATGCTATTTGAAATCTAAGTATGATGTACCATAATTTCAATAATGACGAGGTATGTCCAAAAAGGGTCTCAACAAATAACATCCAATATTTCAAGAGATATACAACAATGACACCAGCTATCTGAGACCAAGATATCATGACGTTTGTCATCGATATATTACGCAGACCAAGATATCATGAAGATGTTACAATATCCTACACAACATCAATATAGAACCATGCTTTACTAAAATTTATCCAATCATAAAATCGTAGAACTAACAATATAGGTTGCATCCAAAAATATATAAATTATATTTTGTTTTTTCCTTTCATATCATGAAAAGTTGTAAATATAAGGAAATTTAATTTAAAAACAAGTTCCAAATTGACCTCTTTATAGTTTAAAGAGGCAACCACAATACATTAATATACACAAGTCACTTTTCGTGTTAATTATAATTTTTTAAGTTTTTTTTATACAATTTCATGAAACCTAAAAGTTACTTTATCAGTGTAAGCAAATGATGAACTCTATAAATATATAAAACCATTTATTAAATAGAAAGCGAAGAAATATGGCTAATGTTATAAAGTTTGTTTATGCCATGATTATGATTCTTTCTTTATTTTTTGCTGCAACAAACGTTGATTGTAAGTTTTATTTATTTTAAATTTCCTTATTTACTTTTTACATAATATTTTAACTAATTTAATTTACATTACTTTATCGTCTTTTCCCTTTGTAGCGTGGAACAATAAGAGACATTGTTTTAGAGATTCAGATTGTCTTAAAGAATATTGTAAAGGACATACGATAAATAAATGTGTCAATCGTTTGTGTAAATGTATAGCAGTATTTCAAAAACCCTTAGCAAAGAGTACCTGAATTGACTAAAGGAAATTTACTTCATGTAGCTACGTATTGGGTCCAATATTGATATTTTTACTTCCTTAACTATATAAAGTATTTTATTATCATGACTTTGTAATCTAAGATGATATATATGAAATAAGATTTCAAATAATATTAATTAAATTTTTTTTTTAATTTTTGCAATTAATGTGATTTCGACCCACACCCTCACCAAATAATTTAGTTGAGCACTAGCCATCAGCACCACATAATATAAGAAGATACTAACATCTAGTCAAACCTATATTATCTCTAGCTCAAAAATTACCATTGCATGCATTAAGGGTTAATTCTTGTCAAAATAATATGTTTGCAAACTATATGGCAATTTGAACCAATAGTTTTGTCTTTTTTGTAGGTTTGGTTTTGCCTAATATCCCAATAAATGGTTGTAACACATGCCATATGATCCAAATGCAACCAAAACATAAATTTCCTATTTCTCATTTTCCATTATTTTTTCCTTTCAAATATTGAATTTATGGAATCCCAAACATTAGTTCTGCCATCAACCCCCACCTTCTTCGTTCTTAGCTTTTTCTTTCAAACTCACCTTCTCCCTTTAATTCAAATTCATTTTTTCTACATATTTTTATATTCTCTCTCTTCCTAACTTCTTCCTTTATTCCTTTTCTACTTCTCTCTTTCATCTTCTGCTTTCTTCTCTCGTCTTCTTCTTTCTTTTCTTTTGCATTATCTCATTCTTCCTATTCTTCATTCTCTCTTAATTTTTTAAATAATCGGCCGAAAATCATCCGATATCGGAAAATATCAATGAAGTCGCCATCGAACATTTTTACTCCGTCGAAAGGGAAAGGTAAACATCGAGTAAATCTGAGAGGGAGAAATCACGGTCTTACGACCGAGAGATCGGGTAAGGAAGTCTGTTACATGAGGAGAAGGTATTAGCACCCATAGTACTCTACAATATCTAATTGGGTGTAAAGTCTATCTATATTTGTATATGAGGGAGAATGCATGAAAAATAAATAAAAAGAAAGAAACCACGGGGAAAAGAATGATGTTTTTACAAAGTTTGCGCGATCACAGCCCCGTGACCAGATGCCTATGTATTGCCTCGTGAAATGGAAAAATCAAAGCATCGTAGTTCAGCTCACATATTTTGGTTGGTTTTTGTTTTTTAATTAAAAAGATAAAACAACAAACAACAATGACAAAACATCGACAATAATGATAAAACATAAATAACAATGACAAAACATCGACACCGATGATAAAACATCACATACAACGACAAAACATCATATAACATGGTAAGACATCAAATACGACGACGAAACATCTTATAACATGGTAATACATCAAATACGACGACAACACATCATATAACATGGTAAGACATCGAATACGATGAGAAAACATCATATAACATTGTAAGACATCAAATACAATGACAAAACATCATATACAAGGAAGATAAACATGCGAGACGACAAAACATCTTATAACATGGTAATACATCAAATACGACGACAACACATCATATAACATGGTAAGACATCGAATACGATGAGAAAACATCATATAACATTGTAAGACATCAAATACAATGACAAAACATCATATACAAGGAAGATAAACATGCGAGACGACAAAACATCAGATACATGGTAAAATATTATATATGACAACAATACACCATATAACATATGACCAAAGGCTTATGACAGATGACAAATCATCAGTATATGACAAAAGACCCATAACAGACGACAAAACATCAACAACATATCAGATAAAATGACGAAACATCAGAAGACACACAAACAATTAAGATTGGTTTGTATCTTTTACTTTGAAGAGTTGTTTCATATTGTTGGAGTATCTTAATGCATTTGACAAAACAATATTTTAATTTTAAGGATGCCAAACAAGAAAGGTAAAAAGTCAAAGGGAGACTAACCTATCTTCTAACCCTAATGTTATCATGCAACATAGATCCTAAGGTTATGGTATCAGGGGGGAACATAAACGCTCCTACAAACCTAAGAAAACTAATAAGGGAATAATCCAAAAATAAACAATCATTTAAAGATCGAGGAGTATCCATATCACTCGAGTAGCACACGCGTCTACCGAGGTTCCATGAAACCTAGGTAAAATAAGGGGGAACCTGGCCATGATAATGTAGTATTGGGTAAGTAAGCAATAACTAACTTAGATAAAAATCAGGGCAGGGTGGGGGGTCAGGCCATACACAAGAGTAGAGAGTTACTCCTAGCAAAAAAACTATCACACTATGGGAAAATATTATGCTCCGACCGTGGTATCAATCGTCAGGAAAGATGTGGAAAATATTGGGGGAAATAATAAATTGTACATGCGTACACCAAGCATCAACGTCTTTCAATGTGAGCTAGACAAAGCATGGGGTTCGACTAAAATACCCTTCCACTTGCATTAGTCAGGCCTTAGACTCATTGGGATCTTAGGAATATGTTCAGAGCTCTAAACTTGCAAAAAGCAAGCATATGAATGACACGAACGAGAGACTGCATGGGTTGGTTGGTAACCCACCACTTGCATTAATCATTGAGGACTTAGGAATGATTGCCATAAAAGGCCCTAGAACCATCATCTCGCTATAAAGGCTCAAATGTAAACAGACAAATACATGGCCTCCTAACGAGCACTTCTAACATACAACCCTAATTCTAAGTAACCAATAAAATGTTGAAAAGTGTAAATCAGATTAAGAAGAATACCACATGGATAAAGATCCATAGAGAAGTTTTGAACTATTTTATTTATTTTCTTAATAATAATTAACGAAAATTCTATCTAGAGTAACTATAAAACCAATAGATCTTTAAACACTAGCATCACCAAATAATATAAGTCAGAAAAATGCATCGTCAGATGTAAGCAGCAAAACCTCAGTGTGAAAATAAATCACTGGTGGTGTGTAGCAGACACAACCACATGAAAATCATGCAAGTCGATACTTAACAGAAAAAAGAGCACACAATAGTGCTAATATAATACTCGTATCCCATAAATAAATTGGAATACGAAGCAAGCAGGTCAAGATTATCTATTTTTCAGAGTACCTCACATACTTAACAAACAGGTTAGCAATAACAAGGCAGAGTGATGCAACACTAAATTGAAGATGATAATACATCAAGATGATAATGGATGATGGAAACACATCATAAAAGATATCATAATAGCTCATCACAAATAAAAACACATCACAAAGCATAGAAATCTCACAATGAAGCTTAGACAAATTATACTAGGAATAAACAATTAATTCAAAGTGTCAGAAGATCATGGGAAGTTAATACATTTTTAAATCCATATGGTCCTAACCTATACATGTTATATACATAACAAGCATAGGCAAGGAACACGGTACAAACACCACAATAATCAAACTAGCTAACCATGGAGATGGTGTAGTCAAGTAGACTATACTGAGTGATTGATCATGCATAGGTTAAATGTGTCAACTAGAGTTAGTTCATAAGTAAAATCATATACCGTGGTTCACAATCAACCCGAGAAATATTACCAAGTAAACACACAAAGTTAGTACATACACTAGACAAAAACAAGACCTAAAAGCATGTGAAAGATAAAGTGCGCAAGGTCAGGGCATGAATGAAATGGTAAGATGGTTAGGATATGACATGGAATAGAATTAAGTATCTAACATAATAAGAAACTATCCGATAATGCACATGAACCTAAAGAAGACTTACAAACAAAGCTTCACAAGAATGTACAAGTATGCAACCAAAGTGTGTGATGAAGTGAGTCTAAGTGTATACTTGTGTGGTTATGCATCAAAGTGTTACTTGACAGTAAGATCAGAAGAAAAATATAGAGATAATACACATGCAATCATAATCCAACATTAGGAATCAACACCATAATTGGTACAAAAGTCAACAAAGAGAGAGGAGGTCAAAATCCTATCCTAATTCTACCTCTAAGAGATTATATAATATAGCAAAGGTGAGTGTGGGCTAAGGTGAGAAACCTATAGAAAATATAAGGTCAGTAGCTTACCACTTAAATATTTCATACTCAAAGATATCTCCAACATAACAGAAAGATTATCCACCAAAGCACACAAAATTTAGGGTTTAGAAGCAACAAAATTTGCACAAGTTTAAAGTAATTGATAAAGATCAAAGAAAATGGTATTAATTAGACAATTAAGACATGTGTGACTTATTTCATAAGTTAAAATCAAGATATGAGTCATGAGCAACCAATGTAAAAGATGAAACTTCAATACACAAAGCAAGTCACATAATTGATAGTCAACATCACAAGAGATGGAAAACATTTGTCTAAAATCAATAATGGATGGTATAAATTGAAATTCACAGCAGCGGATCGTGATGTCACGAGAGAATGTTATGACCACGATGTCGACACTCTGTTAAAATTCACACAATAAATTCAAGCAGCGATAAACACACATAAATTGTTTACCAGTTCGGTGTGTAACTACACCTACATCAGGGGCTACCAAGCAGGAGGAAATTCACTATTAGTAGAATTAATTCGAAATAAACAAACCAGTTTATCTCCTTCACTTAAAACCTACCCAATGCAACTTCAATCTAAGTCCTACTTAGACCTGAGTTCCTACTCACTCCCCCTCAATCACAACAGTGATATCAACCTATTGAATAATTGAATTGTGAAGACACACTTCAATAAACTATCTTGATTTTGCTTCAAAGCTTTAATCAAGAGACAAACACTCGTGCTTCAAAGCTTTGAGTGATAAACTACCCTTACAAACAAATCCTAGTCCAAGGCATTTATCAATTGATAATTGTTTGGCTCACAAGAGTAACTAAATTACACAAAATAAAACACCTAAATCTTCAATACATTGAAGAGGCGTAGCGATGTAAGGTTCTATTCCTATTATAGAAGCGATCCGAAACTTCGATTTTGGGCTTCCATAAAGATAGCTAAGGTTCACTTAATTAATCCTAAAACTTGGTCTTATCAACAACTAATTTAGGTTTAACTAAGATTAACCTAACACCACGTGAGCATACAATCTAATAACGAAAAACATAATAAAGCATTTCAACAAACTTCACGAAAAATCTCGGGAAAAGCATTCAGAGCGAATGTCACCTGAATGTCATAACATCATTATGACATCAAAATATTCTCGAATTCTAGCACTTTTAGCTTCCATTAAATGTACTTTAAACATCCTTGTCAAGTAGGATTTATCTTCAATCTCTTAATGTCATGACATTTATCAAGACATTGCTATAGTCTTGTTTTACCAAAAAGTAATGCCAACTTAAAACACTAACATAAATCAAGTGTAAGGATAAAAGTTGATACTTGTAGATCCTAGGGTAGTGGCATCTTCCTACTAAAAGTACTTATCATGAACTTAAAAAAACTCTAATCAATGTTATCAAGCTAACATGTTAAATTGTCATGACAATATATCACAAATTTAGTCTCTTATGGCAATATACCTCAAGCATAGATGATCAAACTATGTTGCAACTAGGGTTCTTTGATGTTATAGGAATGAAGCAAACAATGAAATACCTCAAGGAGACATAATCATAATATCATTATCAAAATCCAAGAAAGAAAATAAAGACCATCAAAATGGCCAATCTATCTTACAAGATGAGACCAAAATTAAATGACAATGAAGTGTCACTCAAGGGTTCATGGAAGCACAAAGAAATGTGCATAAAAGTCTTTAAGCAAACACAAACACCAACTAGGTCAACACTAGTGGGTTAATGCTCTACCGTCCCCACATTGAATAAACAATGGTGCATCATCCAAGGATCAAAGGAGAATTGTATCACAACAAATCAACCTTACAAGATCATAATCATAATACTTTATAAATAAAACTTCTTCACATGAGGCATTAAGGGTGGTGCACAAAAGCTACCTCCTAAACCATGATAATGAGTAGTCATCAAGCCATATTGACAAGAGATAAGCAAATTCTAAGAACATGAATGGTTCAATGATGAACTCAAGTCTCAAACAATAAATGAGTATGATGAAAATAAATAAAAAATATATATCCCACAAGTGTTGCACATGTGCACTCCCTATATCTATAGTCCAAACAAACATCAATGCATGCATAGAAAAGATGATTGAGTTAAAGATAGAAACACAATTTGTAAAATTGAAAAAGAAATGATGTAAGGTCCTCAAGAAATACATAGGTAAGAAACAAAAAGCTTAGGACAAGGTTAGCAAAAATTAATGCCACAAACAAAATCAAATATGTTAGTTTAACCTAACAAAGGCCCTAATTAGAGACCCTAATAAGACTAAAATGGGGAACGATAGAAAACCTAATCCTAAAATTAAAAAAAATTGAATTCTAAAACTCTAAGACCATATGCTACCCTAATCTAAACAAAAATTGAATTGAAAGTCAGAGAAAGATAGTCAAACAATTGTAACCTCTAACCTAGACAACCAATGTTGACAAAATTTTGATAAATCACACAAAAATAGGAAGCTGGACTACAAAAACCCAACAAGATTTCTTTAAGATACCTAAGACTTATAAAATTCATAAATTAACAATTTGGTTCATTGAATGTTGAAAAAGAATGAAAACAAAATTTATCTTTCAAAACTAGTTGAGATAAAGCACAAACTAGACCTATTTTGTAAATTTTTTTGTAAAAATAGAATTTTACTAGATAAATTAAAAAAAAAAAACATTTTTAGAAATTTAATACATTCAAGGACCTATATCATAATTCAATTGACATTTATAATTTCTAAATGAATATCAATTTAAATCAAACTTGTGATCTAAGCAACTAAAACCCTAAAAAGACACTTTACTTATTCCAATTTTAAAAATTATTGGCAACACATGATAAAATTTCAAATAAAATCCTATAATCACTAAGAAACTATGGATAGTTCAGACAAAAAAAATTTGATTTTTTTGTGTGATCAAGAAAAGTGATGAAATAAAATAAAATGCAAAATATGTGATAAAAATCATTTATTTCATGAAATAAATTAATTAGTTGGATAAAAATAAAAAATATATGAAATGAAATTTAGAAATACAACATATTTGAATGAAATGAGTAAAAATATTTTTGTTGCAATTTTTACATTGAGAAAACATATTTTTGATGATGATGAAAATGCATGAAATGCAATTCAATGTGAAAATTTAATTAATAAAGCAAAAATGCAAAAATTGTGAAATAAAAATTAAAATCACAAAATATCAAATAATCAATAATTAAAATCACAAAATATCAAAAATTAAAATCGTAAACAAAAATATTCAATAAAAATCAAATAATTAAAATTAATTGATTTCACGAATTTTTTTAACCTATCAAATTATTTTATAAATTTTACAAAAATTACACAAAATAGTAGAAATTATTTTCAGCGTATGGTATTTTTTTCAGAAATTTTTGAATGAGTTTTGAATATAAAATAAAATCAGAGAAAATAACTAAAATAAAATAAAATGAAAATACATTTATATTGAAAATAGCCAATTAGCGTGCACCACCTCACTTCATCCCTAACCTCAAGCATGCCCTAACATACGAATTATGCACAGACCAAACCCCTAACTTCCAGACTTTGTAACTTATTCATTTCTCAACAATTTTTCATGATATAAAGTGCATTATGTAGATAACATGGCAAGGAACAAAACCCAACTCATAGATTTTAAATTGGTTAACTACACCTCAAAAAATCAGGCCACGAAAAACGCAAAAATCATCCATATGAAATTTTTCCGGAACTTCATGTTATGCAACACACTTCAAAACTAACCACATTTATATATTAAACCTAATGTTTAGCCCGTTATACACACGCATACATGCTTTATTTCATTGAAAACAAGTTGGAAATAGAGAAATCAAAGAATGGAGTTATCTCTGGAGTTGGGAAATAAACTCAACTATGCCTCTAAAAAAATAAGAAACCCGATGATTCTTGACCCTTATGCTTCAATGAAGTGAAAATGGAAGAGAAATGAACTCTGCAACACAAGTTGAGAAAACTTCGAAGAGAAGAAGCTTGAACTTCAAATATGGAATTCTGCTGGAATGAGGTGCTAGGGCTTGAATGAAAAAAGTTATGAGCTTACATAGAGGGGAATAAATGACGGTAGAGTGGTCTAAGAGTCTCAAAAATTCGTTGGTGGGAAATTGCAAAAATCAGAAGAAAAAAAACGAGTGAGTGACTTATGTTATGCATTTTGCTTTTGCCCCAAGCTTGTTTTGTGTCGTTTTTGTAAGCACATGGTGAGTGGAATTAGAATGAGGGGTGTACAAAGTCATGATCTGGATGAATAGTACAATGTGATAATTTGCAAGAATGCCAAATTGCCAAAAATGGCCAAACATGAGAAAATGTGAATGATGCATGATAACGCAAAATTAAATCGTATATTTGACTGGACTCACATGCATTTTAGAATGGTTTTTATTAAATTATATCTTGTTACGTCGGTATTTTTAATTTATTCTATTTCAGACACATCCTATCACAAAGCTCACATGTGAAAAGATTAAGAAACTAGCAAGATAAGCAGAAGATTGGAGGAAATTATCAAACATAAAGAAAAATAGCAAATTGGACTAGTGGCCCTCACCACACGCTTTTGAAGGAGGTGGCCCTCTCCATAGCATATTCTAGACACGTCTCCCACAACATACTCACACATGTCTCCCAATGCCACTCACCCATGATTTTCTCAACTTCTCAGTATGATCTGCATTATGTCCACTTTCTCCAAGCACCCATTATGTCCACTTTCTCCAACAACCCATTATCTCCACTAATTATCACATGAACCTTTAAGTAACTTCCATTACCTTTCTCTATAAATAACATCTTATATTTTTGTTTTCATTATCCAAGTTTGTGCGCAGAACCACTGTTCATAGTTTTAGGCAGAAATCACATTTGTAAAAGTGGTAGTTTCTCACATCGGGGAACTGTTCGCGTTAAAAAGTGTCGCGCTAGGGAATCGAATCGGAATTCGGATCCTCTGGCTCGAAACGATTTACTCTTTTGATTTGTTTATAAAGATGCCGCGAGTATCAAGCTTTATTATTTTCAACACAAGAAAATGATTTAATGATTATGAAAAAGGGGAAAGCTGTTAATACCCTCAATTGATTTTGATATGCGTAACGACTAAGCGCAAACTAGAGCGCATTGGGGATATTCGGGTAAGGGGTTTGTTATATAAAGGGAATAGATGGAGCACCCTAAATATATATAGTTATCTATAGCTTTATATATGAATATGTTTGATATGTTTGTGTGTTTTAATTGCTATTTCTATGATTGGGAAAGTTTCTCCTTTGGGATTTTAAGAAGGATAGATTATGTGGGATCCTAATGTTTGTTATTATTGTGCTCGCAAAGATCTTTGGATCTTCTGCATACATATCCTCTAGTGGGAATCGAGCATTTGTAGCTCGGATCTCGAGGGATCTATGGTTTGTTTGGTGCGAGGGAGAAAGAAATTTGCTCGGCAAGGATGAGACCTTGTGCCTCGTATTCTCAAAAGGATGTTGAGAAAGTCGGAGCAATCGTAGTTCCACTTATGCTAGTAAGAGATGAGCAGAATGTCATCTTAATGAAAAATGTATCTAATCTATTTCATCACACACATTTGAAAATTTTGGTGATAAAATCTTCCATCGTAAGTATAGGTGCTTTGCTTGAGTGTACAAACGTTACCACTTACATGTTTAAGAAAGATGTTTGAAAAAATGATTGAATCTTTTAATGTAAGCATTGGGTGTTTTGCTTGAGTGTACAAGCGTTACCACTTACGATTAAGATATGTTTTTGTTTGAAAACAATTTGCAAAGTTTTTGTTGTATGTGATGTGATAGATGAGATACTTCTTCCATAGAGATGATAGCGTCTAAATCTCTAGGAGAAATTGATTGGATTAGAGGATGCTTTTAAGAATCCCATGGGTCCTTGTATTGTAAGCCCAGAGGAGGCATTAGGGTCATCGAGGGTCCTTGTATGAAGCTCAAGAGGAAGCTATAGGGTATGGTGGTTTTGGCTTTAAAAGGGATTTCACCGAAATCATCTTTTGGAATTAAGCAATTTCACGGAAATTATACTCTCGGGATTCTATCCTAGCGGGTGATTCTTTGTATTGGAAGCCCAATAGGAGGTCATTAAGATTTCTGTCTCTTTCATTGTATGATGCCCAAGAGGCTAAACTCAATGAGGAGTTCTTTTGAATGAAGCCCAAGAGGTGACTCAGCAGTGAGTGTTGTCTTATATGAAGCCTAAGCGGAGGTTAAACTCGGATGAATGAGTTTTCTTATATGAAGCCTAAGAGGAGGCTGAACTCGTGGGAGAGTTATCTTGTATAAAGCCCAAGCGAGGCTAATAGCGTAGGGAACCTATTGGTTAAACTAGTTGTTATGTTATAACTAAGATTGTATAAACAAGTGTGTGTGTGATATGTATTCACGAGGAGTTTATGAAGGAAATATAAAAATGCATGATGTTTATTTACAAGAGTTTATGAAGGAAATATAAACAAGTGTATGTAAAATGAATGTTTAAAAGTAACTTGATTATTTACAAGTTTGAATTGTGTACAAGGAAATAAATATGTACGAGCAGTATTTATGTACGGAGGATATGGATGTACATAGGAGGTTGGAGCTTACACCATAAGGGTGGCCCATTGGTTTAAAAGCAGTTTCACAGAATAATGCTCCTTTCAATACCAATGGTATTCGGTGTATACAATCGAAGCGGAAGCGAGCGATCGGAGTTTATCGTGTTTGAGTATTTACAAAAATATCATATTATGTACGGTAAAAATTTGTATGTGTTTGAAAAGAATTTGATATGTACAAGGAAAATATGTATGTACATAAAGAATGTTGGTTTGGGACTTACAGTAAAAGGCCCATTGGTTTAAAAGCGTTTCCAGAGAATAATGCTCCTTTCAATACCAATGGTTTTCAGTGAGAAATGAAAACAAACGGAAGAAGTTTGTCTGTATTATGTACAGGTAAAAAGACGTGTACATAAAAGAAATGGATATGTACAAAGAAATATATGTACATAAAAAGAATGTTTTTGGGACTTACACCATGAGGGAGGCCCATGACCGGTTAAGAATTTCGAGAGAAAACGAATTTGGTTTTATCGTTTAAATCGGATCGATCATGGTAAAAAGATGTAAGTTTGATGAAAAGTTTTGAAGAATGTTATTTGAAAGTGTTTTTGAAATGTGAAGTTTACTTATGAGAAGTTTCGAAAAGAATCGGGATTCGAAAGTTTGAAAAATTCACCTTTAAAGGTGTTTTGAAAAGTGCCAAAAGTGGCGTTTTCGGCTCGATCAAAATTTAATCGGATGAAAGTTTTTCTGAAAATTTTTTCACTATCATAAAATAGATACATTTATTGACAAGTGTACAAAAAATCACCTCAAAATGAGGAGTTTTGATTGGTTAAAAAAAATGTTAAAGTTTGTAAAAAATATGAAGAAAATCACAAAGTTTGAAAAAAAATTGGTCTATACAAGGCTTGAACCCAGGGCCTGATGGGTGGATACGTGGCACAAACACTTACGAGCGAGCTGGCAACCGCTGGGACAACAATGCATTCGTGTATTGAAACAAAACCACATGTTTATATTATATTGGAAAATTTGAATTTGAAAAAAACGCGCGCAGACCTTCATCATCTTCACCAATTTTCAACCAGCCATGGATTTCGTGTTTCTTGATGAAATTCAAAGATGTAAACATGAAAGTTGATCGTTTTTTAACAAGGAACATGATGATGTTCATTAATTTCATTTATTTTTGGTTTAACATGGTTGAATTTCCAGAAATCACGAAGAACCCTAGAACTGAAAATCCTAATTGAAATCGTGTATGGTTGATGATTTTTCCAATTGATTGAGGGTTAATGATCGTGAAGGGTGCAGAAAACAAATGGCCAAGAGTTTTTCAAATGAATCAAAGAATCATGAGATTGAAGTTCGAGCTCTTACATTGAAGTTGGAATCGAATTACGGATTTGAGTGCTTCCGGTTGAGTTCTAATTTGAGCATCAACGGCCTCTATGGATCATGTATGAGTGGTGCTTGTTTGAATCACCCTGGATCAATCCAACCAAGTCAACCTGCATAAGCTTAAAATGGAAACTCGAATTCTGGGTTAGAGCTATTACAGGTTGTTGTTTATGATTTGCATCATGTCTATGATGTATATGGAAGGTATTTGGATGATGAGAACATCAATTGCTCGAGCCAAGCTATGGATTTGAAGTTTAAGGCAGTTTTGCATAAGCTTATGAGCATGGCATGTAAATCTAATTTCTAGCTTGTTCTATGTTGCTTTTAAGTTTTAGACAAGTTTCAAATGGACATTAGAACATGTTAGACACCAAAGTTCTTCATGGTTTTCACTAGATTTCAAAATTGCAAGTTTTTCCAAATTGAACTATAATTCATGAAATTTGAGAAAGTGGAAGGAAAGCATGTACTTGCATGGCTTTGGTGTCGTTGAACTTGACAATGATGCCTCTATTTATAGGCCATGAGTTCTGAAATGTTAGGCACAAAGGAATGGCATTGGTAATTCAAACTTGCCTTAGAGGGCAAGAAAGACATTTTGCCTTAAAAGGAAACTTCCTTTTTTAACCATGTGTTAAAAATCAAACTTTGATCCTATCCTTCAATTATTACTTCTAGCTGATATTTATCAGTTCTAACTCAAGTTGGCAAGGTGGCAAGTGTTCTAGAAGAAGAAATCAAAAAATGACCTATAATGTTGAAGTTTTGACCTTGAAAATCATGGTTATGGAGCCTTATGTTTCAATTTCAAAAGTATAGATAGACTCCATGGATTTGAGAGTTCTTGGACATTTTGGAAAGCTTGTTTCAAGAGCTACAACTTTCATGTTTTGAGTTTATTCCAATTCAAAGTGGAACTATGTGAAAAAATGCCATGAAGTTTGGAAAAAATAAGAAATTTCAACACTTGAAAATTTTTCTAAGTGTTAGAAATTTTGACCATGATGGATCATTTGAAGTATTTTGATGATGGAAAAAGTTTTGTCTTGGAAAATTTGACCAAAAGTCAAAGTTTGACTTTTCTGTGCAGATGAAATTTCATCAGATGTTTTAGAAATTGACTGATGAAGTCTGTGAACTTTTGTGATGTTTTGAATCCAGAAATTAGGTCCAGATGTTGTATCTAAGATATAATGACCAATCTCTAACCAAAAATGTCACTCATTGCTCAAAAAATCAGAGAATACTCATGCTCGACCAAAACCCTAATTGGTCGATCCTCGATTGATCAATGAGAAAAGTTGGATATCTGATGATCAGAGGTTGATGATTTGATCAAGATAGATCAAATGAGGTGAGTAAAACTCAAACCCTAATTGGTTGCCTCTTGAATCAGATGAAAATTTGATGAAACCTAATTTTGACTGTGAAAACACACCGATTAATTACATTCGGTATTCGGATGAAATGATGAGAATGTGAGGTGGTATAATAGGTCAAAAATTGGGATATGAGATGCCCTTATTCGCGTTAAAGGTGGCTAGAGGATCGAACGTGAGTTGGATTCTACGACATAACGATTTAAATCTTTTGATTTGTTTATAAAGATCTTGAGCATCAAGCTTTATTATTTTCAACACAAGAAAGATGATTTAATGATTATGAAAAGGGAAAGCTGAAATACCCTCAATTGATATTGGTATGCGTAACGACTAAGCGCAAACTAGGCGTACGCATTGGGAATACGAGTAAGGGGATTGGTATATAAAGGAATAGATGGAGCACCCTAAATATATGTAGTTATCTACGACTTTATATATGAATATATTTGATATGTTTGTGTGTTTTAATTGCTATTTCTATGATTGGGAAAGTTTCTCCATTGGATTTTAAGAAGCATTGATTATGTGGGATTTCTAGGTTAGTTATTATTGTGCTCATGATCATGGATCTTCGCATACATATCCCTAGTGGGAATCGAGCATTTGTAGCTCGGATCTACTGGGTTCTATGGTTTGTTTGGTCTAAGGGAGAAAGAAATTTTGCTCGGCAAGGATGAGACCTTGTGCCTACGTATTCTCAAAAGGATGTTGAGAAAGTCAGAGCAATCGTAGTTCCCACTTATGCTAGTGGAAAGCAACGGGATGTTAGTAAGAGACAGACAAATGTCATCTTAATGAAAAATGTATCTAATCTATTTCATCACATACATTTTGAAAAGTTTGATTGATAAAAATCAAATCGTAAGTATTAGGTGCTTTGCTTGAGTATACAAGCGTTACCACTTACATGTTTAAGAAAGATGTTTTGAAAAAGATGATTGAATCTTTTAACTGTAAGTATTGGGTGTTTTGCTTGAGTGTACAAGCGTTACCACTTACAATTAAGAGATGTTTTTGTTTTAAAATAGTTTGAAAAGTTTTGACAAGTTTTTGACTGTATGTGATATGATAGATGAGATACTTCTTCCATAGAGATGATAGATGTCTAAATCTCGAGGAGAAATTTGATTGGATTAAAGGATGCTTTTAAAGCCCATGGGTCCTTGTATTGTAAGCCCAAGAGGAGGCATTCGAGGGTCATCGAGGTCATCGAGGGTCCTTGTATGAAGCTCAAGAGGAAGCTATAGGGTATGGTTGGTTTTAGCTTGAAAGGTTTCAGAGAAATCATCCTTTCTTTGAATAAGAGCGTTTCAGGAAATTTTACTCTGGGAATTTTGAAAGTGATTTCACGAGAAACCTTTCGGGTTCTATCTTAGCGGGTGATTCTTTGTATTGGGAGCCCAAGAGGAGGCTGTTAAGAGATTTCTGGTCTCTTTCATTGTATGATGCCAAGAAGGCCAAACTCAATGAGGAGTTCTTTTGAGCGAAGCCCAAGAGGAGGCGACTCAGCAGTGTTGCCTTATATGAAGCCTAAGCGGAGGCTAACTCTGGGGGAGAGTTTCTTTGTCTGAAGCCAAGAGAAGGCTAACCCATCTTGAGGATGAATTGTCTTGTATGAAGCCCAAGCGAGGCTATTCTCTTGGAGGTAAAATGTCTTGTATGAAGCCCGGAGGCTAACTCAATGAGGATGAGTTATCTTGTATGAAGCCCAAGCGGAGGCTAAATGTGGGAACCTATTGATTAGTCTAATTGTTATGTTAATAACTAGGCAGTTATATAAGCAGTGTGTGTGTGATATGTATTCACGGAGTTTATGAAGGAAATATAAACAATGCATGATGTTTATTTACGGTTTATGAAATATAAACAAGTGTACGTGACGTTAAAAACAGCGCAACTTGATTATTTACAAGTTTGGACTGTGTACAAGGAAATGAATATGTACGAGTTTTATGTACAGAGAAAGATGGATGTACATAGGAGGTTGGGACTTACACCATAAGGGTGGCCCATTGGTTTAAGCAGTTTCACAGGAATAATGCTCCTTTCAATACCAATGGTATTCGATTGAATGTCGGATGAAGCGAAGCGAATGATCGAAGTTTTATCTGTGAAAAGTATTTTCAAAAAAAGTATCCGTGTTATGTACAGATAAAAGTTTGTTTTATATTTGAAAAGTATTTGTTATGAAAATGTGTATGTACACAAAGAATGTTGGTTTGAGTATACACAAGTGGAGTGAGAACAAACGATTGAAGTTTATCGTACTTGAGTAAAAAGGAATATCTATTATGTAGGATGAAATTTGTATGTACAAAGAAATATTATGTACATAAAAGAATGTTATGGGACTTACACCGTGGTGGAGGCCCATTGGTTTGAAAGCAGTTTCACAGGGAATAATGCTCCTTTCAATACCAATGGAATTGGTGTATAGACAAACGAATGAAAAACAAACGAAAGAAATTTGTTTACGTTTGAATATTAACAATGATAATTTGAGTATGTACAAGTAAAACTAAATATGTACATAAAGTTGGGACTTACACCATAAGGAGGCCCATGATCGATCGAGAAATTCGAGAGAAGGCGAAATTAAGGTTTATCGTTTAAAGCAGATCAATCATGGTAAAAGATGTAAGTTTTGATGAAAAAAAGTTTTGAAGAATGTTTTGAAAATGTAAGGTTGATTTATGAAAAGTTTTGAAAAAAATCGGAAGTCGAAAACTTGAAAAATTCACCCTTTTAAGGAGGTTTGAAAAGCGTTGAGCGTCGTTTGGCTCGATTAAAATGTCGATGAAATTATTTTGGATTTTTGACATAATCACAAAATATATATATTAAATGACAAGTGTGCAAAAAATCATCTCAAAATGAGAAGTTTTGATTGGTTAAAAAAATTGTTGAAAGTTTGAAAAAGAAATATGAAAATATTGAAGTTTTGTGAAAAAGGAGTAAAAAAAATGGTCTTGCTGGGTTTTGAACCCATGACCTTTGAGTGGGGCACGTGGCAAAGAGAACTAAGAGCAAGCCAACAACCAACTGAGCCAAACGCGCTGAGTGTTAGTGGAAAATGACACGCGTTGATATGATATTGGAAAATTTGAAGGAAAACATGAAAAATTGAAAGCTTTGTAAAAAAGAATGGTCTTGCTAGGTTTTGAACCCATGACCATTGGGTGGGACGCGTGTCACAAAGCCTTAAGAGCAAGCCAGGAACCACTGGGCCAAACGCGCATCTGTGTTGAATGGATTAAAACACGCGTAGATAAAGGATTGGTTTATTTTGAAAATTTGAAAAAATGAAGAACACATGAACATCCACGAATTTTCTGGGTTTGTGTTTGATCTTCAGTTTCTTTGATCCAAGCTATCTCCCTCGTTTCTCAATGGAATTGGACGATGTAAACATCAAAATGACTCGGTTTTGAACAAGGAATACAACGGTGGTTGTTAATTTTATTTATTTTCAGTCAATCATGTTTTGATTTTTGAGAACTCGAAGAACCCTAGAAACTGATTTTTCAAATTAAATGATGTATGGTGAATGATTGTTTGATTTTGTTGAGGGTTAAGGATCGTGTTAAGTGCAGAAAGAGAATGGCCAAGAGTTTTTGTCAAAAGATTCAAAGAATCATGAGAACCAAACTCGTGTTCATACCTGGAAAAGTTGAGATCGAAATCAATGCAAACGTGTTTCCAGTTGCTTTCTCTTGATTGTGTGAGCTCCAACGGCATCTAGGGATGGTGTATGAGTGGCCTGCACATCATGGATCAAGCTGAATTGTTCTACAGAAGTCGACCTGCACAAGCTTGAAAACAAAACTGGAAATTGATGTAAATCGTGTTACAGGTTGCTGTTCTTGTTTTGGATCACTCATATGATGTTCATGGAAGGTGTTTGGATGATCAAAACTCCAAGGAATCAAGCCTAAGTCCAAATTCGATTGCTTATGGCAGTTTGTACAAGTTTGAAAAATGCAAATTGATTTCTGATTTTTAGCTTAGTACAGGTTGATTTTAAGTTTGGAACAAGTTGGTTAATGATTATGGAACATGTTGGACACCAATTTTCATCATGTTTCCATTGGATTTTCAAAAATGCTATGTTTGGCAATTTGACATGAATTGCTTGATTTTCAAGAAAGCTTGTATTTGTGGAATTTTTGGTGTTGATTGAAGCTTGAACTATGATCCTTTTATAGACAAATAGGCTCTGAAATGTTAGGCAAATGTCCATGGCATTTGGATATTCAAAGAAAGCTTAGAGGGCAAGATTGTCATTTGTAAAGCAAAAGGAACCTTCCTTTTTTACCATGTGTGAATTTATCCAAACTTGATCCAATCTTCAATCATCACTTCTCACTGATGGTTATCAGTTTGATGACTCAATTTGGCAAGGTGGCAAGTGGTTTAAATGAAAAAACACAAAATGACCTATAATTTTACAAGTTTGTACTTGAAAATTATGGATTTTGGAGCTCTAAATTTCAAATTCAAAAGTGTAGCTAGACTCCATGGATTTGAGAGTTCTTGGACATTTTGGAAAGATCTTTTCACAAGCTACAACTTTCATGTTTTAAGTTTTTTCAAATTCCAATTGGAACTAGGTGAAAAATTGGCTTGAAGTTTGAAAAAAAATGAGAAATTTTAACACTTAGAAAAATTTCTAAGTATAGAAATTTTGACTTTTTGTTGACTTTTTTCAAATTCTTGATTTTTTATGATCATGATGGATCATTTGAAGTATTTTGATGATGGAAAAAGTTTTGCTTTGAAAATTTGACCAAAAGTCAAAGTTTGACTTTTGTGAGATGAAATTTCATCGGATGTTTAAAGCAGCGATGAATTGTGAACCTCTGTGATGATTTGAATCCGAAATTAGGTCAAGAGGTTGTATCTAAGATATGATGACCAATCTCTATCCAAAAATTCATCCTTTGCTCAAAAGTCGAGAATTCTCTTGCCGATCAAAACCTAATTGGTGGATCCTCGATTGATCGTGAGAGAATTTTGTTGTCGATGATCGGGGTTGATATTTTGATCAAGACAGATCAAATGAGATGGAAAAATCTCAAACCCTAATTGGTTAGTTCTTGAATCGGATGAAAATCGATGAAACCCTAATTTTTCACATGAATGCTATACTATTAATCTTTGTTTGAACAGTTAGTTATGCAGCAATGCAAATGTAAGGTGGTATATTAGGTCGAAATTTGGGGTATGACAGATGCCCCTATTTAAGTTTCTTTAACCTGAGAGATGAAGATGAATATCTTCGTTTTGATAGGTGTAAAGAGACTTAAATATCAGAATACGCAAAATTTGGACCTAAGATACCAAAAGATGCGGATGATGCAAAATGATTGTAAAAAGTTTTACCCAAATGATATCAAAGAAATGACATAGTGGGGAAAATTTGTGAATATGTCCCTGATGGGAAAAGAATGATTCACAAAAGATGTGAATGTTTGTTTCGCTTTGGAAACAAAAAGATTACCTTCTGTCAGCCTTGTGACAATGTTTAAGGTAAATGAAGATGATGTTACCCATTATCAGCCTTGTGATAATTTATGGTAATGAATGTTGAAGATGTTACCAATTATCAGCGAAGTGATAACTATAACAAGGTAACTCTTTTTTTTTTTTAAGAAAATTTTGTTGATTATTCAGTCTTGTGAATAACAGACAATTAAAGAAACAGAACTTGAATGCGTTTTGAAGATATTACCAATTATCAGCAAAGTGATAACAATAACAAGGTAAATCTTGAAATGAGTTTGCTGTGTATTCATCTGTGTGAATAACAGATAGTGAGAGAAACAGAACTCAAAATGAGTTTCTACTTTCTTGGATACAATCCTGCCGAGGATCTCTCTTTCGAGAAGATGCGGGCGTTTTGATTGACATACGCAGGTTTTCTTTTAGACAAAAAGACCACTGCTGGAGATTTTCTCGTACAGTCATGATTTGACCTTGTTGAGAAGAGCAAACTTTTATGACAAGTTTAGGAATGAAAATAAGCGGCTCAGACAATGAGGCTATTTCTTATTGCTTTGTTGATTAGAGATGAAGTTCTATTCAGGAATGAACTGAAAAGAAACAGTCAATCAAGACATTGTTCCAAATGAGGAATGACCTCAACTGGGGAATATGAGAGAAGAGATATACTTCTCTGTTTGGGGATATTCTGCCGGGGAAAACAGAAAATATGTCTTTTCTGTTTGGAGAGAATCTGCTGGGAATATGATATACTCGTATGAGTATATATATAACCAGAAGCAAACATTTTGAGAAATGCAAAAATGCATGAATGATGCTATTGTGTATGAATGTCATGAATGTTATATGCATGCTAACAATACTTGACAAAGACACTAAAGGGATATTTGGGAACAGGACTGCGTCACAGTTCGAACAAATACTTGGTGAAAATTGCAACAATGGTGCAGAGGTTCACTGATGAAGAATCGGAGTTGCATGCTTTAAACTTCCTGAGAAAGTCATTCTATTGGCAACTCGACTGGGGATTTCTTTATGGAGAAGAATACCGTCCTTTGATGATTTCTGATGAGGAGAAGACTGCTGTGGCAGTGGGCGACTCCACTGGGGATCGAAACACTTTTGGAGAAACGGTTGAAATTATTTCCGTGTCCATAATTCAAAGGAAAATTTTTGCTTTTGTTTCAAAATTTTGAAGTAAAAATTCATTTAAAACATTTTAGTTTCAAAAAGTGATTTTCACAATAAAAGCGTTATTTTGCAAAGCGAGAATAAAGCAAAGATTGCAAACAAAAGGCACAAGGATCAAATTTATTGATAGAATGGTAATCGACCAAAGCGTGATTCCATGAACTGTTTACAAAAGTTGGAAATGATAATTTATTGGGAAAGGCTACATTGAAAGCAAATAACCACTACTATCCCTAACAACTCGAATTCCAATTTGCTTTGCTTGGAAAAGTTGATTGAAGATACATCGATGGAAGTTTCTTCATGTGGACAAAATATGAGACCATTGATTACTTTGTCATTTTGTATCCTTGTTTTTGCCTAGATTGCCTTTTCGAGTTTTCAATCTATCGGGATAATTTACATTTATTGTCTCTAATTTTTGGATCGCCTTTTTTCAATCCACCGAGACGCATTTTGCCTAAGCCGCCCGGGTTTTCGACTTACCGAAATTCTTTTTGTTTTTAGACAAAGTATTTTTTGGCGTCGGCATTCACGGGATGCGGAGTTCATCGTCGTCCATGGTTGTGAGTCATAGCACAGAGAAGCTTCTTTGACGATGTATGGGCCTTCGTAATTAGGAGTCCATTTGCCCTAGAATCGGTTGAAAAGAGAATCTTTTTAAGCGTGAGGTCGCCTTCTCGAATTCACGAGGTCGGACCTTTTTGTCGAGCTTTCTTCATTCTTCTTTGATAGAGTTGTCCGTGACACGGTCGGCGCTTTTCTTCAATTAAGTTCGGTGGTCGTATACGCTTTGACACCATTCGACCTCGAGATAGCTTAGTTTCCATAAGAACTCTCATTGATGGGATCTCAACTTCTACGGAGAACCTTTGCTTCCATGCCGTATACTAGAGAAAGGGGTTGCCCTGTTGAAGTCGTCTTGGTACGATATCCATGCGAGCAAATGGCGCGTTGCCGGTCTTTGTAAGTGATGACCATTTTGGACAATCTTCTTGATGTTCTTGGTGGCGCTTCAGCGGCGCCGTTCATCTTTGGCCGGTAAGAGGCGAGTTATGATGCTCGATCTTGAATTCCTCACAGTTCTTTCATCATTTTGTTGTTCAAGTTAGATCCATTATGCATAATGATCTTGCTTGGAACTCCATATCGGCAAATGAGGTTGTTCTTGATGAACCTCACAACCACTTGTCTTGTAGCGTTGGCGTGAATCTTTGCTTGACCCATTTGGTGAAGTAATCAATGGCTACTAGAATGAGCGATGTCCGTTGGACGCTTTTGGTTCAATCATTCCTATCATGTCGATGCCCCACATGGAGAACGGCCATGGAGAGGAGAACGTTGAGTAAGTCGGTGGCACATGGATCTTATCTGCGTAGATCTGGCACTTGTGACATCTTTTGACGTGTTTACAGCGGTCGGATTCCATCGTTATCCAATAGTATCCTACTCTTAAGATTTTTCTAGACATTGCATGTCCGTTTGAATGAGTTCCAAAGGACCCTTCATGTACTTCATGGATGATTGTGTCTGCTTCTTGTCATCGCATACGGCGAGAACCATATCGAAGTTTCTTTTGTATAGCACATCTCCGTTCAGGAAGAAATTCCTAGAAAGCCTCCTTAGAGTTTTCTTATCTTTGTACGATTCCCCAAGTGGGTACTCTCGTGTTTGAAGTAGTCGAGAAATTTCATCCGGAATCTCTTCTTAAACTTCCTCTTCAGCGACGCTGCTGGGGATTTCAAAGTTGGGAGAGAGCGTAGAGTTATTGCTTTCAATGGATTTGTCCATCTGTTTAATCTGCATTTTGATTTATGTTTGATTAAGGAAAAAGATTTTCTTTTTTTTTTTGAAAGTTAATGTATGCAGATTTTTTTTATTGTGTTTTTTTAGGATTATCATTTCCAGAAAAGGGTAAAAATGAAAATAAACACAAAGTGTGGAAACAAAATAACGCGTTTCATTTATGATTCACAATATGAACAGAGCCCTAAAATACAAACTCAATCGTCTTGGGCAAGACAATGAGAAATTATTTAAAAGCTAAAGCCCTATAAAACATCTCTTCGCTTTGGGCGAGCGGAGTTCAAAACAAAAGCAAAGATAAACTACTTAGAGCTATGAACATTAGTTTTAACTAGCAGGTTTCCAATAGTGGCGAGCATGGATATCGAGATAATCGGTAATTTCCACTTGGTTTAACCCTCGAGTAAACCTTGGTTGCTTGCGGCGAGCTTTGAAGACTTTGGACGATGGCCTTTGCCTTTTGTGCTGGTGAAGCAATCTTCTTGGTTAACAGATCGGGAAGTATGGGATATAGCATGGGTACTTCCTGTTGATCTTTGTGTGGAATCTTGGGATGTTCCTTCTCTTCGAGTGCGAGAGTTGACACTTTCTAGATCGTATCCCGAGTCGTACTCTTGATCTCCGATGATCATATTGACATAGTGATAACCAGGATCTGGATTGTTGAACTCTACAGATGTGTTGAAGCAGAGATCTTCATTTGGGATCTCGATCTGTTAAGAAGATGAGTATTCCACCTCTGGCTGACTAGGGTATTCAAAGTCATCACCCCATCCTGTAGGCTGGATATCTTCGATCCGGATTTTCGAGCTTTACGGTGTATTTCACCATGTAGTCGTGTTGCCACTTGGTTCTCCCAAGGTATCCCAAATTCGGTGGGATGGTGGTGGATTTTCACGTTCTTTGAGGACATGTCTTCGAATTGATCAGTCGGTGCATATGATTCCTCCTGAGACACATATTCAGGGCTATTCAAGTAGGTACTCCATTCTTCAGATTCAGATGGCTCGTCTTCATCTTCTTCAATGGTTACGACATTGACTTCTTGTGGAACAGGGTTTAGGAAACCTCCACTGTGAAATACTTCCTTTATCAGGGGAAGTGCTTCATCTTTCTCTTGCTTTTTGTAGAATACGGGTGTGAACCCGAGTCCGGTTTTCATTTCATTCTTGACAGGTTTGATAACTTGTCCCCATCCTTGAGTATTGCCGTCTTTCACCATTTGTACCGCTTCTCTATATGAAGAGATGGATGATCTGTTTTTAGTAGATTCATCTTCTAATGGACGTTCGGGAAGATGTGCCCCTTCAATGTCATTAGCAGTGATGAAAGAGAAACTTGATAGATGGCTTACAAGCAAAGCTTGTTCACCGCTGATAGTAACCAAATTTCCATTGACTGTGAATTTTAATTTCTGATGGAGAGTAGAAGTTACTGCTCCTGCTTCATGGATCCAAGGCCTTCCTAGTAAGCAATTGTATGTAGCGGGGACGTCCATGATTTGGAAAGTAATTTTGAAGGTCTGAGGACCAATTGTCATCGGGAGATCAACTTCCCCAATGACTGACTTTCTTGACCCATCGAAAGCTCTTACTATTATATCGTTGAACTTCATTGGCGTTCCTTTGTAAGCTAAACGAGCAAGCGTCGTTTTTGGCATTACATTTAATGATGAACCCGTATCCACCAATACATTGGACAGGGAATCTGACTGGCAAATCATCGAGATGTGCAAGGCCAAGTTGTGATCTTTCCCTTCTTCAGGAAGTTCTTCATCACTGAAACTCAAATTGTTCTGGTGTTATGTTGGAGCGATCCTCCAAATTGGTATGTAGTCACATCGTGATCCACATAAGCTGGTCTAGTACTCTCAAAGCTTCTCGGTGAGCTTGAGTTAAGGAGTAAAGCAGTATTGAAATCTTTGAAGATGCATCGGTTGATCTCGACTCGATACTAGCTTTTCTTGATCAGTTTTAGTATCTCTTCAAAGTCTGAGTTGATGTTGGTTCCATCAGTAGAACCAATATTTGTGCTTGGGTTAGCAATGGGAACCGTTGCAGGATTTTCAACGGATATGCTAACTGGGTTCTGTCTAACAACAGGAGCTACAGGCGGTCTTGGTGCTAGTGGAGCGTGAACTCGTCCACTTCGCGTTACTCGTCCGATTTCTGTTATATTGACATTAGTTGGAAGCGTAGGCAGAGGTTTCTCCTTCCCATCCTCTATCAGGGTTGCGTTGTATTGGTAAGGAATTGCTTTGGTAGAACTGTATGGAACAGGACCAGGTAGGCAAATTACCAAAGGAGATGTTGGAATGCTGGAACCATTGTGTCGATCTCCACTGCTGGTATGTTGAAACAAGGGATGATGACGTTTACTTCGGGGTTTTCCGAGTTGATATCTGAGACTAAAAGCTCATGCGGAAAATGCCCTACAGTATTTACGCCATGTTCATCTCGGTTTCTGTAAATTTGTAAATCACCGATGTCTAACAAATGCTGGATATCTGCTCTTATGGTGGAACATCCTCGAATATCCTTGGAGCAAATGTTGCAGGCAGAATAATCGAGCTTGGCAAAAGCGCTCATTGCACCGTATACTTCGTGGAGATGCACCACGTTTCCTTGGATTAGGTTTACGTCGGTGACAAGGTATCTGTCTGTATCTCTTAGCATCAGATTTACCGAATGTCCACTGTGACTAGGAAGCGGATTAGCTTGCACGTTCGGGCTCGTATTCTTGAAGGAAAGAAGATTAGACCTTACTAACTTCTGTACTTCTGCCTTTAATGCTATGCAATGTTCGAGGTCATGGCACGGTGCCCTTGGTGGAAAGGGCAAGATCGTCGGTTTGTACCACCAGCAGTTTTACGGGACAGGAGGTGGTGACCTTATGTGTCGAGTTTCTCTCTATTAGTAAAGTTACGTATCGTCATTGGGATCGAGATCGAGTGACCAGGCGTCGATTTTGGTTATTAAGCTGCGGGCACATTGGCGAGGGAGTTTGTTGATTTTGAAATGCGGAGCAATTCTTGCGTTCGGAGTTGTGTTGGCGGTGGCGCTATGGCGGCTGTCATTGTTGGATGACATTCTTCGTGGTTTCCTCGGGATACCATTCCTACGTCATGCTCTTTTTTCCTTTGAAAGCCAGTTCCAACCTTTCTAGTCCCACTAGAAGATCCTGCTTCCTTGGTTAATCGACCGGTTCGAACACCCTCTTCTAATCGCATTCCCATGCTTACCATTTCATTGAAATCTCCGGGAGCACTAGCGATCATTCTCTCATAGTAGAATGAGCCTAGAGTATTCAAAACCTTAGTCATCTCCTTTTCTTCAATGGTGGATTAATTTGGGCAGCAATTTCCCTCCATCGTTGCGCATATTCCTTAAATGTCTCTTTTTCCTTTTGAGACATGGAGCGAAGTTGATCCCTATCAGGAGCCATATCCAAGTTGAACTTATATTGCTGTATGAAGGCTTTACCTAAATCGTTGAATGTTTGGATATTCGTCTTTGTCTAAACTCATGTACCACGGTGCGGCAGGTGAGGCATCTGAAGTAATGAATTAGCAGCTGATGATCCTCATTGTACGTAGACATTTTCCTGGCATACATCGTGAGATGGCTTTGCGGACAGGAATTCCCTTTGTACTTTTCAAAGTCGGGGACTTTGAATTTCGAGTATTCTTCGCGAGGAACTAAGCAAGATCTGGGCTTTTTCGAACAATTCTTTCCTTCAATTGTTTTTATCTCATGCATTTTAAGGAGTTTCTGGAGATTTTCCATTGAACCACGGCGTTCGTGTTATTTCTGGGGTGTGATGAACTTCTTATGGTAGTGTGCACTACTGGTGAGTTCAACATGATCGGTTGAGCCGACATTGTTACTTGTGGAAAAGTTATTCCTGTTGTGAGCGAGTTTTCTACAAAGTAGGTATGTCAAGCGAGATTGTTTAAGAAGTCGGTTGGCGAACTCCTATCCCAGTTGAAAGGCATTCCCATGGATAGCCCTACGGCATCTTTGAAAGGTGAACTACTGTGCGATTTGAAGCTGGAGTAGTAGTGTCCTCTGAAGTTCTTTGGTTGATTTTAGTACTCCATCTTTGCGACCTTGCCTTGTGGCCAATGGGTTGACCAAGGCGTGAGTCTCTCCACTTCCTCTTGTAGTGTAGTTCTTGTACTCGAGTTCGACATTCTCTTGTTCGAATCCTCCATTACTTTCCTTCTTTTGATCTAGTATCGTATGCTCGAGTCGGTGTGGGCCTTGATCGAGAGACTCTAAAACCTTGACAGTTTGCGATCCTTTAAAGCTGCTTTGAATTTATTTAAAAACTGCTTGCAATTGGAAAAGTGAGAATCTGGAAAAGTTGTCAAACTCTAGACAATAGACTTAAATGCAAAATATGATGCATGAATATGATTGTTAAGAAGGATTTCCAAAGAATTTACGCTAAAAGAGATATTTCTGGCAAATATTTGGATGGAAAAACACGAATTTTATTGATTAATGAAGGAAGATTACAACAATTGTTTTTTGTTGGAGCATTGCTCACACAAATGATAAAAAAAATGATAAAATTACAAACTAAATTAAACTAATTAAACGTCTTCGTCTGATGAAGATCCGAAGGCTTGATGCAGCTTCCTCTTCAGGATTTCCTTTCCATAGCGAGCTTTTAGTTCTGCTTTCTCAGCTTTTAGCTTGCTGACGACTCTTTTCCATTCGCTGGGAGCGGGATCGCTGGTTGTCATTTCCTCAAGCTTCCTTTTCCTTTCCTTGACGTATCTTTGGATTGCGTTATCCTTCTGGCGAATCTTCTCATCTTTCTCCATGAGCCATTCATCCTGGAAATAAAGCGTCTTTTCATGATCTTTGACTTGCTTCTTGAGCTTCTCATTCTCAAGGTTTGTCTTAAGGAATTTGCTTTCCAAAGCTTCCTTTTCAAATCTCATTTTGGTCAAGGCTTCTTGGTATTCTCCCATATCTTCAGGGGAAAATTTGTTGATTTGGGCGGAGAACATGGGATCCTCATAAGCGTAAGGCATTGAATTCCTTAGCTCTTTTCTTAACCCAAGAAGTGTAGGTTTCCATGGCTACACAATTCTTTGCCTTACCTTTTCCTTTCTTTCGGATGTGATGCCAAGCTTTGATCATCTTAGCTTTCAATCCCTGGGAATCCTCTCCTTCATGATAGAAGTAGCTTTCTCTTGTAAAAGGGAGGTTTACGAATTTGTGTCAGTGACGTTTCGCTAGGAATGGGTTGTAGTTGATTCCCCTTCGTACCAATGAGAGAGTGCGTTGGCATATTCTCCACGACTCTCAATGATTTCCATCTCATTGTGCGAAGATATACCAATGGATATAAATCGTTTGTGAGACATGATCCTTCTTGACCGATGCCACTCGTCTTTGTTTCGCGGAAGATAGGAGATTTAGGCAAATGTGAGGTAATCCATTTGAAAAAGCAGTCAGCGACACGATAGTTCCATCTCCTTGGCGATTCCTATGATGAATAGAGGCGTCGTATCACCGAGGGTGGGAGCAGGATTTCAATCGAGAAAGATCCTTATGGCGTTGATATCAGCGAAATTCGGGACGTTGGGAAACAACACCAATCCGTAGAGGAGCAAAGCTAAAATATCTTCAAAGGCTACCATACTACCGAGAGAATTTGAGAGCCTTCTCCATTAGGAACTTTGAAGTCGAGTCCTAAGAGTTTTCCTCGGTAGTCGGGTTTTGTCTATCTCGATTTCTTAATGTGAGTCATCGTTGCAATATTGGTGACTTAGGAATGGCTTCAAACCATTGAAAGGCACTTTGTCTTGAGATTCCTAGGATATCGCATACTCTTCCAAAGTAGGCATCAGCGATAATCGGGGAAAGTAAAACAGTGATAGTGGATCGTGGCTGAGCGAAAGTTTTGAGAAGTCCTTCATCGGCGTTAGCGTTCAAAGAGTTAAAAGAGTTCCATAGCGTTTTAAATCAGGGATCTTCTACCAAGGATGCTAACTCTTTTAACTTTCCTACATCGAGAATTCTAAAGCGTATCTTTTGGTGAATCTTCCTCGGCGTCCATCACTCTAACCTAAAATATTTTACAAAGAAAAAATCTCTAAATTCTTTGGAAATGGGAAGAAAATGAAGTTTTTGTTTTGAATGAATGAATGAATGCATGAATCGAGAAAACATGGTTAGTAGTTATTCACACGGTCAAGCGTTCGAAGTCACGAGCATGAAGCCAACGATAAGAATCAGCGTGGTTAAGTTCTAAGGGCTTATTCATACGTGCGGGTTCTCACGATATCTGAGCTCAACACTCCCTTCAAAACATTATTGGATTTGGTGATTACTCGATGGTCCAATAATATTTTCAAGAGAAACTCGCCTGATCGTAGTATCGCATGACAATTACTCTAGGCTTACACCCGAATAATCTCTGCACTACATCCTAATGGCCAGGATGGTTTATGTGTTCTACAGTCCACTCAGCTTCTTAATTTCCCTCGAAAATACAGCGTTTTTGCAATTACTTGCTAAACACAATATCCTCAAGACAACCTCCACTGCGCGGGAAATATTAACTTCGAAAGCATTGACTGCTCACGTATTAATACCTCCACCTAGATCTTAAAATGTTTCTTAAATCCGGGTTAGGATTTCTTTCCATCAGATGAAATCGCGAAACACACAATAAAAGAAAAAACAGATATATGCAAAATATGAAAAGCTTATCCCCTTTCTTTTCTTTTTGAAAACAAAAAAAAACTTGGTGCTCTCGGGCAGAGTAACGCGTTTTCTTTTTGAAAAATCAAAGTTTCAATACTCCCAGCGAGTCGCCATTTTTCTGTTCGCGTTAAAGGTGGCGCTAGAGGATCTGTGAGTTCGGATTCTCGACACGTAACGATTTAAATCTTTTGATTTGTTTATAAAGATGCATGAGCATCAAGCTTTATTATTTTCAACACAAGAAAGATGATTTAATGATTATGAAAAGGGGAAAATGAAATACCCTCAATTGATATTGGTATGCGTAACGACTAGCGCAAACTAGGCGTAACGCATTGGGGAACGAGTAAGGGGATTGGTATATAAAGGGAATAGATGGAGCACCCTAAATATATGTAGTTATCTGACTTTATATATGAATATATTTGATATGTTTGTGTGTTTTAATTGCTATTTCTATGATTGGGAAAGTTTCTCCTTTGGATTTTAAAGATTGATTATGTGGATTTCTAGGTTTGTTATTATTGTGCTCAGATCGTGGATCTTGCATACATATCCTAGTGGGAATCGAGCATTTGTAGCTCGGATCTGAGTTTCTATGGTTTGTTTGGTGCGAGGAGAAAGAATTTTGCTCGGCAAGGATGAGACCTTGTGCCTCGTATTCTCGAAAGGATGTTGAGAAAGTCAGAGCAATCGTAGTTCCCACTTATGCTAGTGGAAAGCAACGGGATGTTAGTAAGAGACAGACAAATGTCATCTTAATGAAAAATGTATCTAATCTATTTCATCACATACATTTTTGAAAAGTTTGATTGATAAAAATCTTTCGTCGTAAGTATTAGGTGCTTTGCTTGAGTATACAAGCGTTACCACTTACATGTTTAAGAAAGATGTTTTGAAAAAGATGATTGAATCTTTTAACTGTAAGTATTGGGTGTTTTGCTTGAGTGTACAAGCGTTACCACTTACAATTAAGAGATGTTTTTGTTTTAAAATAGTTTGAAAAGTTTTGACAAGTTTTTGACTGTATTTGATATGATAGATGAGATACTTCTTCCATAGAGATGATAGATGTCTAAATCTCGAGGAGAAATTTGATTGGATTAAAAGGATGCTTTTAAGAAGCCCATGGGTCCTTGTATTGTAAGCCGAGGCATTCCGAGGTCATCGAGGTCATTGAGGGTCCTTGTATGAAGCTCAAGAGGAAGCTATAGGGTATGGTTGGTTTTAGCTTGAAAGGTTTCAGAAATCATCCTTTCTGAATAAGAGCAATTTCAAAATTTTACTCTGGAATTTTGAAAGTGATTTCAAGAAACATCCTTTCGGGTTCTATCTTAGCGGGTGATTCTTTGTATTGGGAGCCCAAGAGGCTGTTAAGAGATTTCTGGTCTCTTTCATTGTATGATGCCCAAGAGAAGGCCAAACTCAATGAGGAGTTCTTTTGAGCGAAGCCCGAGGAGGCGACTCAACAGTGTTTTCCTTATATGAAGCCTAAGCGGAGGCTAACTCTGCGAGGAGAGTTTCTTTGTAAAAGAAGGCTAACCCATGCTGGGATGAATTGTCTTGTATGAAGCCCAGCGGAGGCTATCTGTTGGAGGTAAAATGTCTATGAAACTAACTCAACTGAGGATGAGTTTTCTTGTATAAACCAGCGGAGGCTAAATGTGGAACCTATTGATTAGTCTAATTGTTATGTTAATAACTAGACAGTTATGTAAGCAGTGTGTGTGTGATATGTATTCACGGAGTTTATGAAGGAAATATAAACAATGCATGATGTTTATTTACAGTTTATGAAATATAAACAAGTGTACGTACCGACGTTTAAAAGCGCAACTTGATTATTTACAAGTTTGGACGTGTACAAGGAAATGAATATGTACGAGCGAGTTTTTATGTAGAGAAAGATGGATGTACATAGGAGGTTGGGACTTACACCGTAAGGGTGGCCCATTGGTTTAAAAGCAGTTTCACAGGGAATAATGCTCCTTTCAATACCAATGGTATTCAGTGTGAATGTACAGATGAAACAGAAACGAATGATCGAAGTTTTATCTGTGAAAAAGTATTTTCAAAAAAAGTATCCGTGTTATGTATAGATAAAAGTTTGTTTTATATTTGAAAAGTATTTGTTATGAAAATGTGTATGTACACAAAGAATGTTGGTTTGAGTATACACAAGTGGAGTGAGAACAAACGATTGAAGTTTGTATGTACTTGAGTAAAAAAGGAATATCTGTATTAGGTACAGATGAAATTTGTCTGTACAAAGAAATATTATGTACATAAAAGAGTGTTATGGGACTTACACCGTGATGGAGGCCCATTGGTTTGAAAGCAGTTTCACAGGGAATAATGTTCCTTTCAATACCAATGGAATTGGTGTATAGACAAACGAATGAAAAACAAACGAAAGAAATTTGTTTACGTTTGAATATTAACAATGATAATTTGAGTATGTACAAGTAAAACTAAATATGTACATAAAGGATTGGGACTTACACCATAAGGGAGGCCCATGATCGATCGAGAAATTCGAGAGAAGACGAAATTAAGGTTTATCGTTTAAAGCAGATCAATCATGGTAAAAGATGTAAGTTTTGATGAAAAAAAGTTTTGAAGAATGTTTTGAAAATGTAAGGTTGATTTATGAAAAGTTTTGAAAAAAATCGGAAGTCGAAAACTTGAAAAATTCACCCTTTTAAGGAGGTTTGAAAAAGCGTTTAGAACGTCGTTTCGGCTCGATTAAAAATGAATCAGATGAAATTATTTTTGGATTTTTTTGACATAATCACAAAATATATATATTAAATGACAAGTGTGCAAAAAATCATCTCAAAATGAGAAGTTTTGATTGGTTAAAAAAATTGTTGAAAGTTTGAAAAAGAAATATGAAAATATTGAAGTTTTGTGAAAAAGGAGTAAAAAAAATGGTCTTGCTGGGTTTTGAACCCATGACCTTTGAGTGGGGCACGTGGCAAAGAGAACTAAGAGCAAGCCAGCAACCAACTGAGCCAAACGCGCTGAGTGTTAGTGGAAAATGACACGCGTTGATATGATATTGGAAAATTTGAAGGAAAACATGAAAAATTGAAAGCTTTGTAAAAAAGAATGGTCTTGATGGGTTTTGAACCCATGACCATTGGGTGGGACGCGTGTCACAAAGCCTTAAGAGCAAGCCAGGAACCACTGGGCCAAACGCGCATATGTGTTGAATGGATTAAAACACGCGTAGATAAAGGATTGGTTTATTTTGAAAATTTGAAAAAATGAAGAACACATGAACACGCGCGAATTTTCTGTGTTTGTGTTTGATCTTTAGTTTCTTTGATCCAAGCTATCTCCCTCGTTTCTCAATGGAATTGGACGATGTAAACATCAAAATGACTCGGTTTTGAACAAGGAATACAACGGTGGTTGTTAATTTTATTTATTTTCAGTCAATCATGTTTTGATTTCTGAGAACTCGAAGAACCATAGAAACTGATTTTTCAAATTAAATGATGTATGGTGAATGATTGTTTGATTTTGTTGAGGGTTAAGGATCGTGTTAAGTGCAGAAAGAGAATGGCCAAGAGTTTTTGTCAAAAGATTCAAAGAATCATGAGAACCAAACTCGTGTTCATACTTGGAAAAGTTGAGATCGAAATCAATGCAAACGTGTTTCCAGTTGCTTTCTCTTGATTGTGTGAGCTCCAACGGCATCTAGGGATGGGGTATGAGTGGCCTGCACATCATGGATCAAGCTGAATTGTTCTACAGAAGTCGACCTGCACAAGCTTGAAAACAAAATTGGAAATTGATGTAAATCGTGTTACAGGTTGCTGTTCTTGTTTTGGATCACTCATATGATGTTCATGGAAGGTGTTTGGATGATCAAAACTCCAAGGAATCAAGCCTAAGTCCAAATTCGATTGCTTATGGCAGTTTGTACAAGTTTGAAAAATGCAAATTGATTTCTGATTTTTAGCTTAGTACAGGTTGATTTTAAGTTTGGAACAAGTTGGTTAATGATTATGGAACATGTTGGACACCAATTTTCATCATGTTTCCATTGGATTTTCAAAAATGCTATGTTTGGCAATTTGACATGAATTGCTTGATTTTCAAGAAAGCTTGTATTTGTGGAATTTTTGGTGTTGATTGAAGCTTGAACTATGATCCTTTTATAGACAAATAGGCTCTGAAATGTTAGGCAAATGTCCATGGCATTTGGATATTCAAAGAAAGCTTAGAGGGCAAGATTGTCATTTGTAAAGCAAAAGGAACCTTCCTTTTTTACCATGTGTGAATTTATCCAAACTTGATCCAATCTTCAATCATCACTTCTCACTGATGGTTATCAGTTTGATGACTCAATTTGGCAAGGTGGCAAGTGGTTTAAATGAAAAAACACAAAATGACCTATAATTTTACAAGTTTGTACTTGAAAATTATGGATTTTGGAGCTCTAAATTTCAAATTCAAAAGTGTAGCTAGACTCCATGGATTTGAGAGTTCTTGGACATTTTGGAAAGATCTTTTCACAAGCTACAACTTTCATGTTTTGAGTTTTTTCAAATTCCAATTGGAACTAGGTGAAAAATTGGCTTGAAGTTTGAAAAAAATGAGAAATTTTAACACTTAGAAAAATTTCTAAGTATAGAAATTTTGACTTTTTGTTGACTTTTTTCAAATTCTTGATTTTTTATGATCATGATGGATCATTTGAAGTATTTTGATGATGGAAAAAGTTTTGTTTTGAAAAATTTGACCAAAAGTCAAAGTTTGACTTTTCTGTGCAGATGAAATTTCATCAGATGTTTACAACGTTGATGAATTGAACTCTGTGATGATTTGAATCCAGAAATTTGGTCAAGAGCTTGTATCTAAGATATGATGACCAATCTCTATCCAAAAAAGTCATCCACTGCTCAAAAAGTCAGAGAATTCTCTTGCCCGATCAAAACCCTAATTGGTCGATCCTCGATTGATTTGTGAGAGAATTTTGTTATCTGATGATCAGGGGTTGATATTTTGATCAAGACAGATCAAATGAGATGGAAAAATCTCAAACCCTAATTGGTTAGTTCTTGAATCAGATGAAAATCTGATAAAACCCTAATTTTTCCCTGTGAATGCTATACCCGATTAATGCTGTTTGAACAGTTAGTTATGCAGCAATGCAAATGTAAGGTGGTATATTAGGTCAAAATTTGGGGTATGACACCCCTATTTAAGTTTCTTCAACCTGAGATATGAAGATGAATATCTTCGTTTTGATAGGTGTGAAGAGACTTAAATACCAGAATACGCAAATTTTGGACCTAAGATACCAAAAATGCGGAAGATATTACCAATGAGAGAAATGTTGATTATTCAGCCTTGTGAATAACAGACAATGAGAGAAATAGAACTCAAATGAGTTTTGAAGATATTACCAATTATTAGCAAAGTGATAACTATAACAAGGTAAATCTTTGAAAAGTTTTCTGAGTATTCAGCCTCGTGAATATCAGACAATGATGGACACAGATCCCAAAGAAGTTCTGAAGATATTACCAATTATCAGCAAAGTGATAACTATAACAAGGTAAATCCTGAGAAAAGATTACTGAGTATTCAGCCTCGTGAATAACAGTTAATAGTGGAAACAGATCTCAAAATGAGTTTCCATTTTCAAGGATGCAATTTTGCCAAGGATCTCTTTCTTAAGAAGATGCGGGCATTTTGATTGGAAGACACAGGTTTTCTTTAGATAAAAAGACAACTGCTGGGGAATTTCTCGTACAGTCTTGATTTGACTTTGTTGAGAAGAACAAACTTTCATGACAAGTTTAGGAGTGAAAGAAAAATAAGCGGCTCAAATGATGAGGTTATTGCTTATTGCTTTGTTGATTATAGACAGGGTTCTATCCAAGAATGAACTGGAAAGAAAAGTGTCAATCAAGACTTTGTTCCCAATGAGGAATAATCTCAGCTGGGGATATGAGAGAAAAAATGTATTTCTCTGCTTGGGATAATCTGCTGGAGATATGATATACCCATATGAGTATATATAACCTAAACCAGTGATATAGAAGCAAACATTTCGAGAAATGCAAAAATGCATGAATGATGCTATTATGTATGAATGTCATGAATGTTATATGCATGCTGAAAATACTTGACAAAACAATAAAGAGACATTTGGGAAAAGGACCACGTCACAGTTCAAACAAATACTCAGTGAAATCTATAGCGATAGCGTAGATGTTCACTAATGAAGAATTTGAGTTGCATGATTTTAAACTTTCCGAGAAAGGCATTTTACTGGCAACTTTGTTGGGAATTCTTTTTGGATAAGAATACCGTCCATTGATATTTTTGCTGAGGAGAAGACTTCTGTAGCAGCCATTCCATCCTTCGGAGATCGAAACACTCGTGGAGAAACTGTTGAAGTTCTTTCCATGTTCATAGTTCAAAGGAAGATTTTGCTTTTATTTTAAAATTTTTAAGTAAAAATTCATTTAAAACCTTTTTAGTTTCAAAAAGTGATTTTCACAATAAAAGCGTTATTTTGCAAAACAGAATAAAGCAAGGATTGCAAACAAAAGGCACAAGGCTCAAATTTATTGATAGAATGGTAATCAGCCAAAGGCGTGATTCCATGAACTATTTACAAAAGTTGGAAATGATAATTTATTAGGAAAAGGCTACATTAAAGGCAATAACCACTACTATCCCTAACAACCTTGAATTCCCATCGTGCTTGTTGCTTCAGATGATTTGATTGAAGATCCATTGAAATTTCTTGATTGATGCAGGATTGATTACTTTGTCATTTTTTTGTATCCTTCTTTTTGCCTAGATTGCCTTTTCAGGTTTTCAATGTATCAGGATATTTTCTGTTTATAGTCTCTAATTTTTGCCTGGATCGCCTTTTCAGGTTTTCAATCCATCGAGACGCTCTTTTTTGCCTAAGCCGCCCTTTTCGGGTTTTCGACTTACCGAGTTGTTCTTTTGTTTTTTAGACAAAGTATTTCTTGACTGCATTTGCATTTACGGGATACAGGACTTCATCACCGTCCATGGTTGCGAGAGTCATAGCACCGCCAGAAAAGCTTCTTTTGACGATGTATGGGCCTTCGTAATTAGGAGTCCATTTGCCCATAGAATATTTTTTAAGCAGGTCGCCTTCCCGAAATTCACGAGGTCGGACTTTTTTGTCGAAAGCTTTTTCATTCTTCTTTGATATAATTGTCCATGACACAGCGCGGTCAGACGCTTTTCTTCGATTAAGTTCAGCTGATCGTATCTGCTTTGACACCATTCGCCTCAAATAACTTAGCTTCCATGAGAACTCTCATTGATGGAATTTCAACTTCTACGGGGAGCACTGCTTCCATGCCGTATACTAGAGAAAAAGGAGTTGCCCCTGTTGAAGTGCGTCTTGATCGATACCCATGCGAGCAAATGGCGCATTCGTGCGGTCTTTGTAGGTGATGACCATTTTACGGACGATCTTTTGATGTTCTTGTTGGCGACTTCAGCGGCCGTTGATCTTTGGCGGTAAGGAGATGAGTTATGATGCTCAATCTTGAATTCTTTACACAGTTCTTTCATCATTTTGTTGTTCAAGTTTGATCCATTGTCTGTAATGATCTTGCTTGGAACTCCATATCGGCAAATGAGGTTGTTCTTGATGAACCTCACAACCACTTGTCTTGTGGCGTTGGCGTAAACGGCGCGATCCATTTGGTGAAGTAATCAATAGCCACTAGAATGAAGCGATGTCCGTTGGATGCTTTTGGTTCGATCATCCGATCATGTCAATCAATGCCCAATGGAGAAAGGCCACGGAGAAGCGTTGAGTAGAGTTGGTGGCACATGGATCTTATCTGCGTAGATCGCACTTGTGACATCTTTTGGCGTGTTCTGACAATCGATTCCATCGTTATCCAATAGTATCCTGATCTTAAAATCTTTCTGGACATTGCATGCCCATTTGAATGAGTTCCAAAGGAACCTTCATGCACTTCATGGATGATCGTGTCTACTTCTTGTGCATCGACCATCGAGCAAGACCATGTTTTCTTTTATCTGACACATCTTCATTGAGGAAGAAGTTTCTTGACAGCCTCCTTAGAGTTTTCTTATCCTTGTACGATGCTCCCATTGGGTACTCTCGTGTTTGAAGGAAACGTTTGATGTCGTGGAACCATTTATTCGATTCTGAATACATATGCAGGTCTTTCAAGGCGTCTGATACGAATCTTAGGCATATCATTCTAATCGTTGACTTTGAACATGGAAGATAGAGTAGCCAGGGCATCTGCCATTCGATTCTGATCTCGAGGGATATGATGCAGTTCAACTTTGTTGAAGAAAGTCAACAACCGTCTTGCATAATCTCTGTAGGGAATCAAACCAAGATGATGAGTTTCATACTTGTCTTTGATTTGGTTAATCACAAGGGCTGAGTCTCCATATATATCAAGGATCTTGATCCTCAAGTCGATGGCTTCTTCGATACCCATGATGCAAGCTTCGTATTCTGCTATGTTGTTGGTGCAATCAAATAGCAACCTGGTAGAAAACGGGATATGAGAACCCTTGGGAGTAATGATAACTGCCCCAATTCCATTGCCAAAAACGTTAACTGCCCCGTCAAAGATTAAGCCCCATCTGGATTCTGGATCTGGTCCTTCTCCGAGTAGTGATTCGTCACAATCTTTCATCTTTAAGTACATAACATCCTCGTCAGGGAAGTCAAACTTGAGAGATTGGTGTTCGTTGAGCGGCTGATAAGCCAAGTGATCGGCGAGAATGCTTCCTTTGACCGCTTTTGAGCCGATCTTGGATGTCATATTCGGATAATAGCATCGCCATCGAGCAATTCTCCTGTTAAGGGGGTTTTCAAATCGTGCTTGATTGGATCCATTTTGGAGATTAACCAAGTCATGTGATTGATCATGTCTTGGCGAAGACGTTTGAAGCCCACAGCGCAACATGTTTTCTCGAGCATGGAGTAACGAGTTTCACTGTGAACTTTTTACTCAAGTAGTAGATGGCATGCTCCTTCTTCCGGTTTCGTCTTCTTGTCCAAGCGCACCCATGGAATCTTCTAGCACGGTAAGGTATATGATTAACGGTCTTCCTTCCTTTGGAGGATCGGTAATGGTGGTTACGGCGGTATTCCTTGATCCTGTCGAATGCTTTTTGGCAATCATCTGTCCACACAATCTCTTGATTTTTGCGGAGAAGCTTGAATATCGGTCCACAGGTAGCAGTCATCTGAGAGATGAATCTGGAGATGTAATTCAATCGTCCGAGAAATCCTCTTACTTGCTTTTCCGTATGCGGCGTAGGCATTTCTTGAATAGCCTTGACTTTGTCAGGGTCAACTTCAATACCTCTTTGACTGACGATGAAACCTAGGATTCAGGCAGAGCTGAAATTTCCTTAGTCGCTGAAACAACTTCGAGAGATATTCGATATGCTCTTCATCAGTGTCATACTTTGCTATCATGTCGTCTATGTAGACTTCGATCTCTTTGTGCATCATGTCATGAAAGAGAGTAGTCATTGCACTTTGGTAAGTTGCGCCTGCATTCTTCAATCCAAACGGCATTACTTTGTAGCAGAAAGTGCCCCATGGCGTGATGAAAGATGTCTTCTCCATGTCTTCGGGAGCCATTCTGATTTGATTGTAGCTAGAGAAACCGTCCATGAAGGAAAAGACGTTGAACTCTGCAGTGCTATCCACTAGCATGTCAATATGCGGTAGCGGGAAATCGTCTTTCGGGCTTGCTTTGTTCAGATCACGGTAGTCAACACACATTCTTACCTTTCCGTCTTTCTTGGAGACAGGTACTATGTTGGCTAGCCATTGAGGATATTCAGAAGTGACGAGGAAACCTGCGTCAAGCTGCTTTTGAACTTCTTTTTTGATTTTGTCGGTCATTTCAGGGTGAACTCTCCTTAGTTTTTGTTTGACTGGCGGACACTCCGGCTTTAATGGCAAATGATGCTCCACGATGCTGGTATCTAAACCTGGCATGTCCTGGTAGGACCAATCAAATACATCGATGTATTCTTTGAGAAGATTTATCAGTTTTCCTTTGACGTTGTTGTCGAGTGAAGCTCCGATATTCACTTCTTTTTTATCTCCTTCAGAACCCAAGTTGATTGCTTCTAGAGGTTCTTTGTGAGGCTGAATGATCCTTTCCTCGTGCTTTAGTAGTCGAGAAATCTCATCCGGGATGTCTTCTTCAACTTCTTCCTCGGCGACTTCACAGGGGATTTCAAAGTTGGGAGAGAGCATAGAGTTATTGCTTTCAATGGATTTGTCCATCTGTTAATCTGCATATTTGATTTATGTTTGATTAATTAACTCTTTTTTTCATTTTTTTTTTTGAAAAAGTTAATGTGAAAGTGAATGCAGATTATTTTTTGAAGATTTTTTATTTATTTTTATTGTGTTTTTTAGGATTATCATTTCCAAGAAAGGGTAAAATGAAAAACAAACACAAAGTGTGGAATCAAACAACGCGTTTTATTTATAATTCACAATATGAAACAGGGCCCTAAAATACAAACTCATTTGTCTTGGGCAAGACAAAGAGAAATTATTTAAAAGCTAAACCCTATAAAACATCTCTTCGCTTTGGGCGGAGCGAGAGTTCAAAACAAAAGCAAAGATAAACTACTCAGAACTAGGAGCGTTAGTCCGAACTTCAACAGGTTTCCAGTAGTGGCGAACTCCTTGGAAGTCGAGGTACTCGGGTAATTTTCCGCTTGGTTTAACCCTTGAGTAAACCTTGGTCGTTGGCCGAGTAGGCTTGGAAGACTCTGGACGATGGCCCTTGCTTTTGTCTTTGTTGAACGATCTTCTTGACGATGAATAGATTGGGAAGCAGAGGATACAGCATATGTACTTCCTGTTGACTTCTGTGATGAATTCGGGATGTACCCTCCAATCTTTTGAGTGAAGAGACTCATTGTCGGCGACACTTTCTAGTTCGTATCCTGAATCGTATCCTTGATCCTCAGTAATTACATTGATGTAATGATAGTCAGGATCTGATTCTACAGGTGTGTCAAAACAGAGATCTTCATTTGGAACTTTGATCGGCTGATGAGATCGGGAAGACGTATACACCTCTTCTGGCTGACTAGGGTATTCAAAAGAATCACCCCATCCAGTTGGCTGGATATCTTCGATCCTGATTTTTGAACTTTCTGGCGCAGTATATTTCACCATATAGTCAAATTTGCCACTTGGTTCTCCCAAGGTATCCCAAACTTCAGAAGGGATAGGAGGATTCTCATGTTGCTGCAAGGATATATCTTTGAATTGATCAGTTGGAGGATAATACGGTGCGCATGATTCTTCTTGAGACACATATTCAGGGCTGTTTAAATAAGTGCTCCACTCTTCAGATCCAGAGAGATCATCTTTATCATCTTCAATGGTAATGACATTTACTTCTTGAAGAACAGGGTTTAAGAAACCCCCACTGTGGAATACTTCTTTAATGGGACGGAGTGTTTCATCCTTTTGCTTGTCTTTTGGAAATACCGGGGCAAACCCGAGTCCAACTTTCGCTTCGTTGTTGACAGCTTTTATTACTTGTCCCCAACCTTCAGCACTACCATCTTTCACTATTTGCGCTGCCTCTTTATAGGAGGAGATAGATGATCTATTTTTGCTGGTAGATTCATCTTCTAACGGATGTCCTGGGAAACATGTTCCTTCAACGTCGTTGGCTGTGATGAAAGAAAAACTGGACAAATGGCTTATTAGCAACGCTTGTTCACCATTGATAGTCACGAGTTTCCCATTTACTGCGAACTTCAACTTTTAATGGAGCGTGGATGTCACTGCTCCTGCCTCGTGAATCCATGGTCTTCCTTGCAAGCAACTGTAAGCAGCTGGTACATCCATGACCTGGAATGTGATTTGAAAAGTATGCGGACCAATTGTCATCGAGAGATCGACTTCCCCAATAACAGACTTCCGTGATCCATCAAAGGCTCTTACCACTATGTCATTGAACTTCATTGGTGTTCCTTTGTAAGCCAAACGGGCTAAAGTCGTCTTCGGCATTACGTTTAAGGATGAACCGGTGTCAACTAATACATTAGACAGGGAGTCAGACTGGCAGATCATTGAGATATGCAGGGCCAAGTTATGATCTTTCCCTTCTTCTGGAAGTTCCTCATCACTGAAACTTAGATTATTGCAGGCTGTTATGTTGGCGACAATACCTCCAAACTGGTCTGTAGTCACATCATGGTCTACATAAGCTTGGTCTAGTACCTTCATTAAAGCTTCTCGGTGAGCTTCAGAGTTCAATAGTAGAGACAATATTGAAATCTTGGAGGGAGTCTGCATCAGCTGATCTACGACTCGGTATTCGCTCTTCTTGATTAATTTCAGTATCTCATCAAAATCTGTGTTGACGATGGTCTTATCAGGAGAACCAACATTTGTGCTTGGATTAACAGCTGGAATCGTTGCAGGATTCTCGGGAGATATGTTAACTGGATTTTGTCTAACAACGAGGCGGCGGTTGGTGGCAGGGTATGTACTCGTCCACTTCGTTTACTCGTCCTATCTCGATTATGTTGACATTAGTGGAAGAGTTGGCATGGTTTCTTCTTCCCATCCTCTATCACGATTGCATTGTATTGGGGCTTCGCTTTGCTGTATGGAACAGGATCGGGTAGGCAAATCACCAAAGGAGACCCTGGAGCGTTTGAGCCATCATATTCAATCTCCACATGCTTGGGTATGTTGAAACAGGGGATGATAGCGTTTACTTCGGGATTTTCCGAGTTGATATCTGAGACTAAAAGCTCATGCGGAAAATGCCCTACTGTATTTATGTCATGGTCATCTCTGTTTCTGTAGATCTGTATGTCACCAATGTCTAGCAATCGTTGAATGTCTTCTCTTATGGTAGGACATCCTTGAAGATCCTTGAAGCAGATGTTGCAAGCTGCGTAATCGTGTTTAGTGAAGGCGCTCATTGTACTGTATGCTTCATGGAGATGTACTAAGTTTCCTCTGATCAGATTCACATCTGTGACAAGATATCGATCCGTTTTTCTTAGTATTAAACTCACTGTATGTCCACCGTGACTGGGAAATTTGAAGATGTAGTACACTATATCAATCTTGGATTGATCTTCCTCTTCAAGCAAATAAACAATTCTTAACAATGATTATAAATGTTCACAATGCATATATGAAACTTGTAATGATTGAAAATGTGTAAGGCAAGTTTCACAAAATTATGACTTTGTATGAACACTTGAAAATTTGCAAGAGAATATGAAAATGAATAATCAAGAATTGTTAGTTGAAGAAGGTTATTTGAATTTGAAAATTCTGCATTATTTATAATGCCCCAAATGCCTTTTCATTCATGCCATTTTGTATGAAAGGGTGCAACTCAACCATGAATGAAAGCCATTTTGAAAAGGTTCAAAAACTAAAATAAAATCTGCATAGTTTATTTGGGAACCGGTTCCGACCCATGCAGAACCCGGTTCCTAGTGAGCGTTACAACTAGATTTCAAAATTTACACGAGGAACCGGTTCCCCTATAGGTACAACCAGTTCTGGTACAAAACCAGAAGGTGATTTTTGAATAAGTTTGGAACCCGTTCCTGTATGGTAGGAACGGTTCTGAAAGTTTGTTTTGAGAAATTCCTTATGAAAAATATTTCAAACATAATTTTTTCTTTTATTAAACATATGGGATATGTATATGATTATGAATGCATTTTTGTGAACATCTATATTCAAGTTGAAGAATTATTTATACCTTTTGATATTGTTGATTCTTTAAAAATTCTTCTTTTAATCTTCAAGACTTTTCCATTCTTTTGTCATGATCATTTGCTTCTAGAAGATGTCGTCATCAAAACTAATATTTGGAGAGGCTTGATTTCACATTCTCCCCCTTTTTGATGATGACAACCCATTGAAAGTTGAGGTGCTTTTAATCTGTAGAACAAAAGATAGTGTCTTATGTGAATGCTCCCCCTATCTTTGATAACTCCCCCTTGATCAAAGCTCTCCCTTGATTTAAGATAATTTTACATCTTTGGGGCTCTGCAATAGTTAGAGACAAGCATACACATACACATATATATCTTCTCCCCCTTTGTCATTAGCAAAAAGGATGGGAAAAGACTAACAAGGTATATAATGAAATTTTAAAAAAAATAAAAACTACTTATACTAATGATTTGTACCTCATGTAAGAGACTTTTGTCATAAAGTTGTCTTTCTAGAAGATTATGCTTTAGTCCTTTATCATAAAGAACATCTTCAATGGATGTGAAAGTTAAAGTGATCCAACTTTGACTATGCCAAGAAATCTTCCTTTAAGGTATTCCCAAAATGTGAGATAACACTTGGCCTTTAAGATTAGATTTGAAAGTTAAAATAACTCTACCATCAAATACTTAGAGTCACCACTTATCAAGATACCAAAAGTTTGAAGTGGTCTCCAAGCAAACCTACAAAACAATTAAGTTTGATTTGGTACCCAAAGTGCTTTGGGTCCATCATAGTTAGTTCCTTTCTTGACCCACACATAATGCCCACTTGGAACACTAAAGTTTCTTATATAGCAAGCATTAGGTGTGTGACCTTTAATACCACAATAGAAACAGGTAGGTTCAAAATTACTTATATATCTAGGAGGATAAGTTTTATTCTTAACAACTCTTTCATTTTTAGGATAATGATGAACTACTTTAGGCTTATTCACTTTCTCTTGAATTGGTTGGTTATTAGCCTTAACAAAGATAGTTTTGTTGGGACTTGGTTGAGAAAACTTTGAAAAACCAAGTCCACTTTTATCTTTAGGGTACCTTTGAGTGCTAAGAACCTTTTCCAATCCAACTTGTCCTTTTTCATACCTTTCTAAGACTCTTTTTAATTGAACAATTTGGAAAGAAAGTGATTCACAATTATTGCATACAAAATTCTGTTTTTGATCACTAATCATCTTTTCTTTTTCATCTTTATGTTCTTTTTCAATAGTTTTAACTTTTTCTTCTAAAGATGAAATTAATTTCTTTTGAGATGAGATAGTCTTATATAGAATTTTGCATTCATTTAATAGTTCATCTATAGCACCTTGTGCATCATTATCATAAAGAGACTTATCATTACTAACCTCGCCTTCTTCATCTTCAGAATTGTGTGTTGCTATAAATGCAAGATTTGCATGTTCTTTATCTGATGATGAGCTTATTTCATTATCATCCCATGCTATATATGCTTTCTCTGGCCTTTTGTCCTTCTTTCCTTTAAAATTTTTATTCTTCCTTTCAAGTGTAGGGCATTCACTTTTGACATGACCTTTTTCTCCACATTCAAAGCATTTAATTTTCCTTGATGGTGCTTCCATTTTAGTGATCTCCTTTTTCTTTTCTTTTCTTAGAAATTTTTCAAACTTCTTGATAAAAGCTTCATCTTCACTACTTGTGGATTCATCCTCTTGATTGCTATCATGATATTTGATCCTTGTCTTTAAAGCAATGTCTTTTGAATCTCTTACTTGGATTTCATGTTTTTCAAGTCTTCCAAGTTCCGTTTCATATTCTTGAAGCTTTCCGAATAATGTTGCGGAAGTCATAGTTTCTAGGCTTTTCTTTTCGGATATTGCCGTCACTTTTGGTTGCCATTCCCTAGTCAATGACCTAAGCACTTTAAGATTTAATTCATCGTTAGTTAAAGTCTTACCGAGTGCCTTCAAATGGTTTGTCAAGTGAACGAATCTCTTTTGCAAGTCAAGGATGGATTCTCCGGGCAACATTCTGAATAATTCATATTCTTGACTCAAAGTGTTCAATCTAGACCTTTTGACTTCGGCGGTTCCTTCATGAGTTTCTACAAGAGTATCCCAAATTTCCTTTGCCGTTGTACATGCCGATATTCGGAAAAATTCATCCATACTAAGAGCACTTTGGAGAATGTTGATCGCCTTTTTGTCAAAAAGAACCTTTTTCTTGTCATCGTCATCCCATGATGCTTTAGGCTTAGATGACCCAACACCATTGACAACACACACCGGAGTGAATGGACCATTCTCAACAGCATTCCATATCTCTTCTCCTTGCGCTTCAAGATGAGCCTTCATGCGGATTTTCCAAAAATCAAAATATTCACCACAAAACAATGGCGGCTTGTTGTTACTACCACCATCTTTGAAAACCGGATTTGGATTTGCGGAAGCCATTCTGGATCTTTAGGAACAAGTTACCTATAACCAGGCTCTGATACCAATTGTAAGTTTAAGAGTGCGCCTAAGAGGGGGGGTGAATTAGGTGTTTTAAGATTTTATCCGGTTTAATGAAAACTTGTACTAATTTTTCTGGTTTGGTATATGAAGTTTTAAACAAGTGTTTCTTTCCTTTTGGTTATGGTGAGATGAAAGCAATAAAAGCAGAAAGGTAAAGAACACAAAGATATATCCTGGTTCCTCTCACAATCCGAGAGTACTCCAGTCCCCTTTCCAACACGAAAGAGATTTCACTATAGTCAGAATTATCGTACAGCCTATTCACACCAAAAGGTGAAGCCTACTATCTAACCTATAGGGAGACCAAAGGTTCTTAATACCTTTAAGGTCTAACAACACTATGTGCAAGAAGAACAATCCTCTTCAATGCACAACTTGTTTCCAACAATCCTGGACAACAAGAATACAACTAGTATATTTGAATTTATAGGAAATTTGAAGATGTAGTACACTATATCAATCTTGGATTGATCTTCCTCTTCAAGCAAATAAACAATTCTTAACAATGATTATAAATGTTCACAATGCATATATGAAACTTGTAATGATTGAAAATGTGTAAGGCAAGTTTCACAAAATTATGACTTTGTATGAACACTTGAAAATTTGCAAGAGAATATGAAAATGAATAATCAAGAATTGTTAGTTGAAGAAGGTTATTTGAATTTGAAAATTCTGCATTATTTATAATGCCCCAAATGCCTTTTCATTCATGCCATTTTGTATGAAAGGGTGCAACTCAACCATGAATGAAAGCCATTTTGAAAAGGTTCAAAAACTAAAATAAAATCTGCATAGTTTCGCTGGGAACCGGTTCCGACCCATGCAGAACCCGGTTCCTAGTGAACGTTACAACTAGGATTTCAAAATTTACACGCAGGAACCGGTTCCCCTATAGGTACAACCCGGTTCCTGGTACAAAAACCAGGAAGGTGATTTTTGAATAAGTTTGGAACCCGGTTCCCTGTATGGTAGGAACCGGTTCCTGAAAGTTTGTTTTGAGAAATTCCTTATGAAAAATATTTCAAACATAATTTTTTCTTTTATTAAACATATGGGATATGTATATGATTATGAATGCATTTTTGTGAACATCTATATTCAAGTTGAAGAATTATTTATACCTTTTGATATTGTTGATTCTTTAAAAATTCTTCTTTTAATCTTCAAGACTTTTTCCATTCTTTTGTCATGATCATTTGCTTCTAGAAGATGTCGTCATCAAAACTAATATTTGGAGAGGCTTGATTTCACATTCTCCCCCTTTTTGATGATGACAACCCATTGAAAGTTGAGGTGCTTTTAATCTGTAGAACAAAAGATAGTGTCTTATGTGAATGCTCCCCCTATCTTTGATAACTCCCCCTTGATCAAAGCTCTCCCTTGATTTAAGATAATTTTACATCTTTGGGGCTCTGCAATAGTTAGAGACAAGCATACACATACACATATATATCTTCTCCCCCTTTGTCATTAGCAAAAAGGATGGGAAAAGACTAACAAGGTATATAATGAAATTTTAAAAAAAATAAAAACTACTTATACTAATGATTTGTACCTCATGTAAGAGACTTTTGTCATAAAGTTGTCTTTCTAGAAGATTATGCTTTAGTCCTTTATCATAAAGAACATCTTCAATGGATGTGAAAGTTAAAGTGATCCAACTTTGACTATGCCAAGAAATCTTCCTTTAAGGTATTCCCAAAATGTGAGATAACACTTGGCCTTTAAGATTAGATTTGAAAGTTAAAATAACTCTACCATCAAATACTTAGAGTCACCACTTATCAAGATACCAAAAGTTTGAAGTGGTCTCCAAGCAAACCTACAAAACAATTAAGTTTGATTTGGTACCCAAAGTGCTTTGGGTCCATCATAGTTAGTTCCTTTCTTGACCCACACATAATGCCCACTTGGAACACTAAAGTTTCTTATATAGCAAGCATTAGGTGTGTGACCTTTAATACCACAATAGAAACAGGTAGGTTCAAAATTACTTATATATCTAGGAGGATAAGTTTTATTCTTAACAACTCTTTCATTTTTAGGATAATGATGAACTACTTTAGGCTTATTCACTTTCTCTTGAATTGGTTGGTTATTAGCCTTAACAAAGATAGTTTTGTTGGGACTTGGTTGAGAAAACTTTGAAAAACCAAGTCCACTTTTATCTTTAGGGTACCTTTGAGTGCTAAGAACCTTTTCCAATCCAACTTGTCCTTTTTCATACCTTTCTAAGACTCTTTTTAATTGAACAATTTGGAAAGAAAGTGATTCACAATTATTGCATACAAAATTCTGTTTTTGATCACTAATCATCTTTTCTTTTTCATCTTTATGTTCTTTTTCAATAGTTTTAACTTTTTCTTCTAAAGATGAAATTAATTTCTTTTGAGATGAGATAGTCTTATATAGAATTTTGCATTCATTTAATAGTTCATCTATAGCACCTTGTGCATCATTATCATAAAGAGACTTATCATTACTAACCTCGCCTTCTTCATCTTCAGAATTGTGTGTTGCTATAAATGCAAGATTTGCATGTTCTTTATCTGATGATGAGCTTATTTCATTATCATCCCATGCTATATATGCTTTCTCTGGCCTTTTGTCCTTCTTTCCTTTAAAATTTTTATTCTTCCTTTCAAGTGTAGGGCATTCACTTTTGACATGACCTTTTTCTCCACATTCAAAGCATTTAATTTTCCTTGATGGTGCTTCCATTTTAGTGATCTCCTTTTTCTTTTCTTTTCTTAGAAATTTTTCAAACTTCTTGATAAAAGCTTCATCTTCACTACTTGTGGATTCATCCTCTTGATTGCTATCATGATATTTGATCCTTGTCTTTAAAGCAATGTCTTTTGAATCTCTTACTTGGATTTCATGTTTTTCAAGTCTTCCAAGTTCCGTTTCATATTCTTGAAGCTTTCCGAATAATGTTGCGGAAGTCATAGTTTCTAGGCTTTTCTTTTCGGATATTGCCGTCACTTTTGGTTGCCATTCCCTAGTCAATGACCTAAGCACTTTAAGATTTAATTCATCGTTAGTTAAAGTCTTACCGAGTGCCTTCAAATGGTTTGTCAAGTGAACGAATCTCTTTTGCAAGTCAAGGATGGATTCTCCGGGCAACATTCTGAATAATTCATATTCTTGACTCAAAGTGTTCAATCTAGACCTTTTGACTTCGGCGGTTCCTTCATGAGTTTCTACAAGAGTATCCCAAATTTCCTTTGCCGTTGTACATGCCGATATTCGGAAAAATTCATCCATACTAAGAGCACTTTGGAGAATGTTGATCGCCTTTTTGTCAAAAAGAACCTTTTTCTTGTCATCGTCATCCCATGATGCTTTAGGCTTAGATGACCCAACACCATTGACAACACACACCGGAGTGAATGGACCATTCTCAACAGCATTCCATATCTCTTCTCCTTGCGCTTCAAGATGAGCCTTCATGCGGATTTTCCAAAAATCAAAATATTCACCACAAAACAATGGCGGCTTGTTGTTACTACCACCATCTTTGAAAACCGGATTTGGATTTGCGGAAGCCATTCTGGATCTTTAGGAACAAGTTACCTATAACCAGGCTCTGATACCAATTGTAAGTTTAAGAGTGCGCCTAAGAGGGGGGGTGAATTAGGTGTTTTAAGATTTTATCCGGTTTAATGAAAACTTGTACTAATTTTTCTGGTTTGGTATATGAAGTTTTAAACAAGTGTTTCTTTCCTTTTGGTTATGGTGAGATGAAAGCAATAAAAGCAGAAAGGTAAAGAACACAAAGATATATCCTGGTTCCTCTCACAATCCGAGAGTACTCCAGTCCCCTTTCCAACACGAAAGAGATTTCACTATAGTCAGAATTATCGTACAGCCTATTCACACCAAAAGGTGAAGCCTACTATCTAACCTATAGGGAGACCAAAGGTTCTTAATACCTTTAAGGTCTAACAACACTATGTGCAAGAAGAACAATCCTCTTCAATGCACAACTTGTTTCCAACAATCCTGGACAACAAGAATACAACTAGTATATTTGAATTTATAGGAAATTTGAAGATGTAGTACACTATATCAATCTTGGATTGATCTTCCTCTTCAAGCAAATAAACAATTCTTAACAATGATTATAAATGTTCACAATGCATATATGAAACTTGTAATGATTGAAAATGTGTAAGGCAAGTTTCACAAAATTATGACTTTGTATGAACACTTGAAAATTTGCAAGAGAATATGAAAATGAATAATCAAGAATTGTTAGTTGAAGAAGGTTATTTGAATTTGAAAATTCTGCATTATTTATAATGCCCCAAATGCCTTTTCATTCATGCCATTTTGTATGAAAGGGTGCAACTCAACCATGAATGAAAGCCATTTTGAAAAGGTTCAAAAATTAAAATAAAATCTGCATAGTTTCGCTGGGAACCGGTTCCGACCCATGCAGAACCCGGTTCCTAGTGAACGTTACAACTAGGATTTCAAAATTTACACGCAGGAACCGGTTCCCCTATAGGTACAACCCGGTTCCTGGTACAAAAACCAGGAAGGTGATTTTTGAATAAGTTTGGAACCCGGTTCCCTGTATGGTAGGAACCGGTTCCTGAAAGTTTGTTTTGAGAAATTCCTTATGAAAAATATTTCAAACATAATTTTTTCTTTTATTAAACATATGGGATATGTATATGATTATGAATGCATTTTTGTGAACATCTATATTCAAGTTGAAGAATTATTTATACCTTTTGATATTGTTGATTCTTTAAAAATTCTTCTTTTAATCTTCAAGACTTTTTCCATTCTTTTGTCATGATCATTTGCTTCTAGAAGATGTCGTCATCAAAACTAATATTTGGAGAGGCTTGATTTCACATTCTCCCCCTTTTTGATGATGACAACCCATTGAAAGTTGAGGTGCTTTTAATCTGTAGAACAAAAGATAGTGTCTTATGTGAATGCTCCCCCTATCTTTGATAACTCCCCCTTGATCAAAGCTCTCCCTTGATTTAAGATAATTTTACATCTTTGGGGCTCTGCAATAGTTAGAGACAAGCATACACATACACATATATATCTTCTCCCCCTTTGTCATTAGCAAAAAGGATGGGAAAAGACTAACAAGGTATATAATGAAATTTTAAAAAAAATAAAAACTACTTATACTAATGATTTGTACCTCATGTAAGAGACTTTTGTCATAAAGTTGTCTTTCTAGAAGATTATGCTTTAGTCCTTTATCATAAAGAACATCTTCAATGGATGTGAAAGTTAAAGTGATCCAACTTTGACTATGCCAAGAAATCTTCCTTTAAGGTATTCCCAAAATGTGAGATAACACTTGGCCTTTAAGATTAGATTTGAAAGTTAAAATAACTCTACCATCAAATACTTAGAGTCACCACTTATCAAGATACCAAAAGTTTGAAGTGGTCTCCAAGCAAACCTACAAAACAATTAAGTTTGATTTGGTACCCAAAGTGCTTTGGGTCCATCATAGTTAGTTCCTTTCTTGACCCACACATAATGCCCACTTGGAACACTAAAGTTTCTTATATAGCAAGCATTAGGTGTGTGACCTTTAATACCACAATAGAAACAGGTAGGTTCAAAATTACTTATATATCTAGGAGGATAAGTTTTATTCTTAACAACTCTTTCATTTTTAGGATAATGATGAACTACTTTAGGCTTATTCACTTTCTCTTGAATTGGTTGGTTATTAGCCTTAACAAAGATAGTTTTGTTGGGACTTGGTTGAGAAAACTTTGAAAAACCAAGTCCACTTTTATCTTTAGGGTACCTTTGAGTGCTAAGAACCTTTTCCAATCCAACTTGTCCTTTTTCATACCTTTCTAAGACTCTTTTTAATTGAACAATTTGGAAAGAAAGTGATTCACAATTATTGCATACAAAATTCTGTTTTTGATCACTAATCATCTTTTCTTTTTCATCTTTATGTTCTTTTTCAATAGTTTTAACTTTTTCTTCTAAAGATGAAATTAATTTCTTTTGAGATGAGATAGTCTTATATAGAATTTTGCATTCATTTAATAGTTCATCTATAGCACCTTGTGCATCATTATCATAAAGAGACTTATCATTACTAACCTCGCCTTCTTCATCTTCAGAATTGTGTGTTGCTATAAATGCAAGATTTGCATGTTCTTTATCTGATGATGAGCTTATTTCATTATCATCCCATGCTATATATGCTTTCTCTGGCCTTTTGTCCTTCTTTCCTTTAAAATTTTTATTCTTCCTTTCAAGTGTAGGGCATTCACTTTTGACATGACCTTTTTCTCCACATTCAAAGCATTTAATTTTCCTTGATGGTGCTTCCATTTTAGTGATCTCCTTTTTCTTTTCTTTTCTTAGAAATTTTTCAAACTTCTTGATAAAAGCTTCATCTTCACTACTTGTGGATTCATCCTCTTGATTGCTATCATGATATTTGATCCTTGTCTTTAAAGCAATGTCTTTTGAATCTCTTACTTGGATTTCATGTTTTTCAAGTCTTCCAAGTTCCGTTTCATATTCTTGAAGCTTTCCGAATAATGTTGCGGAAGTCATAGTTTCTAGGCTTTTCTTTTCGGATATTGCCGTCACTTTTGGTTGCCATTCCCTAGTCAATGACCTAAGCACTTTAAGATTTAATTCATCGTTAGTTAAAGTCTTACCGAGTGCCTTCAAATGGTTTGTCAAGTGAACGAATCTCTTTTGCAAGTCAAGGATGGATTCTCCGGGCAACATTCTGAATAATTCATATTCTTGACTCAAAGTGTTCAATCTAGACCTTTTGACTTCGGCGGTTCCTTCATGAGTTTCTACAAGAGTATCCCAAATTTCCTTTGCCGTTGTACATGCCGATATTCGGAAAAATTCATCCATACTAAGAGCACTTTGGAGAATGTTGATCGCCTTTTTGTCAAAAAGAACCTTTTTCTTGTCATCGTCATCCCATGATGCTTTAGGCTTAGATGACCCAACACCATTGACAACACACACCGGAGTGAATGGACCATTCTCAACAGCATTCCATATCTCTTCTCCTTGCGCTTCAAGATGAGCCTTCATGCGGATTTTCCAAAAATCAAAATATTCACCACAAAACAATGGCGGCTTGTTGTTACTACCACCATCTTTGAAAACCGGATTTGGATTTGCGGAAGCCATTCTGGATCTTTAGGAACAAGTTACCTATAACCAGGCTCTGATACCAATTGTAAGTTTAAGAGTGCGCCTAAGAGGGGGGGTGAATAAGGTGTTTTAAGATTTTATCCGGTTTAATGAAAACTTGTACTAATTTTTCTGGTTTGGTATATGAAGTTTTAAACAAGTGTTTCTTTCCTTTTGGTTATGGTGAGATGAAAGCAATAAAAGCAGAAAGGTAAAGAACACAAAGATATATCCTGGTTCCCCTCACAATCCGAGAGTACTCCAGTCCCCTTTCCAACACGAAAGAGATTTCACTATAGTCAGAATTATCGTACAGCCTATTCACACCAAAAGGTGAAGCCTACTATCTAACCTATAGGGAGACCAAAGGTTCTTAATACCTTTAAGGTCTAACAACACTATGTGCAAGAAGAACAATCCTCTTCAATGCACAACTTGTTTCCAACAATCCTGGACAACAAGAATACAACTAGTATATTTGAATTTATAGGAAATTTGAAGATGTAGTACACTATATCAATCTTGGATTGATCTTCCTCTTCAAGCAAATAAACAATTCTTAACAATGATTATAAATGTTCACAATGCATATATGAAACTTGTAATGATTGAAAATGTGTAAGGCAAGTTTCACAAAATTATGACTTTGTATGAACACTTGAAAATTTGCAAGAGAATATGAAAATGAATAATCAAGAATTGTTAGTTGAAGAAGGTTATTTGAATTTGAAAATTCTGCATTATTTATAATGCCCCAAATGCCTTTTCATTCATGCCATTTTGTATGAAAGGGTGCAACTCAACCATGAATGAAAGCCATTTTGAAAAGGTTCAAAAACTAAAATAAAATCTGCATAGTTTCGCTGGGAACCGGTTCCGACCCATGCAGAACCCGGTTCCTAGTGAACGTTACAACTAGGATTTCAAAATTTACACGCAGGAACCGGTTCCCCTATAGGTACAACCCGGTTCCTGGTACAAAAACCAGGAAGGTGATTTTTGAATAAGTTTGGAACCCGGTTCCCTGTATGGTAGGAACCGGTTCCTGAAAGTTTGTTTTGAGAAATTCCTTATGAAAAATATTTCAAACATAATTTTTTCTTTTATTAAACATATGGGATATGTATATGATTATGAATGCATTTTTGTGAACATCTATATTCAAGTTGAAGAATTATTTATACCTTTTGATATTGTTGATTCTTTAAAAATTCTTCTTTTAATCTTCAAGACTTTTTCCATTCTTTTGTCATGATCATTTGCTTCTAGAAGATGTCGTCATCAAAACTAATATTTGGAGAGGCTTGATTTCACATTCTCCCCCTTTTTGATGATGACAACCCATTGAAAGTTGAGGTGCTTTTAATCTGTAGAACAAAAGATAGTGTCTTATGTGAATGCTCCCCCTATCTTTGATAACTCCCCCTTGATCAAAGCTCTCCCTTGATTTAAGATAATTTTACATCTTTGGGGCTCTGCAATAGTTAGAGACAAGCATACACATACACATATATATCTTCTCCCCCTTTGTCATTAGCAAAAAGGATGGGAAAAGACTAACAAGGTATATAATGAAATTTTAAAAAAAATAAAAACTACTTATACTAATGATTTGTACCTCATGTAAGAGACTTTTGTCATAAAGTTGTCTTTCTAGAAGATTATGCTTTAGTCCTTTATCATAAAGAACATCTTCAATGGATGTGAAAGTTAAAGTGATCCAACTTTGACTATGCCAAGAAATCTTCCTTTAAGGTATTCCCAAAATGTGAGATAACACTTGGCCTTTAAGATTAGATTTGAAAGTTAAAATAACTCTACCATCAAATACTTAGAGTCACCACTTATCAAGATACCAAAAGTTTGAAGTGGTCTCCAAGCAAACCTACAAAACAATTAAGTTTGATTTGGTACCCAAAGTGCTTTGGGTCCATCATAGTTAGTTCCTTTCTTGACCCACACATAATGCCCACTTGGAACACTAAAGTTTCTTATATAGCAAGCATTAGGTGTGTGACCTTTAATACCACAATAGAAACAGGTAGGTTCAAAATTACTTATATATCTAGGAGGATAAGTTTTATTCTTAACAACTCTTTCATTTTTAGGATAATGATGAACTACTTTAGGCTTATTCACTTTCTCTTGAATTGGTTGGTTATTAGCCTTAACAAAGATAGTTTTGTTGGGACTTGGTTGAGAAAACTTTGAAAACCAAGTCCACTTTTATCTTTAGGGTACCTTTGAGTGCTAAGAACCTTTTCAATCCAACTTGTCCTTTTCATACCTTTCTAAGACTCTTTTTAATTGAACAATTTGGAAAGAAAGTGATTCACAATTATTGCATACAAAATTTTTTTGATCACTAATCATCTTTTCTTTTTCATCTTTATGTTCTTTTCAATAGTTTTAACTTTTCTTCTAAAGATGAAATTAATTTCTTTTGAGATGAGATAGTCTTATATAGAATTTTGCATTCATTTAATAGTTCATCTATAGCACCTTGTGCATCATTATCATAAAGAGACTTATCATTACTAACCTCGCCTTCTTCATCTTGGTGTGTGTTGCTATAAATGCAAGATTTGCATGTTCTTTATCGATGATGAGCTTATTTCATTATCATCCCATGCTATATATGCTTTCTCTGGCCTTTTGTCCTTCTTTCCTTTGAAATTTTTATTCTTCCTTTCAAGTGTAGGGCATTCACTTTTGACATGACCTTTTTCTCCACATTCAAAGCATTTAATTTTCCTTGATGGTGCTTCCATTTTAGTGATCTCCTTTTTCTTTTCTTAGAAATTTTCAAACTTCTTGATAAAAGCTTCATCTTCACTACTTGTGGATTCATCCTCTTGATTGCTATCATGATATTTGATCCTTGTCTTTAAAGCAATGTCTTTTGAATCTCTTACTTGGATTTCATGTTTTTCAAGTCTTCCAAGTTCCGTTTCATATTCTTGAAGCTTTCCGAATAATGTTGCGGAAGTCATAGTTTCTAGGCTTTTCTTTTCGGATATTGCCGTCACTTTTGGTTGCCATTCCCTAGTCAATGACCTAAGCACTTTAAGATTTAATTCATCGTTAGTTAAAGTCTTACCGAGTGCCTTCAAATGGTTTGTCAAGTGAACGAATCTCTTTTGCAAGTCAAGGATGGATTCTCCGGGCAACATTCTGAATAATTCATATTCTTGACTCAAAGTGTTCAATCTAGACCTTTTGACTTCGACGGTTCCTTCATGAGTTTCTACAAGAGTATCCCAAATTTCCTTTGCCGTTGTACATGCCGATATTCGGAAAAATTCATCCATACTAAGAGCACTTTGGAGAATGTTGATCGCCTTTTTGTCAAAAAGAACCTTTTTCTTGTCATCGTCATCCCATGATGCTTTAGGCTTAGATGACCCAACACCATTGACAACACACACCGGAGTGAATGGACCATTCTCAACAGCATTCCATATCTCTTCTCCTTGCGCTTCAAGATGAGCCTTCATGCGGATTTTCCAAAAATCAAAATATTCACCACAAAACAATGGCGGCTTGTTGTTACTACCACCATCTTTGAAAACCGGATTTGGATTTGCGGAAGCCATTCTGGATCTTTAGGAACAAGTTACCTATAACCAGGCTCTGATACCAATTGTAAGTTTAAGAGTGCGCCTAAGAGGGGGGGTGAATTAGGTGTTTTAAGATTTTATCCGGTTTAATGAAAACTTGTACTAATTTTTCTGGTTTGGTATATGAAGTTTTAAACAAGTGTTTCTTTCCTTTTGGTTATGGTGAGATGAAAGCAATAAAAGCAGAAAGGTAAAGAACACAAAGATATATCCTGGTTCCTCTCACAATCCGAGTACTCAGGTCCCTTTCCAACACGAAAGAGATTTCACTATAGTCAGAATTATCGTACAGCCTATTCACACCAAAAGGTGAAGCCTACTATCTAACCTATAGGGAGACCAAAGGTTCTTAATACCTTTAAGGTCTAACAACACTATGTGCAAGAAGAACAATCCTCTTCAATGCACAACTTGTTTCCAACAATCCTGGACAACAAGAATACAACTAGTATATTTGAATTTATAGGAAATTTGAAGATGTAGTACACTATATCAATCTTGGATTGATCTTCCTCTTCAAGCAAATAAACAATTCTTAACAATGATTATAAATGTTCACAATGCATATATGAAACTTGTAATGATTGAAAATGTGTAAGGCAAGTTTCACAAAATTATGACTTTGTATGAACACTTGAAAATTTGCAAGAGAATATGAAAATGAATAATCAAGAATTGTTAGTTGAAGAAGGTTATTTGAATTTGAAAATTCTGCATTATTTATAATGCCCCAAATGCCTTTTCATTCATGCCATTTTGTATGAAAGGGTGCAACTCAACCATGAATGAAAGCCATTTTGAAAAGGTTCAAAAACTAAAATAAAATCTGCATAGTTTCGCTGGGAACCGGTTCCGACCCATGCAGAACCCGGTTCCTAGTGAACGTTACAACTAGGATTTCAAAATTTACACGCAGGAACCGGTTCCCCTATAGGTACAACCCGGTTCCTGGTACAAAAACCAGGAAGGTGATTTTTGAATAAGTTTGGAACCCGGTTCCCTGTATGGTAGGAACCGGTTCCTGAAAGTTTGTTTTGAGAAATTCCTTATGAAAAATATTTCAAACATAATTTTTTCTTTTATTAAACATATGGGATATGTATATGATTATGAATGCATTTTTGTGAACATCTATATTCAAGTTGAAGAATTATTTATACCTTTTGATATTGTTGATTCTTTAAAAATTCTTCTTTTAATCTTCAAGACTTTTTCCATTCTTTTGTCATGATCATTTGCTTCTAGAAGATGTCGTCATCAAAACTAATATTTGGAGAGGCTTGATTTCACATTCTCCCCCTTTTTGATGATGACAACCCATTGAAAGTTGAGGTGCTTTTAATCGTAGAACAAAGATAGTGTCTTATGTGAATGCTCCCCCTATCTTTGATAACTCCCCCTTGATCAAAGCTCTCCCTTGATTTAAGATAATTTTACATCTTTGGGGCTCTGCAATAGTTAGAGACAAGCATACACATACACATATATATCTTCTCCCCCTTTGTCATTAGCAAAAAGGATGGGAAAAGACTAACAAGGTATATAATGAAATTTTAAAAAAAATAAAAACTACTTATACTAATGATTTGTACCTCATGTAAGAGACTTTTGTCATAAAGTTGTCTTTCTAGAAGATTATGCTTTAGTCCTTTATCATAAAGAACATCTTCAATGGATGTGAAAGTTAAAGTGATCCAACTTTGACTATGCCAAGAAATCTTCCTTTAAGGTATTCCCAAAATGTGAGATAACACTTGGCCTTTAAGATTAGATTTGAAAGTTAAAATAACTCTACCATCAAATACTTAGAGTCACCACTTATCAAGATACCAAAAGTTTGAAGTGGTCTCCAAGCAAACCTACAAAACAATTAAGTTTGATTTGGTACCCAAAGTGCTTTGGGTCCATCATAGTTAGTTCCTTTCTTGACCCACACATAATGCCCACTTGGAACACTAAAGTTTCTTATATAGCAAGCATTAGGTGTGTGACCTTTAATACCACAATAGAAACAGGTAGGTTCAAAATTACTTATATATCTAGGAGGATAAGTTTTATTCTTAACAACTCTTTCATTTTTAGGATAATGATGAACTACTTTAGGCTTATTCACTTTCTCTTGAATTGGTTGGTTATTAGCCTTAACAAAGATAGTTTTGTTGGGACTTGGTTGAGAAAACTTTGAAAAACCAAGTCCACTTTTATCTTTAGGGTACCTTTGAGTGCTAAGAACCTTTTCCAATCCAACTTGTCCTTTTTCATACCTTTCTAAGACTCTTTTTAATTGAACAATTTGGAAAGAAAGTGATTCACAATTATTGCATACAAAATTCTGTTTTTGATCACTAATCATCTTTTCTTTTTCATCTTTATGTTCTTTTTCAATAGTTTTAACTTTTTCTTCTAAAGATGAAATTAATTTCTTTTGAGATGAGATAGTCTTATATAGAATTTTGCATTCATTTAATAGTTCATCTATAGCACCTTGTGCATCATTATCATAAAGAGACTTATCATTACTAACCTCGCCTTCTTCATCTTCAGAATTGTGTGTTGCTATAAATGCAAGATTTGCATGTTCTTTATCTGATGATGAGCTTATTTCATTATCATCCCATGCTATATATGCTTTCTCTGGCCTTTTGTCCTTCTTTCCTTTGAAATTTTTATTCTTCCTTTCAAGTGTAGGGCATTCACTTTTGACATGACCTTTTTCTCCACATTCAAAGCATTTAATTTTCCTTGATGGTGCTTCCATTTTAGTGATCTCCTTTTTCTTTTCTTTTCTTAGAAATTTTTCAAACTTCTTGATAAAAGCTTCATCTTCACTACTTGTGGATTCATCCTCTTGATTGCTATCATGATATTTGATCCTTGTCTTTAAAGCAATGTCTTTTGAATCTCTTACTTGGATTTCATGTTTTTCAAGTCTTCCAAGTTCCGTTTCATATTCTTGAAGCTTTCCGAATAATGTTGCGGAAGTCATAGTTTCTAGGCTTTTCTTTTCGGATATTGCCGTCACTTTTGGTTGCCATTCCCTAGTCAATGACCTAAGCACTTTAAGATTTAATTCATCGTTAGTTAAAGTCTTACCGAGTGCCTTCAAATGGTTTGTCAAGTGAACGAATCTCTTTTGCAAGTCAAGGATGGATTCTCCGGGCAACATTCTGAATAATTCATATTCTTGACTCAAAGTGTTCAATCTAGACCTTTTGACTTCGGCGGTTCCTTCATGAGTTTCTACAAGAGTATCCCAAATTTCCTTTGCCGTTGTACATGCCGATATTCGGAAAAATTCATCCATACTAAGAGCACGTTGGAGAATGTTGATCGCCTTTTTGTCAAAAAGAACCTTTTTCTTGTCATCGTCATCCCATGATGCTTTAGGCTTAGATGACCCAACACCATTGACAACACACACCGGAGTGAATGGACCATTCTCAACAGCATTCCATATCTCTTCTCCTTGCGCTTCAAGATGAGCCTTCATGCGGATTTTCCAAAAATCAAAATATTCACCACAAAACAATGGCGGCTTGTTGTTACTACCACCATCTTTGAAAACCGGATTTGGATTTGCGGAAGCCATTCTGGATCTTTAGGAACAAGTTACCTATAACCAGGCTCTGATACCAATTGTAAGTTTAAGAGTGCGCCTAAGAGGGGGGGTGAATTAGGTGTTTTAAGATTTTATCCGGTTTAATGAAAACTTGTACTAATTTTTCTGGTTTGGTATATGAAGTTTTAAACAAGTGTTTCTTTCCTTTTGGTTATGGTGAGATGAAAGCAATAAAAGCAGAAAGGTAAAGAACACAAAGATATATCCTGGTTCCTCTCACAATCCGAGAGTACTCCAGTCCCCTTTCCAACACGAAAGAGATTTCACTATAGTCAGAATTATCGTACAGCCTATTCACACCAAAAGGTGAAGCCTACTATCTAACCTATAGGGAGACCAAAGGTTCTTAATACCTTTAAGGTCTAACAACACTATGTGCAAGAAGAACAATCCTCTTCAATGCACAACTTGTTTCCAACAATCCTGGACAACAAGAATACAACTAGTATATTTGAATTTATAGGAAATTTGAAGATGTAGTACACTATATCAATCTTGGATTGATCTTCCTCTTCAAGCAAATAAACAATTCTTAACAATGATTATAAATGTTCACAATGCATATATGAAACTTGTAATGATTGAAAATGTGTAAGGCAAGTTTCACAAAATTATGACTTTGTATGAACACTTGAAAATTTGCAAGAGAATATGAAAATGAATAATCAAGAATTGTTAGTTGAAGAAGGTTATTTGAATTTGAAAATTCTGCATTATTTATAATGCCCCAAATGCCTTTTCATTCATGCCATTTTGTATGAAAGGGTGCAACTCAACCATGAATGAAAGCCATTTTGAAAAGGTTCAAAAATTAAAATAAAATCTGCATAGTTTCGCTGGGAACCGGTTCCGACCCATGCAGAACCCGGTTCCTAGTGAACGTTACAACTAGGATTTCAAAATTTACACGCAGGAACCGGTTCCCCTATAGGTACAACCCGGTTCCTGGTACAAAAACCAGGAAGGTGATTTTTGAATAAGTTTGGAACCCGGTTCCCTGTATGGTAGGAACCGGTTCCTGAAAGTTTGTTTTGAGAAATTCCTTATGAAAAATATTTCAAACATAATTTTTTCTTTTATTAAACATATGGGATATGTATATGATTATGAATGCATTTTTGTGAACATCTATATTCAAGTTGAAGAATTATTTATACCTTTTGATATTGTTGATTCTTTAAAAATTCTTCTTTTAATCTTCAAGACTTTTTCCATTCTTTTGTCATGATCATTTGCTTCTAGAAGATGTCGTCATCAAAACTAATATTTGGAGAGGCTTGATTTCACATTCTCCCCCTTTTTGATGATGACAACCCATTGAAAGTTGAGGTGCTTTTAATCTGTAGAACAAAAGATAGTGTCTTATGTGAATGCTCCCCCTATCTTTGATAACTCCCCCTTGATCAAAGCTCTCCCTTGATTTAAGATAATTTTACATCTTTGGGGCTCTGCAATAGTTAGAGACAAGCATACACATACACATATATATCTTCTCCCCCTTTGTCATTAGCAAAAAGGATGGGAAAAGACTAACAAGGTATATAATGAAATTTTAAAAAAAATAAAAACTACTTATACTAATGATTTGTACCTCATGTAAGAGACTTTTGTCATAAAGTTGTCTTTCTAGAAGATTATGCTTTAGTCCTTTATCATAAAGAACATCTTCAATGGATGTGAAAGTTAAAGTGATCCAACTTTGACTATGCCAAGAAATCTTCCTTTAAGGTATTCCCAAAATGTGAGATAACACTTGGCCTTTAAGATTAGATTTGAAAGTTAAAATAACTCTACCATCAAATACTTAGAGTCACCACTTATCAAGATACCAAAAGTTTGAAGTGGTCTCCAAGCAAACCTACAAAACAATTAAGTTTGATTTGGTACCCAAAGTGCTTTGGGTCCATCATAGTTAGTTCCTTTCTTGACCCACACATAATGCCCACTTGGAACACTAAAGTTTCTTATATAGCAAGCATTAGGTGTGTGACCTTTAATACCACAATAGAAACAGGTAGGTTCAAAATTACTTATATATCTAGGAGGATAAGTTTTATTCTTAACAACTCTTTCATTTTTAGGATAATGATGAACTACTTTAGGCTTATTCACTTTCTCTTGAATTGGTTGGTTATTAGCCTTAACAAAGATAGTTTTGTTGGGACTTGGTTGAGAAAACTTTGAAAAACCAAGTCCACTTTTATCTTTAGGGTACCTTTGAGTGCTAAGAACCTTTTCCAATCCAACTTGTCCTTTTTCATACCTTTCTAAGACTCTTTTTAATTGAACAATTTGGAAAGAAAGTGATTCACAATTATTGCATACAAAATTCTGTTTTTGATCACTAATCATCTTTTCTTTTTCATCTTTATGTTCTTTTTCAATAGTTTTAACTTTTTCTTCTAAAGATGAAATTAATTTCTTTTGAGATGAGATAGTCTTATATAGAATTTTGCATTCATTTAATAGTTCATCTATAGCACCTTGTGCATCATTATCATAAAGAGACTTATCATTACTAACCTCGCCTTCTTCATCTTCAGAATTGTGTGTTGCTATAAATGCAAGATTTGCATGTTCTTTATCTGATGATGAGCTTATTTCATTATCATCCCATGCTATATATGCTTTCTCTGGCCTTTTGTCCTTCTTTCCTTTAAAATTTTTATTCTTCCTTTCAAGTGTAGGGCATTCACTTTTGACATGACCTTTTTCTCCACATTCAAAGCATTTAATTTTCCTTGATGGTGCTTCCATTTTAGTGATCTCCTTTTTCTTTTCTTTTCTTAGAAATTTTTCAAACTTCTTGATAAAAGCTTCATCTTCACTACTTGTGGATTCATCCTCTTGATTGCTATCATGATATTTGATCCTTGTCTTTAAAGCAATGTCTTTTGAATCTCTTACTTGGATTTCATGTTTTTCAAGTCTTCCAAGTTCCGTTTCATATTCTTGAAGCTTTCCGAATAATGTTGCGGAAGTCATAGTTTCTAGGCTTTTCTTTTCGGATATTGCCGTCACTTTTGGTTGCCATTCCCTAGTCAATGACCTAAGCACTTTAAGATTTAATTCATCGTTAGTTAAAGTCTTACCGAGTGCCTTCAAATGGTTTGTCAAGTGAACGAATCTCTTTTGCAAGTCAAGGATGGATTCTCCGGGCAACATTCTGAATAATTCATATTCTTGACTCAAAGTGTTCAATCTAGACCTTTTGACTTCGGCGGTTCCTTCATGAGTTTCTACAAGAGTATCCCAAATTTCCTTTGCCGTTGTACATGCCGATATTCGGAAAAATTCATCCATACTAAGAGCACTTTGGAGAATGTTGATCGCCTTTTTGTCAAAAAGAACCTTTTTCTTGTCATCGTCATCCCATGATGCTTTAGGCTTAGATGACCCAACACCATTGACAACACACACCGGAGTGAATGGACCATTCTCAACAGCATTCCATATCTCTTCTCCTTGCGCTTCAAGATGAGCCTTCATGCGGATTTTCCAAAAATCAAAATATTCACCACAAAACAATGGCGGCTTGTTGTTACTACCACCATCTTTGAAAACCGGATTTGGATTTGCGGAAGCCATTCTGGATCTTTAGGAACAAGTTACCTATAACCAGGCTCTGATACCAATTGTAAGTTTAAGAGTGCGCCTAAGAGGGGGGGTGAATTAGGTGTTTTAAGATTTTATCCGGTTTAATGAAAACTTGTACTAATTTTTCTGGTTTGGTATATGAAGTTTTAAACAAGTGTTTCTTTCCTTTTGGTTATGGTGAGATGAAAGCAATAAAAGCAGAAAGGTAAAGAACACAAAGATATATCCTGGTTCCTCTCACAATCCGAGAGTACTCCAGTCCCCTTTCCAACACGAAAGAGATTTCACTATAGTCAGAATTATCGTACAGCCTATTCACACCAAAAGGTGAAGCCTACTATCTAACCTATAGGGAGACCAAAGGTTCTTAATACCTTTAAGGTCTAACAACACTATGTGCAAGAAGAACAATCCTCTTCAATGCACAACTTGTTTCCAACAATCCTGGACAACAAGAATACAACTAGTATATTTGAATTTATAGGAAATTTGAAGATGTAGTACACTATATCAATCTTGGATTGATCTTCCTCTTCAAGCAAATAAACAATTCTTAACAATGATTATAAATGTTCACAATGCATATATGAAACTTGTAATGATTGAAAATGTGTAAGGCAAGTTTCACAAAATTATGACTTTGTATGAACACTTGAAAATTTGCAAGAGAATATGAAAATGAATAATCAAGAATTGTTAGTTGAAGAAGGTTATTTGAATTTGAAAATTCTGCATTATTTATAATGCCCCAAATGCCTTTTCATTCATGCCATTTTGTATGAAAGGGTGCAACTCAACCATGAATGAAAGCCATTTTGAAAAGGTTCAAAAATTAAAATAAAATCTGCATAGTTTCGCTGGGAACCGGTTCCGACCCATGCAGAACCCGGTTCCTAGTGAACGTTACAACTAGGATTTCAAAATTTACACGCAGGAACCGGTTCCCCTATAGGTACAACCCGGTTCCTGGTACAAAAACCAGGAAGGTGATTTTTGAATAAGTTTGGAACCCGGTTCCCTGTATGGTAGGAACCGGTTCCTGAAAGTTTGTTTTGAGAAATTCCTTATGAAAAATATTTCAAACATAATTTTTTCTTTTATTAAACATATGGGATATGTATATGATTATGAATGCATTTTTGTGAACATCTATATTCAAGTTGAAGAATTATTTATACCTTTTGATATTGTTGATTCTTTAAAAATTCTTCTTTTAATCTTCAAGACTTTTTCCATTCTTTTGTCATGATCATTTGCTTCTAGAAGATGTCGTCATCAAAACTAATATTTGGAGAGGCTTGATTTCACATTCTCCCCCTTTTTGATGATGACAACCCATTGAAAGTTGAGGTGCTTTTAATCTGTAGAACAAAAGATAGTGTCTTATGTGAATGCTCCCCCTATCTTTGATAACTCCCCCTTGATCAAAGCTCTCCCTTGATTTAAGATAATTTTACATCTTTGGGGCTCTGCAATAGTTAGAGACAAGCATACACATACACATATATATCTTCTCCCCCTTTGTCATTAGCAAAAAGGATGGGAAAAGACTAACAAGGTATATAATGAAATTTTAAAAAAAATAAAAACTACTTATACTAATGATTTGTACCTCATGTAAGAGACTTTTGTCATAAAGTTGTCTTTCTAGAAGATTATGCTTTAGTCCTTTATCATAAAGAACATCTTCAATGGATGTGAAAGTTAAAGTGATCCAACTTTGACTATGCCAAGAAATCTTCCTTTAAGGTATTCCCAAAATGTGAGATAACACTTGGCCTTTAAGATTAGATTTGAAAGTTAAAATAACTCTACCATCAAATACTTAGAGTCACCACTTATCAAGATACCAAAAGTTTGAAGTGGTCTCCAAGCAAACCTACAAAACAATTAAGTTTGATTTGGTACCCAAAGTGCTTTGGGTCCATCATAGTTAGTTCCTTTCTTGACCCACACATAATGCCCACTTGGAACACTAAAGTTTCTTATATAGCAAGCATTAGGTGTGTGACCTTTAATACCACAATAGAAACAGGTAGGTTCAAAATTACTTATATATCTAGGAGGATAAGTTTTATTCTTAACAACTCTTTCATTTTTAGGATAATGATGAACTACTTTAGGCTTATTCACTTTCTCTTGAATTGGTTGGTTATTAGCCTTAACAAAGATAGTTTTGTTGGGACTTGGTTGAGAAAACTTTGAAAAACCAAGTCCACTTTTATCTTTAGGGTACCTTTGAGTGCTAAGAACCTTTTCCAATCCAACTTGTCCTTTTTCATACCTTTCTAAGACTCTTTTTAATTGAACAATTTGGAAAGAAAGTGATTCACAATTATTGCATACAAAATTCTGTTTTTGATCACTAATCATCTTTTCTTTTTCATCTTTATGTTCTTTTTCAATAGTTTTAACTTTTTCTTCTAAAGATGAAATTAATTTCTTTTGAGATGAGATAGTCTTATATAGAATTTTGCATTCATTTAATAGTTCATCTATAGCACCTTGTGCATCATTATCATAAAGAGACTTATCATTACTAACCTCGCCTTCTTCATCTTCAGAATTGTGTGTTGCTATAAATGCAAGATTTGCATGTTCTTTATCTGATGATGAGCTTATTTCATTATCATCCCATGCTATATATGCTTTCTCTGGCCTTTTGTCCTTCTTTCCTTTAAAATTTTTATTCTTCCTTTCAAGTGTAGGGCATTCACTTTTGACATGACCTTTTTCTCCACATTCAAAGCATTTAATTTTCCTTGATGGTGCTTCCATTTTAGTGATCTCCTTTTTCTTTTCTTTTCTTAGAAATTTTTCAAACTTCTTGATAAAAGCTTCATCTTCACTACTTGTGGATTCATCCTCTTGATTGCTATCATGATATTTGATCCTTGTCTTTAAAGCAATGTCTTTTGAATCTCTTACTTGGATTTCATGTTTTTCAAGTCTTCCAAGTTCCGTTTCATATTCTTGAAGCTTTCCGAATAATGTTGCGGAAGTCATAGTTTCTAGGCTTTTCTTTTCGGATATTGCCGTCACTTTTGGTTGCCATTCCCTAGTCAATGACCTAAGCACTTTAAGATTTAATTCATCGTTAGTTAAAGTCTTACCGAGTGCCTTCAAATGGTTTGTCAAGTGAACGAATCTCTTTTGCAAGTCAAGGATGGATTCTCCGGGCAACATTCTGAATAATTCATATTCTTGACTCAAAGTGTTCAATCTAGACCTTTTGACTTCGGCGGTTCCTTCATGAGTTTCTACAAGAGTATCCCAAATTTCCTTTGCCGTTGTACATGCCGATATTCGGAAAAATTCATCCATACTAAGAGCACGTTGGAGAATGTTGATCGCCTTTTTGTCAAAAAGAACCTTTTTCTTGTCATCGTCATCCCATGATGCTTTAGGCTTAGATGACCCAACACCATTGACAACACACACCGGAGTGAATGGACCATTCTCAACAGCATTCCATATCTCTTCTCCTTGCGCTTCAAGATGAGCCTTCATGCGGATTTTCCAAAATCAAAATATTCACCACAAAACAATGGCGGCTTGTTACTACCACCATCTTTGAAAACCGGATTTGGATTTGCGGAAGCCATTCTGGATCTTTAGGAACAAGTTACCTATAACCAGGCTCTGATACCAATTGTAAGTTTAAGAGTGCGCCTAAGAGGGGGGGTGAATAAGGTGTTTTAAGATTTTATCCGGTTTAATGAAAACTTGTACTAATTTTTCTGGTTTGGTATATGAAGTTTTAAACAAGTGTTTCTTTCCTTTTGGTTATGGTGAGATGAAAGCAATAAAAGCAGAAAGGTAAAGAACACAAAGATATATCTGGTTCCCTCACAATCCGAGAGTACTCGGTCCCTTTCCAACACGAAGAGATTTCACTATAGTCAGAATTATCGTACAGCCTATTCACACCAAAAGGTGAAGCCTACTATCTAACCTATAGGGAGACCAAAGGTTCTTAATACCTTTAAGGTCTAACAACACTATGTGCAAGAAGAACAATCCTCTTCAATGCACAACTTGTTTCCAACAATCACGGACAACAAGAATACAACTAGTATATTTGAATTTATAGGAAATTTGAAGATGTAGTACACTATATCAATCTTGGATTGATCTTCCTCTTCAAGCAAATAAACAATTCTTAACAATGATTATAAATGTTCACAATGCATATATGAAACTTGTAATGATTGAAAATGTGTAAGGCAAGTTTCACAAAATTATGACTTTGTATGAACACTTGAAAATTTGCAAGAGAATATGAAATGAATAATCAAGAATTGTTAGTTGAAGAAGGTTATTTGAATTTGAAAATTCTGCATTATTTATAATGCCCCAAATGCCTTTTCATTCATGCCATTTTGTATGAAAGGGTGCAACTCAACCATGAATGAAAGCCATTTTGAAAAGGTTCAAAAATTAAAATAAAATCTGCATAGTTTCACTGGGAACCGGTTCCGACCCATGCGAACCGGTTCCTAGTGAGCGTTACAACTAGGATTTCAAAATTTACACGGAACCGGTTCCCCTATAGGTACAACCCGGTTCCTGGTACAAAACCAGGAAGGTGATTTTTGAATAAGTTTGGAACCCGGTTCCCTGTATGGTAGGAACCGGTTCCTGAAAGTTTGTTTTGAGAAATTCCTTATGAAAAATATTTCAAACATAATTTTTTCTTTTATTAAACATATGGGATATGTATATGATTATGAATGCATTTTTGTGAACATCTATATTCAAGTTGAAGAATTATTTATACCTTTTGATATTGTTGATTCTTTAAAAATTCTTCTTTTAATCTTCAAGACTTTTTCCATTCTTTTGTCATGATCATTTGCTTCTAGAAGATGTCGTCATCAAAACTAATATTTGGAGAGGCTTGATTTCACATTCTCCCCCTTTTTGATGATGACAACCCATTGAAAGTTGAGGTGCTTTTAATCTGTAGAACAAAAGATAGTGTCTTATGTGAATGCTCCCCCTATCTTTGATAACTCCCCCTTGATCAAAGCTCTCCCTTGATTTAAGATAATTTTACATCTTTGGGGCTCTGCAATAGTTAGAGACAAGCATACACATACACATATATATCTTCTCCCCCTTTGTCATTAGCAAAAAGGATGGGAAAAGACTAACAAGGTATATAATGAAATTTTAAAAAAAATAAAAACTACTTATACTAATGATTTGTACCTCATGTAAGAGACTTTTGTCATAAAGTTGTCTTTCTAGAAGATTATGCTTTAGTCCTTTATCATAAAGAACATCTTCAATGGATGTGAAAGTTAAAGTGATCCAACTTTGACTATGCCAAGAAATCTTCCTTTAAGGTATTCCCAAAATGTGAGATAACACTTGGCCTTTAAGATTAGATTTGAAAGTTAAAATAACTCTACCATCAAATACTTAGAGTCACCACTTATCAAGATACCAAAAGTTTGAAGTGGTCTCCAAGCAAACCTACAAAACAATTAAGTTTGATTTGGTACCCAAAGTGCTTTGGGTCCATCATAGTTAGTTCCTTTCTTGACCCACACATAATGCCCACTTGGAACACTAAAGTTTCTTATATAGCAAGCATTAGGTGTGTGACCTTTAATACCACAATAGAAACAGGTAGGTTCAAAATTACTTATATATCTAGGAGGATAAGTTTTATTCTTAACAACTCTTTCATTTTTAGGATAATGATGAACTACTTTAGGCTTATTCACTTTCTCTTGAATTGGTTGGTTATTAGCCTTAACAAAGATAGTTTTGTTGGGACTTGGTTGAGAAAACTTTGAAAAACCAAGTCCACTTTTATCTTTAGGGTACCTTTGAGTGCTAAGAACCTTTTCCAATCCAACTTGTCCTTTTTCATACCTTTCTAAGACTCTTTTTAATTGAACAATTTGGAAAGAAAGTGATTCACAATTATTGCATACAAAATTCTGTTTTTGATCACTAATCATCTTTTCTTTTTCATCTTTATGTTCTTTTTCAATAGTTTTAACTTTTTCTTCTAAAGATGAAATTAATTTCTTTTGAGATGAGATAGTCTTATATAGAATTTTGCATTCATTTAATAGTTCATCTATAGCACCTTGTGCATCATTATCATAAAGAGACTTATCATTACTAACCTCGCCTTCTTCATCTTCAGAATTGTGTGTTGCTATAAATGCAAGATTTGCATGTTCTTTATCTGATGATGAGCTTATTTCATTATCATCCCATGCTATATATGCTTTCTCTGGCCTTTTGTCCTTCTTTCCTTTGAAATTTTTATTCTTCCTTTCAAGTGTAGGGCATTCACTTTTGACATGACCTTTTTCTCCACATTCAAAGCATTTAATTTTCCTTGATGGTGCTTCCATTTTAGTGATCTCCTTTTTCTTTTCTTTTCTTAGAAATTTTTCAAACTTCTTGATAAAAGCTTCATCTTCACTACTTGTGGATTCATCCTCTTGATTGCTATCATGATATTTGATCCTTGTCTTTAAAGCAATGTCTTTTGAATCTCTTACTTGGATTTCATGTTTTTCAAGTCTTCCAAGTTCCGTTTCATATTCTTGAAGCTTTCCGAATAATGTTGCGGAAGTCATAGTTTCTAGGCTTTTCTTTTCGGATATTGCCGTCACTTTTGGTTGCCATTCCCTAGTCAATGACCTAAGCACTTTAAGATTTAATTCATCGTTAGTTAAAGTCTTACCGAGTGCCTTCAAATGGTTTGTCAAGTGAACGAATCTCTTTTGCAAGTCAAGGATGGATTCTCCGGGCAACATTCTGAATAATTCATATTCTTGACTCAAAGTGTTCAATCTAGACCTTTTGACTTCGGCGGTTCCTTCATGAGTTTCTACAAGAGTATCCCAAATTTCCTTTGCCGTTGTACATGCCGATATTCGGAAAAATTCATCCATACTAAGAGCACTTTGGAGAATGTTGATCGCCTTTTTGTCAAAAAGAACCTTTTTCTTGTCATCGTCATCCCATGATGCTTTAGGCTTAGATGACCCAACACCATTGACAACACACACCGGAGTGAATGGACCATTCTCAACAGCATTCCATATCTCTTCTCCTTGCGCTTCAAGATGAGCCTTCATGCGGATTTTCCAAAAATCAAAATATTCACCACAAAACAATGGCGGCTTGTTGTTACTACCACCATCTTTGAAAACCGGATTTGGATTTGCGGAAGCCATTCTGGATCTTTAGGAACAAGTTACCTATAACCAGGCTCTGATACCAATTGTAAGTTTAAGAGTGCGCCTAAGAGGGGGGGTGAATTAGGTGTTTTAAGATTTTATCCGGTTTAATGAAAACTTGTACTAATTTTTCTGGTTTGGTATATGAAGTTTTAAACAAGTGTTTCTTTCCTTTTGGTTATGGTGAGATGAAAGCAATAAAAGCAGAAAGGTAAAGAACACAAAGATATATCCTGGTTCCTCTCACAATCCGAGAGTACTCCAGTCCCCTTTCCAACACGAAAGAGATTTCACTATAGTCAGAATTATCGTACAGCCTATTCACACCAAAAGGTGAAGCCTACTATCTAACCTATAGGGAGACCAAAGGTTCTTAATACCTTTAAGGTCTAACAACACTATGTGCAAGAAGAACAATCCTCTTCAATGCACAACTTGTTTCCAACAATCCTGGACAACAAGAATACAACTAGTATATTTGAATTTATAGGAAATTTGAAGATGTAGTACACTATATCAATCTTGGATTGATCTTCCTCTTCAAGCAAATAAACAATTCTTAACAATGATTATAAATGTTCACAATGCATATATGAAACTTGTAATGATTGAAAATGTGTAAGGCAAGTTTCACAAAATTATGACTTTGTATGAACACTTGAAAATTTGCAAGAGAATATGAAAATGAATAATCAAGAATTGTTAGTTGAAGAAGGTTATTTGAATTTGAAAATTCTGCATTATTTATAATGCCCCAAATGCCTTTTCATTCATGCCATTTTGTATGAAAGGGTGCAACTCAACCATGAATGAAAGCCATTTTGAAAAGGTTCAAAAATTAAAATAAAATCTGCATAGTTTCGCTGGGAACCGGTTCCGACCCATGCAGAACCCGGTTCCTAGTGAACGTTACAACTAGGATTTCAAAATTTACACGCAGGAACCGGTTCCCCTATAGGTACAACCCGGTTCCTGGTACAAAAACCAGGAAGGTGATTTTTGAATAAGTTTGGAACCCGGTTCCCTGTATGGTAGGAACCGGTTCCTGAAAGTTTGTTTTGAGAAATTCCTTATGAAAAATATTTCAAACATAATTTTTTCTTTTATTAAACATATGGGATATGTATATGATTATGAATGCATTTTTGTGAACATCTATATTCAAGTTGAAGAATTATTTATACCTTTTGATATTGTTGATTCTTTAAAAATTCTTCTTTTAATCTTCAAGACTTTTTCCATTCTTTTGTCATGATCATTTGCTTCTAGAAGATGTCGTCATCAAAACTAATATTTGGAGAGGCTTGATTTCACATCCTTTCTATCAATGCAGGGTATAGTTCAGTGTACGTCATCGGAATTGGGTCGAATTGCGAGATCCGAGGTGCACGATTTTGATTGTTAAACTGCTGAGCCTGCTGTCGAGGCTGTTGAGTTTGTTGAGTATGCTGAGTTTGCTGGAACTGCGGAGCAATTCCTGTGTTTGGACTTGTGTTAACAGCGGGCGTTATGGCAGCTACCTGTCGCTGTTGATTAACATTTTTTCGCGGTTTCCCTCGGGATACCATCCCTATATCATGTTCTTTTTTCTTTGGAAAATTGGTCCCAACCTTCCTAGTTCCACTGGAAGATCCTGCTTCTTTGGTCAGGCGTCCGGTTCCGAACTCCTTCCTCTAGCCGCATTCTCATGCTTACCATCTCGGTGAAATCTCCGTGAGCGCTAGCGATCATTCATTCGTAGTAGAACGGGCCAAGAGTGTTTCAGAAAACCTTAGTCATCTCTTTCTCTTCTAATGGTGGGTTGACTTGGGCAGCAATTTCCCTCCATTGTTGCGCATATTCTTTGAATGTCTCTCTTTCTTTCTGAGACATGGAGCGGAGTTGATCCCGATCGGGAGCCATATCCAAGTTGAACTTATACTGTTGTACGAAGGCCACACCTAAGTCATTGAATGTTTGGATACTTGTGCTGTCCAATCCCATGTACCACTTCAGTGCGGCACCGGTAAGACTTTCTTGGAAGTAGTGGATTAACAACTAGTGATCGTCGTTGTATGTGGACATTTTCCTGGAATATATCGTGAGATGACTTTGAGGACAGGAGTTTCCCTTGTACTTTTCAAAGTCAGGGACCTTGAATTTTGCAAGTATCTTTACGCGAGGAACTAAGCAAAGATCCTGGGCGTTTTTCCCACGAATTGTTTTTATCTCAAGCTGCATTTTGAGGAGTTGTTCCTGGAGATTCTCCATCGAACCACGTGAACTCGTGTTATTGCCCGGAATATGGTGAACTTCTTCGTCTATGGTAGTGTGCACTACGGAAGCTGAGTTCGTCATGATCGGTTGAGAAATCGTCATTGTTACTTGCGGAAGAGTTACTCCATGTTGCGGAGCAGGTGTTGAGTTTTGCTGCATAGTAGGTATTTCAAGCGTGGTTGTTTGCACTTGAGAAGTCGGTTGGCGAAATCCGATGCCAAAGTTGAAAGGCATGCCCCATGGATAGCCTTCTGGCATACTGAAAGGTGAACTACTGGCTGCAACAGCTGAAATGAAACTGGAGTAGTAGTATCCTCTAAAATCGCTGCTTGGTTTTGACTGCTCGATGCTGCTTATTGACTTTGAGTTGCGGCCAATGAGTTGACCAAAGAAGTGAGTCTCTCCACCTCTTCTTATAGTGTTGTTACTGTGCTACGAAGTTCAACATTCTCTTGCTCAAATCCTTCCATTACTTTTCTTCTTTTTGAACGTGTATCGTATGTTCGATTTGGCTGTGGACGTGGTCGAGAAACTCTAAGACGCGACAGCTTGACGATCTTTTCCTATCTGTTGAAATTGTTGAAAGATCAGACTCTAGACGACAGACTCAAAATGCAAAGTATGATGCATGATTATGATTGTAAAGAAAAAATTTCCAAAGAATTTATGCTAAAAGAGAAATTTCTGGCAAATATTTGGATGGAAAACACGAATTTTATTGATTATTGAAAGAAGATTACAACAATCGTTTTTTCTTTGAGCATTGCTCACACAAATGATAAAATAAATGATAAAATATTACAAACTAAACTAATTAATCGTCCTCGTCGGATTAAGATCCAGAGGCTTGATGTAGCTTCAACTTCAGGATTTCCTTTCCATAGTGAGCTTTCAGTTCAGCTTTCTCGGCTTTTAGCTTGCTGATGACTTTCTTCCACTCGTCGGGAGCGGGATCGCTGGTTGTCATTTCCTCAAGCTTTCTTTTCCTTTCTTTGATGTATCTTTTGATCGCGTTATCTTTCTGACGAATCTTCTCATCTTTTTCCATGAGCCATTCATCTTGGAAGTAGAGCGTCTTTTTGTGATCTTTGACTTGCTTCTTGAGCTTCTCATTTTCGAGATCAGTCTTAAGGAATTTGTTTTCCAAAGCTTCTTTCTCAAGCCTCATCTTGGCCAAAGCTTCTTAGTATTCTCCCATAGTCTCGACGGGAAAAATTGATAATTTGGAAGCTATTGAGAACATAGGTTCCTCATAAGCGTAAGGCATTCGAAATTCTTTCGCTCTTTTCTTTACCCAAGAAGTGTACGTTTCCATGGCTACACAATTCTTTGCCTTACCTTTTTCTTTCCTTCGGATGTGATGCCAAGCTCTGATCATTCTGGCTTTCAATCCTTGAGAATCCTCTCCCTCATGGTAGAAGTAGCTCTCTACTGTAAATCCAAGAGGTTTACTAGAGTTTGCGTATCCGAGTTGACGTCTCGCCAAGAATGGGTTATAGTTGATTCCTCCTCTCATACTGATGAGAGGTACGTTGGCAAATTCACCACAACTTTCAATGATTTCCATCTCATTGTCTGCCAAGGTATACCAATGGATATCGTCATTAGTAAGAGACATGAGTCTTCTTGACCAATGCCAATCGTTTTTGTTCTTGCGGAAGACAGGAGATTTAGGTAGGTGTGCGACAATCCATTTGAAAAACAGACGTGCACAACACACGATAGTTCCATCTCCTTGACGATTCCTATGATGAATGGAGAAGTACGTATCACCAAGCAGAGTGGGAATGGGATTTCCAATCAGAAAGATCCTTATGGCGTTGATATCAACGAAATTTGGGACGTTGGGAAACAACACCAATCCATAGAGGAGTAAAGCTAAAATAGCTTCAAACGCTACCATACTACCGGCTTCAGGCTTCAGAGAATTTAAGAGCCTTCTCCATTAGGAACTTTGAAGTCAGTCCTAAGAGTTTCCCTCTGGTAGTTAGGTTTTTATCTATCTCAGATTTCTTTAAGTGAGTCATCATTGCCATGACTGGTGACTTAGGAATGGCTTCCAAACCATTGAAAGGCACTTTGTCTGATACTGAGATACCTAGGATGTGCGCGTACTCTTCCAAAGTAGGCATCAACTAATAATCAGGGAAAGTGAAACAGCGATAGACTGGATCGTAAAACTGAACGAAAGTTTTGAGAAGTCCTTCATCAACGTTAGTGTTCAGAATAGTTAAAAGAGTTCCATAGCGTTTTCTGAAATCCGAGGGATCTTCTACCAAGGATGCTAACTCTTTCAACTTTCCTATGTCAGGAATTCTAAAACTGTATCTCTTGGTGAATCTTCCTCTGACATCCATCACTCTAACCTAAAATATTTTACAAAGAAAAATATCTAAATTCTTTGGAAATGAGAAGAGAAATGAATTTTTTGAATGAATGAATGCATGAATGCGGCAAACATGGTTAGTAGTTATACACACGGTCAAGCGTTCGAAGTCACGAGCATGAGGCCAACGATAAGAATCAAACGCGGGTAAGTTCTAAGGGCTTATTCATCGATGGTCGAATAATATTTTTCAAGAGAAACTCGCCTGATCGTAGTCTCGCATGACAATTATTCTAGGCTTACACCCGAATAATTTCTGCACTACATCCTAAATGGCCAGGATGGGTTATATGTTCTCTGACCACTCGACAAGTTCCTTTGAAAGAAAAATGTCTTCGCAAATACTTGCTAAACACAAATACTCCCAAGACAACCTCCAGAGAGAGGATCTCAAATTAACTCGTAATCTTGACACTACTCACAAGTTAATAGGACTATACCCCACTAGATCTTAAAATGTTTCTTAAATCGGGTTAGGATTTCTTTCCATCGATGAAATCGCGAAAACATACAATAAAGAAAAACAAACATATGCACATATGCAAGCAACCCTTTTTCTTTTTGAAAACAAAAAGCTTGATGCTCTTGGCGTCACATTTTTGAAAATCAAAATTTAGCGCACTCCCCAGCAGAGTCGCCATTTTTCCTGTTCGCGTTAAAAAGTGTCGCGCTAGGGAATCGAATCGAAATTCAAATCCTCTGGCTCGAAATGATTTACTCTTTTGATTTGTTTATAAAGATGCCGCTAGCATCAAGCTTTATTATTTTCAACACAAGAAAATGATTTAATGATTATGAAAAAGGGGAAAGCTGTTAATACCCTCAATTGATTTTGATATGCGTAACGACTAGCGCAAACTAGGCATATTGTGGAGTATTCGGGTAAGGGGTTTGTTATATAAAGGGAATAGATGGAGCACCCCAAATATATATAGTTATCTATAGCTTTATATATGAATATGTTTGATATGTTTGTGTGTTTTAATTGCTATTTCTATGATTGGGAAAGTTTCTCCTTTGGGATTTTAGGAAGGATAAATTATGTGGGATCCTAATGTTTGTTATTATTGATCTTTGGATCTTTGCATACATATCCTAGTGGGAATCGAGCATTTGTAGCTCGGATCTGAGGGATCTATGGTTTGTTTGGTGCGAGGGAGAAAGTTTGCTCGGCAAGGATGAGACCTTGTGCCTACGTATTCTCAAAAGGATGTTGAGAAAGTCAGAGCAATCGTAGTTCCCACTTATGCTAGTGGAAGCAACGGGATGTTAGTAAGAGATAGACGAATGTCATCTTAATGAAAAATTTATCTAATCTATTTCATCACATACATTTTGAAAAGTTTGACTGATAAAAATCTTCCATCGTAAGTATAGGTGCTTTGCTTGAGTGTACAAGCGTTACCACTTACATGTTTAAGAAATATGTTTGAAAAAAAATGATTGAATCTTTTAACTGTAAGCATTGGGTGTTTTGCTTGAGTGTACAAGCGTTACCACTTACGATTAAGAGATGTTTTTGTTTGAAAACAATTTGCAAAGTTTTTTGACTGTATGTGATGTGATAGATGAGATACTTCTTCCATAGAGATGATAGACGTCTAAATCTCGAGGAGAAATTGATTGGATTAGAGGGATGCTTTTAAGAAGCTCATGGGTCCTTGTATTGTAAGCCCAAGAGGAGACATTCCGAGGGTCATCGAGGGTCATCGAGGGTCATCGAGGGTCCTTGTATGAAGCTCAAGAGGAAGCTATAGGGTATGGCTGTTTTTGGCTTTAAAAGGGATTTCACCGGGAAATCATCCTTTTGGAATTAAGAGCAATTTCACCGGGAAATTATACTCTCAGGGTTCTATCCTAACGCGGGTGATTCTTTGTATTGGAAGCCCAATAGGAGGCTGTTAAGAGATTTCCTGTCTCTTTCATTGTATGATGCCCAAGAGAAGGCTAAACTCAATGAGGAGTTCTTTTGAACGAAGCCCAAGAGGAGGCTGACTCAACAGGTGAGTGTTGTCTTATATGAAGCCTAAGCAGAGGCTAAACTCAGATGAATGAGTTTTCTTATATGAAGCCTAAGAGGAGGCTGAACTCTGTGGGGAGAGTTATCTTGTATAAAGCCCAAGCGGAGGCTAATAACTGTAGGGAACCTATTGGTTAAACTAGTTGTTATGTTATAACTAGACAGTTGTATAAACAAGTGTGTGTGTGTGATATGTATTCACAGGAGTTTATGAAGGAAATATAAACAATGCATGATGTTTATTTACAAGAGTTTAGGAAGGAAATATAAACAAGTGTATGTAAAACGAACGTTTAAAACGAGCGTAACATGATTATTTACAAGTTTGAATTGTGTACAAGGAAATAAATATGTACACGAACGAGTATTTATGTACAGGAGGATGTGGATGTACATAGGAGGGGTTGGGACTTACACCATAAGGGTGGCCCATTGGTTTAAAAGCAGTTTCACCGGGAATAATGCTCCTTTCAATACCAATGGTATTCGGTGTATACACAATCGAAACGGAAACGAACGATCAGAGTTTATCTGTGTTTGAGTATTTACAAAAAGTATTTGTATTATGTACAGGTAAAAATTTGTATGTGTTTGAAAAGAATTTGATATGTACAAGGAAAATATGTATGTACATAAAGAATGTTGGTTTGGGACTTACACCGTAAGGGAGGTCCATTGGTTTAAAAGCAGTTTCACAGGGAATAATGCTCCTTTCAATACCAATGGTTTTCAGTGAAAAATGAAAACAAACGGAAGAGGTTTGTCTGTATTATGTACAGGTAAAAAGACGTGTACATAAAAGAAATGGATATGTACAAAGAAATATATGTACATAAAAAGAATGTTTTTGGGACTTACACCGTGAGGGAGGCCCATGACCGGTTAAGAATTTCGAGAGAAAACGAATTTGGTTTTATCGTTTAAATCGGATCGATCATGGTAAAAGGATATAAGTTTGATGAAAAGTTTAGAAGAATGTTATTTGAAAGTGTTTTTGAAATGTGAAGTTTGAAAAATTCATCTTTAAAGGTGTTTTGAAAAGTGCCAAAGTGGCGTTTTCGGCTCGATCAAAACCACGTGTATTGAAACAATGCATTCGTGTATTGAAACAAAACCACGTGTTTATATTATATTGGAAAATTTGAATTTGAAAAAAACGCGCGCAGACCTTCATCATCTTCACCAATCTTCAACCAGCCAAGGATTTCGTGTTTCTTGATGAAATTCAATGATGTAAACATGAAAGTTGATCGTTTTTTAACAAGGAACATGATGATGTTCATTAATTTCATTTATTTTTGGTTTAACATGGTTGAATTTCCAGAAATCACGAAGAACCCTAGAACTGAAAATCCTAATTGAAATCGTGTATGGTTGATGATTTGTCCAATTGATTGAGGGTTAATGATCGTGAAGGGTGCAGAAAACAAATGGCCAAGAGTGTTTTTCAAATGAATCAAAGAATCATGAGATTGAAGTTCGAGCTCTTACCTGTTGAAGTTGGAATCGAATTCTGGATTTGAGTGCTTCCAGTTGAGTTATAATGATTGTTTGAGCATCAACGGCCTCTATGGATCATGTATGAGTGGTCTGCTTGCTTCGAATCACCCTGGATCAATCCAACCAAGTCAACCTGCATAAGCTTAAAATGAAAACTCGAATTCTGGGTTAGAGCTGTTACAGGTTGTTGTTTATGATTTGCATCATGTCTATGATGTATATGGAAGGTGTTTGGATGATCAGAACATCAATTGCTCGAGCCAAGCTATGGATTTGAAGTTTAAGGCAGTTTTGCATAAGCTTATGAGCATGGCATGTAAATATGATTTCTAGCTTCTTCTATGTTGCTTTTAAGTTTTAGACAAGTTTCAAATGGACATTAGAACATGTTAGACACCAAAGTTCTTCATGGTTTTCACTAGATTTCAAAATTGCAAGTTTTTCCAAATTGAACTATAATTCATGAAATTTGAGAAAGTGGAAGGAAAGCATGTACTTGCATGGCTTTGGTGTCGTTGAACTTGACAATGATGCCTCTATTTATAGGCCATGAGTTCTGAAATGTTAGGCACAAAGGAATGGCATTGGTAATTCAAACTTGCGTTAGAGGGCAAGAAAGACATTTTGCCTTAAAAGGAAACTTCCTTTTTTAACCATGTGTTAAAAATCAAACTTTGATCCTATCCTTCAATTATTACTTCTAGCTGATATTTATCAGTTCTAAACTCAAGTTTGCAAGGTGGCAAGTGTTCTAGAAGAAGAAATCAAAAAATGACCTATAATCTTGAAGTTTTGACCTTGAAAATCATGGTTATGGAGCCTTATGTTTCAATTTCAAAAGTATAGCTAGACTCCATGGATTTGAGAGTTCTTTGACATTTTGGAAAGCTTGTTTCAAGAGCTACAACTTTCATGTTTTGAGTTTTTTCCAATTCAAAGTGGAACTATGTGAAAAAATGCCATGAAGTTTGGAAAAAATAAGAAATTTCAACACTTGAAAATTTTTCTAAGTGTTAGAAATTTTGACTTTTTGTTGACTTTTCCAAATTCTTTGATTTTTTATGATCATGATGGATCATTTGAAGTATTTTGATGATGGAAAAAGTTTTGTCTTGGAAAATTTGACCAAAAGTCAAAGTTTGACTTTTCTGTGCAGATGAAATTTCATCAGATGTTTTAGAAATTGACTGATGAAGTCTGTGAACTTTTGTGATGTTTTGAATCCAGAAATTAGGTCTAGATGTTGTATCTAAGATATAATGACCAATATCTAACCAAAAAAGTCATTCATTGCTCAAAAAATCAGAGAATACTCATGCTCGACCAAAACCCTAATTGGTCGATCCTCGATTGATCAATGAGAAAAGTTGGATATCTGATGATCAGAGGTTGATGATTTGATCAAGATAGATCAAATTAGGTGAGTAAAACTCAAACCCTAATTGGTTGCCTCTTGAATCAGATGAAAATTTGATGAAACCCTAATTTTGACCTGTGAAAACCTCACCCGATTAATTCTCTTTTGGACTGTTACAGATGAAATAATGAGAATGTGAGGTGGTATATAAGGTCAAAAATTGGGGTATGACAGGAACTACCACACCATTAGTTTTAGGCCTACAATCTATGTACTCTTTGATCACAATATTGCTATCATAATAAAAGTGTATTTCAAGTTCTTTATTTCTCGCATTTACAAGTTCTTTATCGTATTGCTTAGTATTTTTATTATTGTTATTATTATTATTATTATTTATCATTATTGATTTCTTTGTCCAATTTAATTACCATGTTGTTTTTAATTGCAATTTCTATGTTTAATTTGTTTTCAATCAATATGATGTCTTGCTAAATCATTAAGAGTCTGGTATGTGAGGACCATCGTTTCCGACGAACCAAGTAACAATGTTGGCTTAATATTTGATTTAGAAATTCAGTTTGGTATTTGTTTTAAAACTTAAATTTAACACCATTGTCACGAAAGTGAGAGGTTATTTAACACGATTTTGTCACGAGAGTGAGAAATTAACTAAGGTTTGAGATGACACTGCAAAAGCGTGGGGATCGAACCGGATAATAGAAACTAGGAATTAATTCTAAACACAGCGAGAGCACTTTAGGATTAATTAGAACTGGTTTAATTTTGAAAACGTGTTTCTTGATTCAAGTGTGCGAGCGAGAGCGAAATCAATCGGTTAAGGAGCATGACTTTATTCAAAACCAAGAGAGTGTGAGGTATTGTCTTTAAATTAACATTTTCTACGAAATACATCTTTAGTATAATTAAAAGCCAATGAGTTATAGAGTTCCCGATGTACATGGAATCCATATTTCGTGCACTTGAGGATGCATCCAGTTTTTGGCGCCGTTGCCGGGGACCAACAATCAATATTGCTATCTTCATCGTTTCATCGTATAGACTAAGGCACTCTTACTTTAATTACTATGTATCACCCAAACTTTTTCTACAACTCCCATTCTCATTATCTTAGGGAATCACAAGAATCCCACAAATCTTACCTATAAATACTAATGGAGAAATTCAATGCATCACCAACTCACTCTCACCCAAATTACCTCTATAACTACCAATCCCAACATTTTGATGAGTCGCAAGAATACAAAAGATTTGATCTCAAAACATTATTGGAGGATTACAATGCGACGCTAGCTTATCCTCAACCAAATGTCCTCTACAATCACCACGCCCAATATTTTGAGGAGCCGCTGGAATCCCGAAATTCCACTCTCGACACATTAATGAAAGATACGAATGCGATACTAAATCACTCTCGGATAGAAACTATGATGATGGAGCGCTTTGTGGAAACACAAAATGCGACGCTGTCTCCATTTGAGTAACCGCATGAGTCCCATAATTTCAACCTCGAAACATCAATGGAGGATTTTTATGCGATGCTAACTCACTCTAGGCTATAATCTATGATGAAGGACTTTGTAGAGACACAAACTGTCTAAAATAAACAGATAAGAAAACGAAGTATTCAAAATAATGAAACCCTTAGGCAGCTGAATAATGCGGTTGAGTCCCTAGTGACTCACAATGAGGCATTGGAGGTCCAAATCTCCATGTTTGCACAAACACCTCTAGGACCCTCACTTGAGGAGCCAGATGATGTTTTAAAAACCAGTAGTGAAAAAAAATTCGAAAATCCTAAGGAGAGTGATAATGAGGTTGGAGAGAGAAATATTGAGGTTGAGAAGAGTTCTGGTGAGAAAATAGTAGAGATTGACAAAAATACATCGACACCATCCGAAAGGGAGGTTGTCGAAGAGGTAGCGAAGGAAACCTATATTGTTGATCCTCCTCCCTATACTCCACCGACTCCTTTCCTGCAAAGTTTTATGGTTGCTAAGGTAGACCCCCAATCCAAATTATATGTGGAGGTATTGAAAAATATCCATACCAATATTTCAATACCTAAAACTACGGAAATCATTAGAATTAAGTGGGGAAGGTTAACATTCGAGATGGGGGACGAAATAACTAAACCCAAACTTGAAAAGTTAATGCTTAGGATAGATCCAAAACCACCACCACTATTCCAAAAGAATGAACCACCCCACATAAGCAAGCGCTATGTGGGAGGAAACCTAAAAAATTTCAATTTAATGTTTTTCCTTTTGTTTGAGTTTTCAGAAAATAAAGATATGGATCTCTTATCATATCTCAGCCATATCTAGGAAAAAAATCTATAGATGACTATCTCGAAAATGAGCCGGTGCCCATGCACATTCCTACGAATGTGGCTGCTGGTGGTGACACTGTTGATGAGTGCGATAGGAGAAGGTACTTCATCTATGTTGTACCCCAATTTTCTCCCCTAAGATTCACTCATGCTTCATTACCATTGCATGACACAAAGATCACAATTTTGAATCTACATCTCTCTCCTATCTTTGGCTTTGCCTTTAGGAGATCACCAAGCACCTTGTGTATATGTTTGATACTTCACTAAAAATGATATGTGTATACTCTGCTTGCTAAATGTTGTAGGTGAATGGTGCACAAGTTGCTTATTCATGGATTCAATAGGTTATTGTGTTTATTTCCATACCTTCTCTCCTCGATTCTTAAGATTTTGAAAGTATTGTCTCTCAATGAAGACTTATCTTATCCTCAATCATGCCCTTTCATCTTGAGTATATGCTTCATGTCTGAAAAATATCGTCAAATTCAAAGAATTCTCCATTCTATGGCCATCTATCCTGAAATTAGGGTTTTGGACTTCTGAGGATCAAATCTTGGTGTTTGTATTAAGTTTGTGGATTATTTCAAAGTCATTATATTCTTAAGAGGACTTCTAATATGAATATGCTTGGACCCGAGGAGTCTGATTGATGAAAATATTGTTTTAGAGATCTATGATTGCCCACTCCCGAGTTTGATGCTTCATATTTCTTGTATGACTTCAAAGGATCATAACTTGGTCATCCCTTGTCTGCTTGAGCTCATTTTTCATTCACAATGAACCTAAGGAAGTGAAATACAAGTTAGTTCAATTGGTGAGAAGATAAAATTCTTGGAAATTTTCCTTTGAAGTCAAAAGATTACAAGTCCTTGATGAATTTCTCAATTGTTGGTCAGTCAACTTCAAAAGATCATATCATAATCATCATTTATCATATTGAGGTCATTCTTTTTGCACAACAATCTTAAATATGTGAAATCTATCTCCATATAATATTTGAAGATTGAAAATGTTTGGAAGTTACTTGGAAAAGTCAAAAGATTATAGATCACTTCTCAAATTTTAATCAAATTCACAAGATCATAACTTTCTAAACTTTTGGAATTTTTGAGTGACTCTTTTTGCCAAATGTTCCTTGAGAGGTATAATTCATGTCATTTTGAAAATAAAGAGAAAATTTTTAGTGGAAGAGCAAGTTTGAAGAAGAAACATTATAGGTCATTTTTAGAAAGTGGCATGCTTGACCGCGGCCTGGCATGGAAAATCAGTGATTTTTCAAAAATCCTAAAGGCTCAAGCATCCATTGGATTTGATTCTTTTTCATTGTGTTATACTCTTTGAATAATTCATTTGTCTCAAATAAAATCGAAAAGTGCATGAGGGAATTGGATTTGGCCTCAACTTAAAGTTTGTGCAAAATTTTGGTTCGAGCTCACCATCAGTTTGTGGATTTGCGCGTATAACTTGTTTTTAAGCCAAGTTAAGCCTTAATTTTGTGACTAATTGTGATTAGGAACTTCCAAGGATTAATTAGCACATCAAAACACAAAGAATGATTGAGTTTTGATGCACATAAGGTCACACTTTCTTCATGAACACGGGTGTGCATGATTTCCACTCAAATGTCATCATTCACCCCTCATTTGGATTCCGTTCACCTCTCCTATAAATAAGGGACACATTCCACTCCTTTCTTCAAGATTTGATATCCAGAAAACCCCTGCCAAAATCTCTCTCGAATCCAATTTTTTGCAACTTCGTTTTCACTCTCAAAGCCGTTCGAGTTTGAAATTAACCATTCATTCTTCTTCCTTGAACCTCACTGAAGCTAACAGAACAAGAATCGTTCCTTGAAGCCTCCTGAATCATGATATCCAAGTCCAATTTCAGAGCTCTGAAAGTGAACTTCGTCCAGTAAGAATCTCCATTAAACCTTGTAAAATAAAACACCATTGCACTCTCCTCATCACCTAATCCTTGTGATATTCACCATTTGCATTTTCATCAAGTATTGACTGAGAACTCTGTCATACCCCAAAATTTTCCCTCCTACTTCTCAAGACATTTCATACATCCATACTCAAGGATTCCTCAAGGGTTGATCAGACAAACCCTCTCTTAGACAATCAACCCAAACTAGGGTTTGGCAATTCTCAGATCAAAATGGACTTCCAAAATCTCCAATGGTCATCATGCCTCCTCATATGCTTCAAAGATTCTCCATATCAAGTTTCAAGCCTCACAAGTCAAGTTTCCTCAAACAATTGCTCAGATGGTTGAAAATCAGATATATTGGACAAAAATTCAACTGTGGTCAACATACAGTCAAACTTCCTGATTTTTGGTCAACATCCTCATTTTGAATTCACATTCATCATTTGATCAAGGGTTGATCATGATTCATCAAGAAAACTCAAGATTTGCTCAAAAGTCAAACTTCCAATTTAGGGTTTTTTAGTGAAAAGTCAACTGAACTTTGACTGAACATAACTTCTTCATACTTTCTTTGAAATTTTTCCACCACCTCTCATTTTGAAGGAAATTCAATTCTCTACAACTTCATTTCTCACAAGAATGTTCAAAAAATGCTTGATTTGGAAGGTATGGATCAAAACATTACAGGTCCTTTTCAAAGTAAAAAACAAGTCAACTTTTTGTTTTGAAGATTTATTGAGCATGAAAACTCCAATTGAGATGAAACAAAAGAGGTTGTCTAGAGGACACCTAGAGCTTTCTAAAAATTCCAAGAACACTCAAAAATGTGGAAACTTGAGCAAAATACACCATGTACAAGTTGGGCATTTTTGGACAATTGCGCAAAATGAGATATTTGTAAAAATCCAATTTTTTCCAAATGGGCCTATAATTTTATGATCCAAACTTGATTATAATATTATTTGTGACCTATTGATGCCTTGCCATGACCACATTCTATTTTATTGATTTATTTTTGAATTTAAAAGCTTTTAATTCAAATTTAAATTATATAAAATATGAAAACAAGACATATTTTCAAATGGATTGGATTTTTATCAAACTTGAGGTCCAAGATAGCCCACACAACTTGCCAAATTCGTGCTAGCTTGCATATGGAAGAGAAAATCAAATTTTCAAAGATTTGATTTTATTTGAAAGGAAATTATTTTTGCATTCAAGACAAGATCTTTTTTCACTCTCTTTGCTCTCATTCCTCACTCTATAAATACCCAGCATGTTGCACAAGACAAAGGACGAAAACCCTAGCCCTACAATAACCCTTATTTTGCTCAAAATTTTCATAAAATTGTGGAATTCGAATTTCAATTTGCAGTCACTTTCAGCCAAAGCCAGCCATCCAAACGTGTTCCTGAGGTTCAAAGGGTTCGATACCAGTCCTTACTCGAAGCTAAAACTGCCTAGAACGTGAAGAACATCAAGCTCCGATTTGGTATTTTTCATAATTTCGATTTTCTTATTTCATGTGTTGTTAACTACTTTTATGTGTTTGAATGGATTCAGGACATCCAATAGGTCATGAATGATGCATCTCATGCAAGCATACACGTAGAAATCATGTTTTTCCATAGTTAGGTTTTTTTGAACTGTCTTCTTCGAACCGGCTTATCCAGGACGATTCAGGGCAAGTGAACCTCACCATCGTGTTCGCAGCCCTCGATTTAGGGGGGTAGGGTCCCCCTTTTGCTCTTTATTCGTGTTATTTTGCAGGTTCCAGAAATTTGGTCGCCGGAGAAGACGACCGGAGCTAGGGCTCCGGCGTCGTTGACGTGTGTTGACCGGTGGAAGCATGCGTGGCAAAAGCGAGCGATCCGATTCATCCATCCGTTCCAGCTAGGGTCCATGCGTGTTGATTGGGATTGGGGTTATAATCAGGACACGTATTCGCTTATAAACCATTCTTTGCAAATTCCAAACGCAAAGTACACTCTGGCTCAGTGGTAAAGGCGTGTGGATGGGGAGATTCTCTCAAAGCTCCTTGGTTCGAGCCTGGTCAGGACCAAATGTTTTTTATTCTTTTGCAAAACTAACATATTTTTTTATTTTTCTTTAATATTTTCATCTAGTTTAATTTATCTTCAAATAATTTTCTCATGCATCTAAAAAACACCAAAAATATTTATTTTTTGCATAATCATCAGAAAAATGTTTATTTAATTTTTAATATAAAAATTATTATTTTTGCATGCATATTTAATTTAATTATTAATTAATCGTTTAAATGACTTTTAATTGCCCCTCATAGATAAGATTGTTGGTAGAGTTCGACATTGGAGCTCAAAACTCTTAACCTATGCAGGTCGCGTGCAATTGATTAAAAGTGTGAATTTGCAATCGCGAACTATTGGATGCAATGTTTTCCTCTCCCAAAAAAGGTGATCAAGAAAATTGAGGCGATCTGTAGGACTTTCCTTTGGACTGGTGGATCAGAAGCTAGCAGGAAAAGTCCTATTGCGTGGGATAGAGTATGTAGACCAATAAAATATGGTGGATTAGATATTATTGATCTCAAGTTGTGGAATAAAGTAACTATGCTAAAACTGCTGTGGAATATTAGTGGTAAATCTGATAGCCTATGGGTTAAATGGATCCATGCATATTATTTGCGGAAAGATGACCTGATACACGTTGTTATTAAGAATCATAATTCTTGGATTGTGAAGAATATTCTTAAACAGCGTGATAATCTGGGAGATTTCAACATTACATGGGTGGGACTTCAGGTAATAGTAAGTTCTGTATGAAAGAGATGTATCGAAAGCTTTGTACCGATGATCCAATAGTTCCATGGTATAATCTCTTGTATCGTAATCCTGCTAGGCCACGAGCTTTAATAACTTTGTGGCTAGCTTGCCATGGAAGACTAGCCACTAAAGCTAGATTGAAGAAGTTTGGTTTGATTGATAATGCAGGATGTTGTTTTTGTCAAGAGGAAGAAACTCAGAACCATCTGCTATTTGGGTGTGAGGAGCTCGGTAGGATATGGTCCACTGTCCTGGATTGGATGCAAATTAAGAGAAAACCTAAAGATTGGAAGGAAGAACTACAGTGGATTCTTTTAGCCGCCCGGGGAAAAAGTAAGCAAGTGATGCTTTTTAAGTTGGTTGTTACTGAGACAGTGTATGGGGTATGGAAGCATCGTAATGACATTTGTTACGGTAACAGTGTGGATAATACAAAGATAGTTGATACGATATCAGAGAAAATTATTTATAGAGGATGGTATAATAAGAAATTGAAAGAACACATTGTTAGCCTTGTACTTCCTTAAGCAACAGGTTTCTTTTGCTTTTGTAATTACTATTGTCTTTTGAGGAAGCTGGATTCGAGCGATCGCCTTGTACTTCATATATATTTTTTAATTTATATAATTACAATTATTCAAAAAAAAAATTGTTTTTAAATTATCAAATCAATTCAGAAAATTACCAAAAACTTATTTTATCATATTAATGTCATTACTAACACAAAACCTTTTTCCTCATTCAAAAATATTTATTTTTACTAACATTTTCTTCTTATGCAATTTTCTCCTATTTTCCGATTTTGTATCTGTTCACAGGTTGTAACGTTTCGGACAATTTTCCTTGCTTTTCTTTTTCAATTATGTAACTGCCTATGGGATGTAATAGTTTAATTAGGACTTTTATTTTCCGCACTCTCATTATGTATCCTCCCCAAAGCCATGTAATAGCGTAGGACTTTACCTTTCCGCACTTTACATTTCCGCAATTTAATTTCTGCACCCTATAAACTACTAGTAATTAGGCGTGTATGGCAAGATAAAATTGGACATAGATCACTCATAATTCCAAGATAAAATACCTGAAATCAACACACTCTTTTCACACATGCACCCCTTAGGGTAATTCTCTCTCGCTGCTTTTACGAATTCAAATGGTCAAGTCCCTCGAACGTAGAGGTATTCTAGCACCATTGCCTTCAAAACAAATCATCATAGTCCCTTCGATACAAAGATCATAGACCCATGATGTCGCCTATGAATACATGATCTTGACCCTCGATTGTCGCCTACGAAAAATGATGATAGTCCCTTCGAATGTGCTAGGATACTTCCTACAAGTTGCCTTCTATGACCATCCGATGTCCCTTCGAATGTCCCGCTTACATCCAACGAATAAGGTTACCTACCAACTAATGGTATGGATAGCATTATTCTAAAGGAACGTAAAACAACACGAAAGAGACCAATTATGAGTATGTAATAAGACTTTTAGTTGCTTGCTCTATCAAAATACTTTTCACACCTCACACTTTTGTCAAAGTTCAAACTCTTTTCAAAACGAAACATTTCCAAACACTTTGTATACATTCCTACATGAATGATTACAAAGTCAAAGCGAAATGCCTTTTCAAAACATTTTTTTCAAACACACAGAAAGCACAATTTTAAAGTGATCTAAGAGCAACTAAGAGCCCGTAGATAACTACAGATGAAAAGGGGTGCTAATACCTTCCCTTTTCATAACCTTCTCCCTTACTCAGAATCTAACGAAGGTCTTTTTCTGTACTTTTTACCTTCCCTTAATTGGATAAAAGAAAAGTCGGTGGCGACTCTTGCTATCCGCACATTTGTGATACAAAAATCTCAAAGTCAGTTCATCGTATTACAGAACTGGCGACTCTGCCGGGGAGACACCCTAAAGAGAGAATACCTTAGGGATTTCTAGATCACTTTTACTGCTTTTTGTTTGACTTGCTTAATTTATCTTTAAGGGTTGCTTGGGTATTATATTTATGGGGGATCCTACACCCAGATCCGGGTTTCCTTTTAGGTAAGTAGCAATAAATCGTCGCGACCGTTAGACGTATATCGAAACGGTCAACATGATGGCTACGTTAGTGTGACACTTTGGATGTCCTGATACTCTTCATTCCCAAGTTGAGGATAGTATTTGGCTTCTGCGTGGTGTCATCAAGCACTAACTAAACTTTTAGAACCTTAATTGACCTATCATGGCCATTAGAAGGTAGTGAGATGGTCGGCTTTTGTGTAGACCGAGGTTGGACGATACTCGATGCTACGCTCATTAAGATCAGACTTTTGGGATATTTTCGGTCGACCACTTGGTAGTCGTATTGAAATAAACGCCTACGAGAAAGATCAATGATATGAGAATCCTAGAACCCGTTACTATTATAGGACAGGATGAACCAACTCAAACTTTTGGTGGGATAATCACTTATACCTCTTGCAAGCCTTAAACCTAGGCTCATTGTGTGAATTGTTTGTGTGTGCTAAACATGACATCATGACATCATCGCATTGCATATCATTTCTAACTATTTCAAGGACCTAGGGATTTATCTTTGCTCTGTTTTGTAGGGATTATGGCTTCTAGAAAGACTATCTGAATCAACTTCATGGGTATACCTTCTCAGCTCAAAGAATTGGTTTCAGAAATATCCTACACACTCGTACCATCAAAAGACAAGGAACTCTCATGTGTTGTATACCGTTACTTTCCAGGTGGTTTATTTCGCACCTTCCTCCATCAGTTTTGAAGAATGAACAAAGATTGAAGTGGTCTCAAAGGTTAATGTCACTCTCTCATTCAGATATCCGTTGGAGTCTTTTTTCTCAAAAGGACTTCACATTCATTGAGCGTTGTGGAGAATTCCCTAATGTACCATTGCTTGGTATAAGGGGAGGTATTACTTACAACCCTTCTCTAGCTCTACGTCAGTTTGGTTTTGCTCGAAGAGATGGTCCTCATGATATGCTTCTCCAAGATATTGTGTTCGACTACAATTACGATCTCCAAAATTACCGTCGAAGGTTCATACACGCTTGGGGCATGGTAAAGAAGACTGATACCAAGACTTTGGGGCACCAGAACTCCATTTCTTGGGAACCTTGCCTCAAATGGGTGCGAGCTCGAGCTCAAAACCTAATGATGCCATTCACGCCTGTTTTACCAGTAATTATGGAACCCTGTTGCTATAGGTGACATACCCTATACCGTTCTCCATCCTGACATGCCTACTGATTTTGAAGACTTGAAGAGATCCTGGATTCAACTAAAAGAAGAAAGGGATACATTCGAAGCTCAGTGCTATACAAGCGAGAAGAAGGTACTAGAGTTGACCAAGCTACTTCATGAGGAGCGGAATATCAACGCCTACCTCGGCACCAAGAGGAAGCTCCCATGGGAGACTTATAGCTCTAGGATTTTTGTTCTTTTATTTTTATTTTATTGTTTCGAACTACCTTTTGTACTTAAAAAGAAAAAGAATAAAAAGAGAACTAATAAATGTTTGTTCGTGCTTGTTTAACAAATTTAAATTTCTAAGGTCCTTGAAAACATTGCATTACATTTGCATAAACATCGTATATCATGGCATAACATCTCATAACAGGTACATTGAAGATTGGTTTTCTCATTTTCTCGTTATTTATTTTAGCAGACATGGCCCTTGAACGTTGGTGTTCTCAACATGGGTAGATGTTACAAAGGTGGTCCTAAAGTGGTCAGCCGGATAGAGCTCTCAGAAGGAAGTGTCAAGACTGAGGGAAGTGTCAAGGGCAATGAAGAAGGAAGTCAGCGTGAGCCTGAGAAAGACAGAGAAGATCGTTATGATAATGATCAGTACTTTGATGAAGATGACAAGTACAAGCAACACGAAGACCGTCTGAATGCTGTGGAAAATCTGAAGATGTCAGGGTTGAAGTTTGATGATCTGAGTCTTGTTCCCGGTGTGGTGATTCCTCCTAAATTCAAAGTCCCTACTTTTGCCAAGTATGATGGCATTTCCTGTCCAAAGCTGCACTTGAAGTCCTATGTTCAGAAGATCAACCCCCACACTGATGACAGAAAGTTGTGGATGCACTATTTTCAAGAGAGTTTGTCCGGAACTCAATTGGAGTGGTATTATCAGCTAGAAAATGACCGTATCCGTACTTGGAGTGACTTAGCGGATGCTTCCTACAGACAATATGAGTACAATGCTGAGTTGACACCTACTCGCATGCAACTACAGAGCATGTCTATGGGTCGTGATGAGAAGTTCAAAGAGTATGCTCAGAAGTGGAGAGACCTAGCAGGCAGAGTTCAGCCACCCTTGTCCAATAGGGAGTTGGTTGATATGTTTATGGGAACGCTGACAGGCCCATTCTTTAATCGTCTGATTGGAAACTCTTCAGCCGGATTCACCGAGCTGATATTGACAGGAGAGCGTATTGAAGCTGGTATCAAGAGCGGAAAGATTCAGGTAGAGTCATCTTCAAATGCTGCGAAGAGATCTTTTGGTGTTAAGAAAGAAGCTAATGTTGTGTATGGTCAGAAGAGCCGAGCCAAGACCGACCGTGCTCAATCTGTGGGGGCAGTTGTGATCTCCAATCCTACATCAGCACAACCTCAGCGAGACAACGCGCGTAGCCAGAACGCGCCACGAAGACAGTTTACGAAGATCAACATGCCATTGTCGCAAGCATTACAACACATGTTGAAAGTAGAGCTGATTACCTTGAGGGATCCTCCTCAGAACATCAACACTTCCTCTCTGCGATACAATCCTAACGCTAAGTGTCCTTACCACTCCAACAGCCCAGGGCACGACACTGACAACTGTTGGGTTCTGAAGAACAAGATTCAAGATATGATTGAAGCTAAGCAGATTGAGTTCGACCCTCCTGTTGAGACTCCGAATGTGATCAACGCGCCTATGCCTAACCATGACAAAAGTTCCAATGCTGTTGGTGAGGATACTTACGTTTTCAACATAGATGACTTGACCATTCCTCTGATGACTGTTAAGAAGAATTTGCTGCAAGCCGATGTCAATCCAGGATGCCCAGAGAATTGTCGTTGGTGCCCATCTGCATCTTGATGGTTGTGCTTGGTTGAGAAGACGTGTCCAGTGCATGATGGATAACCGTGAAATACTATTCCTGAAACCACCTGTGGAGATTCTGTGTGAAGACATGTCTAAGAAACTGAAGATCGAAGATGTGAATGGAATTGTACCGAATGTGTGGGATACCTTGGTGCAGCCAAGTGGAAAGTTTGATTACATGGTGAAGTACACTGTTCCTGAGAGCTACAAGATTCCTATTGAAGATGTTAAGGCAACCGGATGGGGTGACGATTTCCCAGAAGACTATGCTGATGTTAACACAATAAGGATTTCCTCTGCTGATCCTGTGCCTAGAGTGGCACCTCTCATTATTACTTCTTCAAGACCAGTTCCGTATTCCTCTGATAAAGCTATTCCTTGGAATTATGGAGCTGATGTTTACTATCATGGCGTCAAGCAAGACCCTCTGACCATTGAAGATCTTACAGTTGAAGCTACCATGCCTGACATTGACAACATCATCGGATCAAGTAAAGTGACCAGAATCGGAAGAGTGTTCTCTCCAGATATCTCTCCTCCAAAAGACACTGCGACTCCAGCTCGCATTCCAGCTATTCAACCAGTTCCCGAGACTAGAGGGGAAGAACTAGTAACTCATCCTGCTCAGAAAGAAGCACCAAAGGAAGTTGCTGAAGACACCTCCAAACGAGAAATAGAGGAAATTATGAAGATCATCAAGAAGAGTGACTACAATGTTGTGGAACAGTTGGGACAGACTCCGTCCAAGATCTCCATGCTTGCTCTGCTCTTGTGCTCTGAGGCTCATGCTAAAGCCTTGGTAAATTTTCTGAAGAATGCTCACGTGCCGCAAGACACTACTACTGATCAATTTGAAGTTTGTATTGCTAGCCTGGCTGCCAACAACAGCATAGGCTTCTCTGATGCTGATTTGACTCCTGCCGGAAATAAACACAACAAAGCCTTGCACATCTCTGTTGAATGCAAAGGCACTACATTCTCTCATGTTTTGGTGGATACCGGTTCTGCTTTGAATATCCTACAAAAGACTGCTTTTGATCGACTCGATGTTGAAGGACTAGTTCTGAAACCCAATGACATTGTTGTGAGAGCTTTTGATGATTCTAAGTGAACAGTACTTGGAGAGCTCATTCTGCCATTTAAAGTCGGTTCCCAGACTTTCGACTCTACTTTCTTTGTCATGGACATCCGTCCAGCTTACTCTTGCCTACTTGGACGCCCTTGGATACATGGGGAAGGCGCTGTTACCTCTACCTTGCATCAGAAGCTGAAGTACCCCGGTGAAGGGGAAAGTTGTTACAGTGTGTGGCGAAGAAGAATATATGGTCAGTCATCTACAGTCATTCCGATATCTCGAGATGGAGGGTGAATTCTTCGAGACTCCCTGTCAAGATTTTGAAACAATACTCAGAGTCATGCCTGTTGACTCTCCCGAAGTTACGCCAGTTCTGCCTAGGATGGCCTCGTTGAAGGATGCTCAAGCTGGAGTCGAAGAAGGAGGTAGTACTATTTGGGGACAACTCCCTGATCTTCCTTTCAAATCTGACAAGACTGGTTTAGGCTTCACCATCAAAGGTCAGAAGATGATACGCCGCGAACGTGCTGGCCAACTTCCTTTGCGCATCAGCCAGAGTAGAATCCATGTTATAGAAGACGACGACAACGACTTCGACATCAGCAAGTGGATCTTCCCAACTCCTGACAACGGACTCAGCAATTGGAAGACTGAAGACGTCATACCAACCTCCTTTAGACAGGAGTAATTGCTCTTGTTTTTGTTTTACTTTTCGTACTTTCTATGTTCTGAACAATAAACTCTAAAGCCTAGTTCCTTGCCCGGGGCATCATGGCTCGTTTGTGAGGGTTATTATCTGTCATTTGCATATTTTCATTCAATAAAATCGTTGGACTTTTGCATTTAATTGTTGCTTTCCTTCTTTTACTTTATCACCCCTTCAAAAAGCTATGTGTTTCTTACACACACCCACGTGATACACTGCAGAATCACTCTGAATCTCGTTGATAACAGCTATGCTATTGCTAAATATGACTTCGATAATCCGATCTACCAAGCCGAAGACGAAGGTGAGGAAGATTGTGAAGTGCCGGAGAACTTGTCGATCCTACTGAAGAAGAACGAGTTATACAACACAAAGAGCAAGTTGAGGTTGTGAATTTGGGTATGATGAAAACGAAAGAGATCAAGATAGGAGCGGGTCTTGAGAACGATGTTAAAGAAAGGTTGGTTCGGATGCTACGAGACTACATTGAGGTTTTGCTTGGTCATAGGAAGACATGCCGTGTCGGACATTGATATTGTGGTACACGTTCCGACAAAGAAGGTTTTCTCCCAAAGGAAATGTTCGTCGCATGCGTCATGAGATGTCTGAGAAAATCAAAGCTGAAGTTATGAAACAGTTCAATGCCGGTTATCTAGCTGTTACTTCGTATCCACGGTGGGTGGCTAACGTAGTACCTGTGCCCAAGAAGGATGGCAAGGTACGAATGTGTGTGGATTACAGAGATCTGAACAAAGCAAGTCCGAAAGACGATTTCCCACTACCTCATATTGATGTTCTGGTTGACAACACCGATCAACACAAGGTTTTCTCCTTCATGAATGGTTTCTCCGGTTACAATCAGATCAAAATGGCTCCAGAAGACATGGAGAAGACTACTTTCGTTACACAGTGGGGTACTTTCTGCTACAAGGTCATGTCGTTCGGCCTGAAGAACGCGGGCGCCACTTATCAGTGCGCCATGGTGACATTATTTCATGACATGATTCATCACGAGATAGAGGTCTACGTCGACGACATGATAGCTCGATCGCAGACTAAGGAAGAACAGCTTGATCATTTACGGAAACTATTTGACAGATTGAAGAAGTACAGACTGAGACTTAATCCCAACAAGTGCACCGTTGGAGTCAGATCCGGTAAACTCCTAGGGTTTGTTGTCAGTGGTAAAGGTATTGAGGTTGACCCAGCCAAGGTTAAAGCCATTCAAGAGATGCCAGCGCCCCATACCGAGAAGGACGTCAGAGGTTTCTTGGGCCGATTAAATTACATTGCCAGATTCATTGCACATCTAACTGCTACTTGTGAGCCAATCTTCAAGTTACTTAAGAAAGATCAAGTAGTGGAATGGAACGATGATTTCCAGATCGCTTTTGAAAAAAATCAAGGAGCACCTACAGAATCCTCCTATCCTGATGCCGCCTGCCGAAGGAAGACCTCTTATCATGTACTTGACAGTGTTAGAGAATTCAATGGGGTGTGTGTTGGGGCAACATGACGAGTCTGGTCGAAAAGAGTATGCAATATACTACCTTAGCAAAAAGTTTATCAACTATGAAACAAGATACTCACAGCTCGAGAAAACTTGCAGCGCTTTGGCTTGGGCTGCTCGCCGACTAAGACAGTATATGTTGACTCACACTACCTTGTTGATTTCCAAGATGGATCCGATAAAATACATATTTGAGAAACCATCTCTCTCTAGAAGAATAGCAAGATGGCAAATGATCCTGACCGAATACGACATCCAGTATACTTCTCAGAAAACGATCAAAGGAAGTGTAGTAGCCGATCATTTGGCTCATCAAGCCGTAGATGACTATCAGTCTATGCAGTTTGAATTTCCAAACGAATATGTTTTACTAGTTACAGATTGTGAAGAACCCGGCCTAGACGAAGGACCTGAATAAGGATCCCGATGGACCATGGTCTTTGATGGAGCCTCAAACGCACTTGGCAATGGCATTGGCGCCATCATTACATCCCCTACCGGCGGACATACGCCTTTCACCGCCAGATTATGTTTCAGCTGCACTAACAACATGGCCGAATACGAAGCGTGCATCATGGGTATCAAAGCTGCTATTGACTTAAGAATCAAGTTCTTACAAGTGTATGGAGACTCAGCTTTAGTGATTATCCAGATTAAGGGCGAGTGGGATACGAAGCATCCGAATCTCATCCCATATCGAGAGCATGTTTTGAGTTTGATCCCCTACTTTGAAGAGATCACTTTCGATCACATTCCACAAGAAGAGAATCAGTTGGCAGACGCATTGGCTACTATGTCTTCTATGTTCAAGGTCAGATGGGACAACGAGGCTCCCCAGATCATCATGGAGAAGTTTGACGAACCAGCATATTATTATGAGCTTGATACAGAAGAGAAACCTTGGTACCATGACGTGAAGAGGTATCTTGAGACTCAGGAATATCCCGCAGGGGCATCTGTCAATGATAAGAAGTTCTTGAGAAGATTTGCATCCAAATTCTTCCTCAGCAACGGCATCTTATACAAGAGCAACCACGACTTGTGCTTACTCCGCTGTGTAGACCGGAAAACAGCGGGACGTATCATGGAAGAGTTACAGGAAGGCGCATTTGGTACCCACTCCAGTGGACACACCATGGCTAAGAAAATTTTGAGGACAGGTTACTATTGGTCCACCATGGAAGCTGATTGTCACCGCTATGCTCGATCTTGGCACAAATGCCAAATTTATGCAGACAAAGTGCACGTACCTCTAGTACCTCTGAATGTCCTAACAGCTCCTTGGCCTTTTGCAATGTGGGTCATTGACATGATTGGAGAAATCAAGTCCACAGCTTCCAACGGACATCGTTTCATCCTTGTGGCAATTGACTATTTCACCAAGTGGGTAGAAGAAGCCTCGTTTGCATCTGTTACCAAGAATGTTGTGGCTCTATTCGTCAAGCATAATCTTATCTGTCGGTATGGCACTCCCGAAAGGATTATCACAGATAACGGCTCTAATCTCAACAATAAAATGATCACCGAACTCTGCACGCAGTTCAAGATCAAGCATCACAACTCTTCTCCTTATCGGCCTAAGATGAATGGCGCAGTGGAAGCCGCCAACAAGAACATTAAGAAAATTATACAGAAGATGACAGTGACCTACAAAGATTGGCATGAGATGTTACCATTTTCTCTTCATGGTTATCGCACTACAGTACGAACATCAACAGGGGCAACCCCCTTCTCTCTTGTGTACGGTATGGAAGTAGTTCTACCCATCGAGGTTCAGATCCCCTCAACCAGAGTCCTCCAGGACGCAGAGTTAGGCGAAGATGATTGGATCCAGACTCGCCTTGACCAGATTAATTTGATTGATGAGAAACGACTCGCATCCATTTGCCATGGACAGATCTATCAGAAGCGAATGATCAGAGCATTCAACAAGAAGGTCAAGCATCGAGTCTACCAAGTCGGTGATCTAGTATTCAAGCGCATCGTTCTTCCACAAGGTGATCCCAGGGGCAAATCGACTCCCACCTACGAGGGACCATTTGTAGTCAAGACAGTATTTTCCGGCGGAGCAATGATTCTTAGCACCATGGATGGTGAAGACTTCCCACACCCTGTGAATGCAGACATAGTCAAACAATACTACGCATAAAAGAGACTCGCTAGGTCGACTGGCCTAGGAAAAAATAAGGGCATCCTGGCGAACCAAAAGGGTTCGGGAAAAAGTTAACGATATATGTAAAACATGTACACACGGCAAGTCGAAAACCTGAAAAGGCAGCTTGGGCAAAAAAGGGTATCCCGGTAGACTGAAAACCCGAAAGGGCGGTCTAGGCAAAAGTTAGGGATTTAAGCGTACGACTATGTCCCGTCCGGATCACCCACTTCCAGACTACTATCAGCATTCAAGATTCAAATGGCAAAAATCAATTCACTCACTTTCTACTGACAGCAAGGAGATGAGATAGTTGAAATATATGAGTACTAGCATAGTTGGAACTTAACGAGATTGTTTCCGCATAGCTTTTTTACCTTTCTTGTGTATAAACTACTTGGCCATACGCCACATTTCAAATAAATACGAGTTCTTTCTCTTTACAATTTTTTCTATTGTTACTTGCATAAAGTCCAACGTTTGTTTTGAATGATTATATATATTTAACAATAAGAATATATTCACAAACATGCGAAAAGTAAACATACGAAAGTAATTACTACAGGCTATAGGAATTGAGATGACGATGAAAGTCGCCCATACGTCCCCTTGCAAGAGTACAATCCCTACAGAGGTGTCGCTCAATACAAACCTTCCCCAGCGGAGTACCTTTTTCCTTTTTGTTAGTTCCAGCATTCCGAGTTTCATCGCGTCAGTCCCTGGGCAGCGTTTCCAGTCAATTTAACCTGATTACAACAGATTTCCAAGCAGTAACGATTCATCACCAGAAGAGGTATCCCCGGCAAAATATCTCTCAACAATCATCACCTTCCCGGCAGCATCGGTATCCAGACTTGAAACTTGGTCATATAGTGCATCGGAGGAAACCTACATCTTTTATTCCCCAGCCAGAGATTTCGACGGGCTCCAGATCCTTCTAACCCGGTCTCCCAACAGCTGTCAAATACTCTCCAGCAGGATTTATGCACAAGATCCCCAGTAGAGTACCTCCTAGATTCTCCCCAGCAGGGTCTATGCACAAGATCCTCAGCGGCGCATCTCTCGATCTCTACCATCCTCAACAATATCTAAGGCTCAAGACTTGGTCAGATAGTGCATCGGAGGAATCGAGGTCATCTTTCTTCTCAGGGTTTCCAATCGGCTTCATCCCCAAACAGAAGTCAAAAATTTCCAAGCAGAACATCCGCATCTTCTTCAAGATGGATATGTTTTGAAATACCACAACATCTATCATTCATACATTATTCATAAAATCATAATATATGCATATGTCGTTCATACATATCGTCATGCATCATAATCTGCATAAAACTATCGATATCCTATCAAAGTTTCTTTTGTTTTTTCCAAAACAGGTGCAAATCACTTCTGAAACAAACAGGTCCAGGATTAATGCCCGAAGCCAGACGGGAAAACTATCTGAACGACCTCCCTAGTTATCCTCCGACAATAGATCCAGGATTAATACCCGAAGCCAGACGGAAAACTATCTGAACAATCGCAAGTTATTCTCCGATAACAGGCATTGGATCAGCACCCGAAGCACAACAGGGAAGTTGTCCACCTTCTGCCAATTACTATCCCCTCAGAGTAATCAGCACGAAGATGTATTCTGACTCTCTCTTATTATCAACAGAAACTACAGAGTCTAGCGTACGACTCAGTTGCCTCGGATGGCATCTTAAGCCCATCTCCGACTATTTACCAACATTTATCCACTGTCAGAATGCTGTGTATTTGGTTAAAAAAACCAATGCAAACCAACAACTTCATTCAAAGATGAGCACGGAGTCTAGCATACGACTCCCTCCGAATGGCATCTCAAGCCCATCTCCATGCTCCTTTCACTTCCAGAAACGTCTACAGAGCCTAGCGTATGGCTCACTCCCCAGCATCGATCTTTCCAGATGGCATCTTAAGCCCATCTCTGACGATTCTCCTATTCAGACAACATTCTCGAGTCTAACGTAAGACTCATTCCCCATCGAGATCTCCAACTTCTCCAAATGGCATCTGTAAGCCCATTCCCGCATCATCAACAACAGCGAGTGCAAATTTTCAGGTGTACTCGAGTGTTCAATCATCTTCTACCTCCAGGTCACGAAAGGCGAGCATGCCAATCTAACCCTTCCAGTACAAGAAAATTGAACAGCGGCAGATGTCATAACCCAAAATTTGCCCTCCTACTTCTCAAGACATTTCATACATCCATACTCAAGGAATCCTCAAGGGTTGATAAGACAAACCCTCTCTTAGACAATCAACCCAAACTAGGGTTTGGCAATTCTCAGATCAAAATGGACTTCCAACATCTCCAATGGTCATCATGCCTCCTCATATGCTTCAAAGATTCTCCATATCAAGTTTCAAGCCTCACAAGTCAAGTTTCCTCAGACAATTGCTCAGATGGTTGAAAATCAGTTGTATTGGACAAAAAGTCAACTATGGTCAATATACAGTCAAACTTCCTGATTTTTGGTCAACATCCTCATTTTGAAGTCACATTCATCATTTGGTCAAGGGTTGATCATGATTCATCAAGAAAACTCAAGATTTGCTCAAAAGTCAAATTTCCAAATTAGGGTTTTTTAGTGAAAAGTCAACTAAACTTTGACTGAGCATAACTTCTTCATACTTTCTCAAAAAATTTTCCACCAACTCTCATTTTGAAGGAAATTTAATTCTCTACAACTTCGTTTCTCACAAGAATGTTCAAAAAATGCTTCATTTGGAAGGTATGGATCAAAACATTACAGGTCCTTTTCAAAGTAAAAAAAAAGTCAACTTTTTGTTTTTAAGATTTATTGAGCATGGAAACTCCAATTGAGATGACATCAAAGAGGTTGTTTAGAGGACACCTAGAGCTTTCTAAAAAGTCAAAGAACACTCAAAAATGAGGAAAATTGAGCAAAATACACCTTGTACCAGTTGGGCATTTTTGGACAATTGCATAAAAGGAGATATTTGTCAAAATCCAATTTTTTCTAAATGGGCCTATAATTTTATGATCCAAACTTGATTATAATATTATTTGTGACCTATTAATGCCTTGCCATGACCACATTCTATTTTATTGATTTATTTTTTAATTTAAAAGCTTTTAATTCAAATTTAAATTATATAAAATATAAAAACAAGACATATTTTCAAATGGATTGGATTTTTATCAAACTTGAGGTCCAAGATAGCCCACACAACTTGCCAAATTCATGCTAGCTTGCATATGGAAGAGAAAATCAAATTTTCAAAGATTTGATTTTATTTGAAAGGAAATTATTTTTGCATTCGAGACAAGATCTTTTTTCACTCTCTTTGCTCTCATTCCTCATTCTATAAATACCCAGCATGTTGCACAAGACAAAGGACGAAAACCCTAGCCCTACAACAACCCTTATTTTGCTCAAAATTTTCATAAAATTGTGGAACTCGAATTTCAATTTGCAGCCACTTTCAGCCAAAGCCAGCCATCCAAACGTGTTCCTGAGGTTCCTAGGGTTCGATACCAGTCCTTACTCGAAGCTAAAACTGCCTAGAACGTGAAGAACATCAAGCTCCGATTTGGTATTTTTCATAATTTCGATTTTCTTATTTCGTGCGTTGTTAACTGCTTTTGTGTATTTGAATGGATTCAGGACATCCAATAGGTCATGAATGATGCATCTCATGCAAGCATACAGGTAGAAATCATGTTTTGCCATATTTAGGTTTTTTTGAAATGTCTTCTTCGAACCGGCTTATCTAGGACGATTCAGGGCAAGAGAACCTCACCATCATGTTCGCAGCCCTCGATTTAGGGGGGTAGGGTCCCCCTTTTGCTCTTTATTCGTGTTATTTTATAGGTTCCAGAAATTTGGTCCCCGGAGAAGACGACCGGAGCTAGGGCTCCGGCGTCGTTGACGTGTGTTGACCGGTGGAAGCATGCGTGGCAAAAGCGAGCGATCCGATTCGTCCATCCGTTCTAGCTGGGGTCCACGCGTGTTGATTGGGCTTGGGGTTATAATCAGGACACGTATTCGCTTATAAACCATTCTTTGCAAATTCCAAACTCAAAGTACACTCTGGCTCAGTGGTAAAGGCGTGTGGATGGGGAGATTCTCTCAAAGGTCCTTGGTTCGAGCCTGGTCAGGACCAAATGTTTTTTATTCTTTTGCAAAACTAAAATATTTTTTTTTATTTTTCATTAATATTTTCATCTAATTTAATTTATCTTCAAATAATTTTCTCATGCATCTAAAAAACACAAAAAATATTTATTTTTTGCATAATCATCAGAAAAATGTTTATTTAATTTTTAATATAAAAATTATTATTTTTGCATGCATATTTAATTTAATTATTAATTAATCGTCTAAATGACTTTTAAATGTTTTTAAATTATCAAATCAATTCAGAAAATTACCAAAAAATTATTTTATCATATTAATGTCATTACTAACACAAAACCTTTTTCCTCATTCAAAAATATTTATTTTTACTAACATTTTCTTCTTATGCAATTTTCTCCTATTTTCCGATTTTGTATCTGTTCACAGGTTGTAACGTTTCGGACAATTTTCCTTGCTTTTCTTTTTCAATTATGTAACTGCCTATGGGATGTAATAGTTTAATTAGGACTTTTATTTTCCGCACTCTCATTATGTATCTGCCCCAAAGCCATGTAATAGCGTAGGACTTTACCTTTCCGCACTTTACATTTCCGCAATTTAATTTCTGCACCCTATAAACTACTAGTAATTAGGCGTGTATGGCAAGATAAAATTGGACATAGATCACTCATAATTCCAAGATAAAATACCTGAAATCAACACACTCTTTTCACACATGCACCCCTTAGGGTAATTCTCTCTCGTTGCTTTTACGAATTCAAATGGTCAAGTCCCTCGAACGTAGAGGTATTCTAGCACCGTTGCCTTCAAAACAAATCATCATAGTCCCTTCGATACAAAGATCATAGACCCATGATGTCGCCTATGAATACATGATCTTGACCCTCGATTGTCGCCTACGAAAAATGATGATAGTCCCTTCGAATGTGCTAGGATACTTCCTACAAGTTGCCTTCTATGACCATCCGATGTCCCTTCGAATGTCCCGCTTACATCCAACGAATAAGGTTACCTACCAACTAATGGTATGGATAGCATTATTCTAAAGGAACGTAAAACAACACGAAAGAGACCAATTATGAGTATGTAATAAGACTTTTAGTTGCTTGCTCTATCAAAATACTTTTCACACCTCACACTTTTGTCAAAGTTCAAACTCTTTTGATAACGAAACATTTCCAAACACTTTGTATACATTCCTACATGAATCATTACAAAGTCAAAGCGAAATGCCTTTTCAAAACATTTTTTTCAAACACACAGAAAGCACAATTTTAAAGTGATCTAATAGCAACTAAGAGCCCGTAGATAACTACGGATGAAAAGGGGTGCTAATACCTTCCCTTTTCATAACCTTCTCCCTTACTCAGAATCTAACGAAGGTCTTTTTCTGTACTTTTTACCTTCCCTTAATTGGATAAAAGAAAAGTCGGTGGCGACTCTTGCTATCCGCACATTTGCGATACAAAAATCTCAAAGTTAGTTCACCGTATTACAAACTCCACCAAAATCCTATTTTCTATTATATGAGTTTTTGTAAAAATTCTCTTCACTCAGTGTAAATAAATTTTTCGCGAGCATGTGGTTGAGATCGTCTTGAAGAGACGAATCCAAGGATACCACTTATGATTATTGATTTTACAGTTTGGGGAACTCCAATTTTGGAGTGGCTGGAGGTTGAAGATGATGACATGTCTTATCTCAACCAATGAGAGCACACCATGTTATTTTTTCAAATTGGATCCTATGATAACGCTTTACCATGCACGCGTCTTCGGAGCCCTTGGATCTGATTACTTTTATTAGTCAACATCGATCCAACGTGTGACATTATTTCTTGTTTTTTTATTTGTAATCCGATGTGAAAACCAAGGAGGTCCATATCATTGGATGTGATTACTAATGCGTTTTAACTATGATCAGACGATCCACATTTTTTTGGCATTTATTTTATTTTCTGATTTTATATTTTAAATGTTTTAAACTTTAAAAAATCATATAAAATTCATTTCTGACTAAAAAATTATGAAAATATTCACAAACTTTTTTGAAGTATTATCTTTTTAAATTTTATTTTTTCTTAATTTTATTTTCACATTTGATAATTTTTCTATTTTTCTCTTTTATTTGATGTTTTTAATTGTTTTAGAATACATTTTGACATTTAAAAATTTTGGAAAAATTATGGATGGATCCAATGGTCATTTGACAAATATTGATGACCTCATTGCATGTTTACTTTTGATTTTACTTTTTTTTTCTTCCCTTTTTTGGTTTATTTCACCTTTTATTTCATTTTCTAAAAATATTTTCTGACTTTAAAAAATTCTAAAAAATTTTTGTCAACATTTGTTGACCTCTGTTTGACTTTGGGTAATTTTCTTGGAATTTTATTTTGATGAAAAAATACTTTATGTATTTCGTCAATAAAGTCCAATTAAATAACCTAATTTCAAAATCATTTTAATCCTTTTTATTTGATTTTTATTTTCATTTTTATTTTCCTGACTTTTGAATTTATTTTGGAGTCACAAATTTCCTCAACATCAACAAAATTTGGGTGTTGATAGGTCTTTTGACCAAATCCATCAAGAAATTTGATTGATTTTGATGAAGTTAGACCGAATAAATTCATCTGATGCAAAATAAACTTGGAAATTATTTCTTCCTCTTAATCTCATTTTTCTTTTGTTCTAACATAAGCCCCAAAAGATGACTTGAGCTTTAATCTTAGTTCAACACTTGTGCCGCTTGCCGTGTGGTTGCGTTGATTTGTAATCAAGCTTCTAGCAAGTTTCCACTAACCTTGTCCCTTTGAAATTCTCAATCATCTTTGATCAAGTGATGTGATAATTTCAAAATCGGTGATATAATTGAAAAAAGCAATTGAAACTTGTCGTGTAGTCGCGTTGATTCTATCAAGCTTTTGGCAAGTATTCATGCGCATGTTTCAAGATGGTCACCTTGCAGACGACCAACAATTAGCAATATGATGATATACTTGACAAGTTTCAAGATGGTCATCTTGCTAACCTTTATTAATTGCTTTTTTTCACACTTTACTTTCCGCATTAGCTTTTATGCTCTTTATTTGTATGCACCTTTAATTTCAGAATTTACATTTCATGTCATTTTGCACGTAAGCATTTTATTTTCTGTCATAATACTTAATAATTCAACTTAAACATATAAAACTTTTAAATGGACTTGGTTACTATGCTTGTGCTTGGAGATTGATCTTTGGACTTAGGATTAGGACGTCTACCTCAGCTTGGAGATTTTTGTGCCCTTGGTGTTATTCTCTCTTGTCTGCTTATTATTTTTGTATGCAACTTATTCTTTTATACTCGATTAAGAGTGGATTTCCTCCAAATTATAGTCGTTACTCTACCCATTTTTTTCTTAAGACAAGAGTTCATCTAAGGCACCGAATTATCTAAAGTTTGGTTTTTTTTTGTCTAGTTATTTGTGGCTTATGTGGTAATCCAAAGTATGGGATATGGTATTGGCTATTGATGTCAAGTACTATTCTTCTCACTCAGTTAGATATTTCTTTACCATTACCTTTTACTTTATGCACTTAGGTTAGCCTCTTCATCTCCTCCCTATTCTTTAATTTTCGAAATATTCCCTCTTTTTCAAATGATTCTTGTTTTCAAAATTAAAACCGCTTTCACAAAAAACTTGGACTTAGGTCCACGCATTTTCAAACTTATTTTCTTAATAAACTTTCAATTCATTTAAAAATACTTTGAATTTTCTTTTCGTAAGACTAAAGAACATCTAACCTCATTCAAACATTTTGAGCCCTTTGTGGCTTTTCTAACAAGCATTTTCTTAAAATCAACAAACACACAATTTTGGTCTTTTTTAGTTGAACTACTTGGTTTTGATTTCAACATTGCACATTATTGGTATGTAGGCCCGAAACTCATTGGATGTTCTATCAAACCAAAAATTATAAAAAATACTTCTTTTCTCCCCCCACCATCCATTTTGTACATACTCTTTTTTTAGCACACATATACAAATTTTCAAAAAGCTTCATACGGAGTACCATAGATGCTTTGGGTGACTAATACCTTCCCTTTGCATAACTAACCCCCAGTACCCGATCCCAGATCTCTGATTTTTTTTTTGTTTGGATTTTATTCTCTCTTTTTCCTAGTCCTTTGGATAAATAAAAGCGTGGTGCCGATTCTTTTGTTACTTTTTGAGTTAAGTCAATTCAATGGCTTATACTCGCAGTTTTTGTCGCTTCAGAAAAGTGTCGACTCTTCTGGGGATGTTTGACCTATTGCTGGACCATCTATAAGTTGGTTGACCCTTTATATATATGTGCTATATTGTTTGTATATATTGTGTGCTTGTATTTCTAGATGTTTTTCTGGAGTTCAACGGTTCTTGGTGAGTTCTTTTTGACTCTTATACCCGGACTCGGGCAAACTTAAGATAGGACGGGCGGTATAGTCATGTTAACTTTTAGGGAGTAATCCCGAAGAAGGAGACATAAGATCCCTCACTCAGTGGAGACCTCCTTGACTGTTGTATTTTGTTTACGTGCGATCGGGAAGACATAACTGGTTTCGACCTGAGATTCCATGAATCTGAGAAGCCGTAGAACCCTTAACCCATACTGGCCTTTTTAGAGGTAGTGCGGGGACTATTACGGAGTTATCCGGAAGTAGTTGCTACGCGATACTACACTTGGACGAGGTTCACCTGATGGTATTGCTAATTACCAAGTACATCGGGAAGTTGGAAGTATTGGATGGAGGAATAAAAACTCTTGGGATTCCTTTAGAACCTTGAACTACAGGTGATAAATCTTAGAAAACCTCGGGGGTAGTACCTTTTGACTCCATGCTCGTGACGTCGAACCTATGGACCCCTTATTTGTGACCTACGCACTTTTTTAGTCTATTGTTCAAGGAACTTAAAATTGACCTTTGCAGATATCGAAGGTATACTTTGACCATGAATTATGGACAGACAAGGACTCAGAAATACAGTTTCAAGGAACCTAAGATTTGGGGACTGATGGGCTTGATTAATGAGATTGAGAGTCTAGAGGATTTCCTAAAGAAGTATGGGACTATTATATCTTTGATGAAGACAAAGATGAAGGATGGTTTACATTTCACCTTGGTTCAGTTCTATGATTCGTTGTACCATTGCATCACTTTTCCTGACTATTAGTTAGTTCCTACCTTGGAGGAGTATTCTTACCTATTTGGTTGACTTATTACTAGTGTGGTTCTTTTTACTGGTTTGGAGGAGAAACCTAAGTATCATGTGATTGCTGCTATTACCCATATGAAGAGGCCTGAGATTGAAGACAATATGACAACCAAGGGGTTTATCAGAGGATAATCGGTTGTATTTATTTTGAAGAAGGCTCGTTATTTTGCTGATATGAGGATTATGGAGGATTTTGAAGCCATCATTGCCATGTTTGCTTATGGTTTGTTTTTGTTTCCCAATGTTAACAACTTTGTTGATGTTAATGCTATCAGGATCTTCATGATCGGGAATCCAGTTCCCACACTTGTTGCTGAGACTTATTATTATATTCATATTTGAAACATCCATCAAGAAGGAGAGAATATCTGTTGTACTCCATTGCTAAATCGTTGGTTTGTTTCTCACTTGCCTACAACTGATACTTTTGGGATTCTAGGAAGGAATCTCGTGGGGCACCTAAGATCACGGCTCTCACTCATTCTGATATTGTGTGATATCATCAGGTTTACTATAATGTAGAGGTTATCGACAATTGTGGTAGCTTTCCCAATGTGCCTCTTCTTGGCACAAAGGGATGCATTAGCTACAATCCTGTTTTTGCGCGTCATCAACTTGGTTATCTGATGAGGGATAAACCAAAGAGTATTCATGTGAGTGGCTACTTTGTTAAAGAGGGTGAAGACGACAACTCAGCTAGGAAGGATATAGAGAAATCTTGGCGTCATATTCATAGGAAAGGAAAAGAGAATCTATGGCAGAGAGAAGTTGTTTCTTTGGAGCCTTATCTTCTATGGGTTCAAGCAAGATCTATTGAATTGAAGATGCTCTATTCTTGTGACGAGCCTCTTGCTGATTTGTTTTTGGATATACTCATGGTTCAGATGATAAAGAGGATCTTCAACTTGCTTTATTTAGAATGCAACAAGAGAAGGAAGCTTGGAAGAACGTGTATCATACATTGAAGATGTCTTATGCAACAGAGATGAAGGAAAAGGATGATTTGATTGAGATTCTTGAGAGTCGTGCTGTAGAGATGATGGAGAAGCAAGAGGATTTATTTTCTTCCCGTGTTCATCCAGTTCTTACTTCTTGAGAGGAATGCTCCAGTTTATTCTCATACTTCTCCCGAGTCTAGTGCTTGGAATGGTTATGTCGATAGGTACGTGTCAGAGAACGAGCAGCTGAAGGAAGAGAATAGAAAGCTTAAAAGGATGTGTTTTTCTAAAGAGGGGTCTTCTCCAAATTTGATTCTTTAGGGCTTGTATTTTATTTTTATTTCTCACTTGTACTTGGGATCATTGAAACTTATATTGAAGAGTTGTAATCCTCAAAATATTTTATTAATGATATGAGTTTATTTCAGTATTTCAAATGTGTTATACTTTGATATTTGCAAATTAAATTGTCTTTATAAAGTTCCTTGAATAATACAAAATAATAATCAAATCATATGCATTGCATTCATACATCATGACACACACATTCTTGCATTTTCACACTTTCCCGGGTGTCTTAACCATTTTATTGCTTCGTCCTGTCTTCAAGTTATTGCATCGGTATAACACTCGAGCCAACTCCAAGAAGAAGTTCAAAAATCTAAAGCAAGAGAATCGTGAGCTGCGCGAAGAGGTTATCTCCTTGAGGACCGATATGGACAATTTGACTGCTACGATGGAACAATTGGTGGCTGCTCAGAATCAGCCACTACCTCCTCCATCTTCTCCTCGTGTCATTCCACCTCAACTAACAATTGTTATCTCTAAAATTCAAGATGCTCATGTTCCTCTCGTGCCAGTGGTTCCTACCATCCAACATCGTATGGCTCTTGGTTATCCTTGGGGAATGCCAGAGAATTTCATGCTTGAAGGTTACAATCCTGCTGCTCAAGTGACCTCCTTGTCCAAAGTTGCTGTTGTTTCCGCACCTCCTGTGGTGCATGGTACTCATGTTTTCAACAAAGAGTTTGACAATCCACTATCTCCTCCAAGTGAAAGCCTAGACTATTATGATCGAATGAATGGTTTCCAAGAAAAGTTTGACAAGATGCAGAAAGAGTTGAAAGCCCTCAAAGGAAAAGAACTTTTTGGTGATAATGTCAATGATCTATGCTTAGTTCCTAATGTGAAAGTGCCTTGTAAATTCAATGTTCCGCAGTTTGATAAGTACAAGGGAAATTCTTGTCCCCGTGACCATTTGATGATGTATTTGAGACGGATGTCCACTCACACTAAAGACCAACATCTTCTCATTCACTTCTTTCAATATAGTTTAACCGGTGCAACTTTGAGATGGTACATGAATCCAGACAACAGTGATATCCATACATTCAATGATTTGGGTGAAGCTTTGTGAAGCATTACAATTACAATATGTACATGGCATCTGGCCGTGATCAGCTGAGGGAAATTGTTCAAAAAGATAAGGAATCCTTCAAAGAGTATGCTCAGCAATGGCATGAGCTTGCTGCACAGGTTATGCCTCCGCTAAGTGAGCAAGAGATGACCAATGTTTTCCTTAAGACTTTGGGTCCTTTCTACTACAGGAAGATGGTGGCCAGTGCGCCTAATGATTTTGCTGAAATGGTGAGCATGGGAGTCCGTCTAGAAGAGGGTGTCCGAGAGGGACTATTTTTGAAATAAGAAGGATCGAGTAGGGAAAATAAGCCATCTTTTGGATTCTACAAAAAGAAAGAAGAAGTTAATGTTCTTGTCCAGGAAAGGAGAACCAGACCCCCTAAAATATGTCCTCAGAACCAACAAGTTGTGGTTGTTACTCCTGTTGTTGCTACAACTCCAACTACTATCCCTTATAACAAGGCATCTCAGCAAGGGAAGGGCCCAAAGGGATAACCGTTTGATCTGATTCCGATGACTTATGCAAAGTTGTATCCAACGTTGATTCAAAGACACTTGGTGCAACCAAGAGTACCTCTAGCTATTCCAAATCCTTTTCCATGGTATTACAAGGCTGATCAGACTCGTGCATACCACCAGGAGCTCCAGGGCACAGTATTGAGAATTATTATCCGTTGAAGGAAGAAGTGGAATAGATGGTCAGATCACGTATTTTTTCTTTCAAAGACATGGGTCCTAATGTGCAAGAGAATTCGTTGCCCAAACATGGAAATGCTGTGAATATGATTGATGGAGAGATCAGGGTTTATGATATGAATTCGATCATTGGAAATCTTTTGAAGATGCATGTTGCCCTCTGTAAAGTTGGTTATTGCACTCACGACCATGCTGCTTCTAATGTGTGCAACGAGGATACCCGTGGTTGTTATAAGATCAAGATTGATCTTTAAGATTTGATGGACAAGAAACTTATTCCGGTTATCAGGTTGAAGGATGAGCCTGAATTTGAAGTGAATGTTGTCTATGGTCCTCCTAGATAAGTTCAAATCTGTGATGTGAACGAGACTAATACTAATCTGGTGAATTTGCACGCTGAGTTCAATTTCATTTAAGGGCAAGAGGTGCATCAATATAGTGAATGCTCACTATGTAGCACGGATCATCTTGGTTGTGATATTGTGAAAAGAGATATCCAACGTCTTTTAGCTAAGGCAATTATTCAGATTGTAGTAAGCAGGTTCGGTTTCAACAATGGTGTCAATATGATTAAAGGATAGTTTGATGGATCTGATGATGAATACATTTTTGCTGATGAGTATTTCTCCGTTGATGAGTCTGGTGAAGAAGTAGATGTAAATGTCATTTTTCTGCACATTGATATTCCCACTCCTGTGGAAGTGACCTATTACAGCAAGCCTCCAGTTACTCCTTTGGTTATTAGCTTATTTGGACTTGTCCCGTATAGTTCCAACAAGGTTGTGACATACAAGTACAATGCCACCATTCTGGAAGGAGATGTTAAGGTTCCAAATCAACTGTTACCTCAAGTAGGAAATACTAATGATGCTAGTAGAAGGACCAGTAGTGGTCGTGTATTTGCTCCTGTATTTCCAAAATTGGCAGATGATGGCAAGAAGATTGTGGAAACTAGTGCTGAACCCAAGAAGGTTGAAGGGAAGACTTGTGGGGTAACCCAAGAGAAAGAAATGGATGATTTTTTGAAGATTATCATGATGAGCGATTACAAGATCGTTGAGCAATTGGAGCAGACACCGTCAAAGATTTGAATCTTGGCTTTGTTGATGAATTCATTAGCTCACAGAGAGTCTCTAATGAAGGTTTTAGATCAGGCATTTATTGATTATGATATGCCTTTGGAAACATTTAATAATTTGGTTAGAAATATCACAACTTGCAATAATTTGAGTTTCAATGATGAAGAGTTTCCTGCTGAGGGAAGGAATCACAATATGGCTTTGCACATTTGCATGAATTGCAAGAATGATGCATTGTCCAAAATGCTTATTGATAATGGCTCCACGCTGAATTTATTCCCAAAAGTACCTTTTCAAATCTTAAATATCAAGGTCGGCCGATGCAGACTAGTGGTATCATTTTGAAAGCGTTTGATAGTTCTCGTAAATCTATTGGGGAAGTGGATTTTCCCATTCACATTGGCCCACATCTATTTCAAATTACCTTCCAGGTGATGGATATGTTTCTTGCTTATAGCTGTTTGATTAGACGACCTTGGATTCATGAGGATGGTGTTGTGACTTCGATCCTCCATCAGAAATTGAAGTATGTCTGTGAAGGTACAATGTTTATTTTTGAAGGGGAACAAGCTATGCTAGTTTCTCATTTATCCTCATCCTGATATGGAGATAAAGATTAAGGAGGATGTTTTAAAGCAGATTGATGCAGGTTTCATTGTGACATCAGTTTATCCTCAGTGGATTGCCAATATTGTGCCAATACCAAAGAAAGATGGAAAAGTCTGCATGTGTGTTGATTACTGAGATCTTAACAAGGCTAGTCCGAAAGTTGATTTTACTTTGCCACACATTGATATGTTGGTGGACAGTAATGCAAAATGTAAAGTGTTCTCGTTCATGGACTGATTTTCCGGATATAATTAATTAAAGATGGTTCTTGAAATGGAAAAAACAACGTTTATCACACCTTGGGGAACATTTTATTATAGAGTGATGCCCTTCGGGTTGAAGAACATTGGTGCAACGTACCAGAGGCCCATGACGACCGTATTCCATGATCGGATGCATTAAGAAATTGAAGTATACATTAATGATATGATTTCCAAGTCCCAAACTGAGGAAGATCATTTGGAGGATTTGTTGAAACTGTTTCAGCGTTTGAGGAAGTATCGCCTCCGTTTGAATCCTAATAAATGTACATTCAGTGTCCAACATGGAAAACTGTTGGGTTTCGTTGTCAACCAAAAAGGAATTAAAGTTGATCCTGATAAAGTTAGGTTAATTCAAGAGATTCCAGCACCAAGAACTGAAAAGAAGTCAGAGGTTTCCTTGGACGTTTTAATTACATTTCCATATTCATTTCCCATATGAATGCGACGTGTGAACCAATCTTAAAGTTGTTGAAGAAAGATACAGGTTGCGTGTGGAGAGATGATTGCCAAAGGGGATGTGAAAGTATCAAAGGGTATTTTATTCATCCTCCTATCCTGCTCCCTCCCGTTGAAGGAAGGCTATTGGTTCTATATCTAACTATGTTAGAAAGTTCCATGGGTTGTATTCTGGGGCAGCAAGATGAAACATGAAGGAAAGAATATGCCATTTATTACCTGAGCAAGAAGTTCACCAACTATAAGTCCCGGTATTCCATGTTGGAGAAGACTTGTTATGCTTATGTTAAATCATAATACTTGGTTGATCTCTCAAATGGATCTTATCAAGAGGAGTCTTCAACTGAAATCAAGAATCTTCTGCTAGCATTAGTTTCTCGTCCACCCAGACCTTATGATCTCACAAAACCTTATATGAATCATTTTTTTAGTGTATTGTTATTTTTATTTTGACAAACCTTTGTAACCTTACTTCCAAAATTAATTTTACAAGTATTGTGTTTCACTTTAAAATGTTTTTTTTAACTTATGCATTTTTATTATGACAAAAAGGGGGAGAAAATTGAGCTTTTGATCTGATTAATTATAACATGTTACTAGAACAAAAATGTAAAACATCTCTAACAATAAATATACAAGTGTAAATTTTTGCTTCTGAAGTATACAGGTTTACACAAGCTTTGAAAGAAGATGTTGCAAAGACAAACTCAAGTCTAAAGCTTCAAACTCTCATGATTCAAGCTCTGAAATGAAAAGGAAACTCTTAAGAAAAAGAACTCTTTGAAAATTCTGATAGAACATCTCAGGGAAGTTCTACTATACTTAGTTTTCCTTAATTATTAATCTCAAGGGGGATTGTCTATCTTAGGGGGATATATGTTTTTCGTATATACAAAATTTCTTTATTAAAATCTAATATTTTTGTCATCATCAAAATGGGGGAGATTGTTAGAACATAGTTTGGTTCTGATCATATCTTAGAATTTTGATGATAATAAGCAAAATAAATTTTGTATAATAGATATGATACTCTGATGTATACTGGTTTCATTTTAGATAATGATTTGAGTCAAGCACTCAAGAATATAGAAATATCAAATTATGCTGAGAAAACAAGTAGTAACAGTTCTAATGAAGAATAGAACTTATGGTCATACATGCTGAAAAGAAACTTCTGAAGAAAGCATGCTAAGCGAAACCTCTGATAGAAGCACCAAAGAATGTTTTGATTACAAGATGTGTTGAACAAGGCTTACAGAAGATTATGAAGTATCAGTATGTCATCTTCTAAGACAAAGTCTGCTACAGTAACGTCACCCTACTAAGCTAAGACGAATGAAGTACTTGAGTGGTTCAACTTTCAAGGTCCATTGAGTAAACAAAACACGTGAAGCTAAGAAAATCTTAATTACACTTTCCAATACCCAAGATACGCAAATGTTGCAACGAACATAATCAAGAAGTTCTATATAAAGTGCAACATTCAAAAAAGAAAAACAACAATTCATTCATAGAGAAATTACACTGCCAAAATTGAAATTATTATTCTGTGAAGTTTATTCCTAAGGTTTGAGCTTAATCTTCTTGTGTAAAAATCACTTCCGTGATACATATTTTTAAGAAGGAATTGTAAACACTTGTTCTAGAAGCTCTTGTGTAATTGTTCCTTGAGAGACCAGTTGGGTCAGATTTCTTAAGAGGGCTAGGACTAGTTGAGTCTTAGAGGTGTTAGTCACTTGAAGTTAGCTTGTGCATTGTTGTTAGTCACAACAGTTGGTTGTGCAGTTGTAATCTATTGATTATAGTGAATTAAGTCCTCATTGAGAAAGGCGAAATCACCTTGACGGGTGGACTGGAGTAGTTTGAGTTTCAAACGAACCAGGATGAAAATACTTGTATGTTTAGTCTTGTAGTTAAGTAAAAGAAATATTTTAAAGGGAAAAACTTATTCAGCCCCCTTATAAGTGTTTTCTAAACATTCAATAAGTACTTAGTCTCCCATCAAAGTACCTACTAGTTAGTCAATTAGAATTATCTACTCACACTAGATGATCTTGACTGATTTCTTCTTCATAATCTCACTTGCTTTCAAGAAACTCTACACACTTTGGAGACATTGAGTTGATGTTCCAACATCTGATACGACAGCATCCATCATAGTATGGTTCTGAGGGTAACATCCATACTCACACTCAACACTTTCGCGGGGAACCATAGGAAGTAAAACTAACATCAACTGATCAATCTCCAGGAACAAACAATCAAAATATTCAGGGGATACCATGAGCCACATATCAATAAGCTTTTCTTCATAATTTCATTATGACTTTGAGATGATGGATGCCATAGTCTGTACCTACAGAGGAGATTCCATCAACTAAGTTTCTTGAACAGACTTGCTTAGGCATGACACGATATATACAGACTTTTCTAAGAAATCTGTCTCCTTTGATTCTTCAAGACAGTACCCATCCATGATAGTATCTTACTGTTACATGTCTAATATTCAGGGCAGTCAAATTCAGGACCATTAATCATTGTGGTTGAATCACAATATTTTTCTCCAAACATATTCTCCCTAATACAGGCTCATCTTGTTTTCACATAAGGTAATTGTAGATGATACCTTTATGAGTCTTTTTAAGTACATTGAGCTTAACTTTTATACTCCCGTAAGCTCTGGTCAGAAATAAACTGACATATGGAGTACATAAGTTGTTGATCGTGTCCTGGTCAAATAATACAAAGTAGATGTCTCCTTTTCCACATCAGGAGTAGGTTCCAAACATAAATGTTCGCACATTCTTATTTAACACCCAAAACATATGTTCTTCAACTGGAAGCTGCATACCTGCTGAAGTAATGTTCTAACATCTCATAGAACATCAGTTCCAACTTATAGGAACACATTATCCTTGATATCATCAAGGTCTTCAAAATAATATGCAGATGTGCATGAGGATCATTGATCAATTGATTCTCATTAACTCCATTAATAAATTTCTTTTTGAGTGGACTTGAGGAAAATCTAAAGTATATTTGACACTTTTAATATAGTTACAAAATCTTCCATATATTCTGTTGAGAGAACAATAACCCTAGAATCATTGTTGTACTTTAAGGGTTATATATGCAACGGAATACAATACTACTTCAACATAATTTACATACAATGCTTACTATCCAAGTTAAGCATAAACATGGAAACTTAGGATTGAAAATAAATCAACCCTACAAGCTATAGACTAGATATCTCCAATACCATAACCTGAACACATATAAACCTAAGAGTTACCTTATCAATATCTTCACTCCCGCATGAAGGTTTTGATAGTTTTCTCTCTTGCTTAATAACAACTGCACATTAACCCTTAAAATAATCCGCGGTGTCCACTCCCGCATGAAGCCTTTTGACTTTAAACTCCTCTTGTTCAGCTTCATCATCTTCTTTCATCAAGAAGGTACAATAGGTAAAAATACACATGGAAGCACAAATATAGAACATGAGTAATAAACACATATACAAGCAAAAATTAGAAACACACAATAGATTAAGGAACCAAATATCAACAACTTCGGGTGGTCTTCCATATCTTGCCTCTACCAAAGATCCTACTGCACTCCTGAGTGTTGTCAACAGCCTTTTGAAGAGAGCGTTTATTCCATCTATGGAAACTTTCTTCGGCTTCCTAAGCTTCAGAACATAGAGGAAAGATGTAGTATGAGATGCACTCCTTCATAATTGTAATTTCTATAACTCTTCAATATTACAAGTTCCAATCCCTCTGCTTACAATAGTAGATTGTTCCTTGTTGTCCATATGCTCCAGAGTAATAACCTTTTATTCAGATAGACTATTGATTCGTTGCTTAAGATCATTAGGATACTTATTCTAGTCATTAGGATACTTATTCTTGTCCATCGCGACCCAACCTTCTGTCTTCATCTTCCTCGACGATCTCCGCTCAACACCAAAACTTCCTCTTCCAGCTACTACTCCACTCGCCACACTCACCATCCATTCTCCTCTTCATTCACTCACATCACAACCCGGTGCCACTCTTCGTCACGTTCAACCCAACTTCCATCGTCCTCCTCACTCCGTCGTGAACCTTCAAGCTGCTACCCTCCATCATCCTTCATACATCATCACCGGTGCCACCCTTCGTCCAAATAACTTAGTCTTTCATCGCTCAGAGCAGCCTTCACCGTCCATTCTCTTTCTCGCCGCCTATATCCCGCCGTTTCATCACATATGCCGCTGCAACATCCTCCGTCGTTCAACAAAAGCACCCGCGAGATCTTCCTCACTCAACCTTCGTTTCCGCCTACTCCCATCGTCGTATCGTTGTTTCCCTCCGAGCAACATCAACGTCGTATCTTCAACTGGCCATCACGGACAACAAACAACAACATCAACTATGACGTATTGGTAACTTTTCGATTCCATCTCTTTTGGTTTGAACAATTGTGATGCTGTGAACATGTCGTGACGATTTCAATGGAATATTAGTTTTGACATTATATTGTTCTGATTTTCTGCGAGTTAATCGAAATAACATGGGTGTGGTTTTCTAAAGAAAAGAAAGCTGTTAGTATGTGGGCATCATGTTACATTCTATTTGACATGAATTATTTGATTTATCAACTTTGTTTGTCATGCTGAATGTGTATGGTTGGACTAAATGGATAACATCCTATATTTAGGTTAATCAACTTGAATTGGTGTTGTGTTTGTTGTCAATGCATACCAAATCTGTCTTTAAGAATTGGTTTTAATATCAGAGGTTTGTTTGTTGATGAATTAGCAGGATTTTGGTTTTGGATACAGTGTTAGAGGTTTCAATTGAGATATTATGTTAGTTGACATAATTGTTGAAGATGACGAAGTTTTCTTTTGAACTGATTGCGTTTTGTGAATGATTTCGAATCGGTTTAATAAATTTGGTCAAAGTATCATAGTGGCTATTTTTGTTGTTCTGTTTTAAATAGTTGATGTGTGTATAGTTCCGATGAAGGTTTAATCATGCAATAGTCAATAATCGATACTTGCTTCTCCGTATTGGTTTTTGTTTGTATCCCGTTGTGATGTAGTTAATCTATTATTTTTTCAAACTAATATTCAATTGTGAATCATTTTAAACCCGTAAGTCGACAAAGCTTAGAAGTGTCATCATGACCACACATGCACACATGTACGCTTGATCCTGGGCCTTCCTAAGTGAGCCTATTTTGATCAATTGTTCCAATTGGTTGTCTTAGTAGACTAGCCCACTTTGCTAGTACACATGTAATTTAATCACTTTATGTTTGTGTTGGCCACCATGTATGGGATTTTCTCGATTTTTATATTATTGATTTGTTTGCAATTGCTTCGTTTGTCCTTCATCTTCCGCGCCTTGGTGCACATACCAACTTTCTCATTTCCATAAGGGTTCTATAATAGAGAGTAGGCTTGGCTATTTTCTCGAGATCGATCAAGTATTGTGGCTTGGTTGATCATAATCTGATTCATTCTTTCTCCATTCACCAAGCATTTAAAACACTTTCAATAAACTTTCTCGATCCAACGTTAAGTCGTACTTTCAAACCTCGATCCAACGTCAAGTGAATTTTCCAAAACCTTTTCATAATAAGTTCCTAGTATTTAAATTGTTGGTTGCTAGACCAATTGTTTAAATACTTGTTCCAAAATGAACTCTGAGTCTTCAAATCGTTGGTTTCTAGACCAATTGTTTAAAACTCTTAATAATGTGAACCTCGTTTCACTTTTTCATAAGAAAACTTTTTCGGATGATAGGCAGCTCGTTGAGCATTGAGCTCCTCTGGTTTCTAGTATTTAAATCGTAGGATGCTAGTCCTATTGTTCAGTATTTTTCACACACTTAAAGTCAATCTTAACTCATTCAAACCTTTTGTGCGTCCGAGCGCCTTTTACCTTTAAAACCTGTTCAAAGATTAGACATGATTCATTTATGATTGAGATGTTCCACCTCTATCCCCATGGTTTTCGACTTCTCCACTTGAGTACTAGAGGAGTTCTCAAACCCTCCCTCATGTGGGTGCATAGTCCTTTATTCTTTATCACACCTTGTGGGCGTTTGGACGAGTCTTCTCCTTTAAAAATGACGACTTGTCTTTTCATTTAAAATCAATCAACAAACAATCATTTTCTAGCCGAACTACGGCCTCGACTTTCAATTGTGCGAGAAGTAGGCACTAAGTCTTACGACTGAAGGCGAGAAAAAATAACAAAAACATTTTTTCTCTCTTTCTTTCTCCTTTCCACCTTAGAAGATCGTAAATTTTCACACTAACACACGAACACACTTTGAACTAAATGGGTACCATCGAGTACGATGGATGTGAGGGGTGCTAATACCTTCCCCTTACATAACCAACTCCCGAACCTGCATCTCTTGATCTTGTAGACCGTCTTATTCTTTTCTCTCGTGGGTTTTATTCGATATTTCCCCTATCCTTCTTGGAATAAATAAACCTCGGTTGCGACTTTATTTTGTCGATATTCAAATTATTAAAATTAATTTTTCGATAGGCGTCGACAGTGTAGCCAATCCATACTAGTTGAGAACATTCTCTCCTTGTTCCACCATACTCAACAACAATAGTATTTCCATAAGCACAAATCAAATTGTTTCTTAGATACAAATACCTAATGACCCATTGTAAACCATTGATGCAATTAAAGATTCTCCTTTCTAGAATAGAAGAACACGTCTTTGGTTCAAGTTTAGAAACAAGACATGACTTTGTAATGTTTTCTTCATTTGAGTGAGTTGTATTGATCTTCTTAAGATGATCTGTATGAGCTGTAACTTCGGAGTTGTAACGCCCCGTTTTAATTAATATTATATTATATTAATATTTTCGAGTTACTGATCGATATTTATTCTACGACGAGAATATTTATATTAATCGATATATGTATTAATATATTTGGGCGACGTTTCGTTCGGTCCGGTTTTTATTCCGTTCGGTTCGGTAAAATATTATTCGGACCGATAATTAATTCCCCGAAATTATTTTAATTAATTGAGTTAATAATATTATTAGATATTGTTAAGGTGTTAATAAATAAAATTAAGTTAGGGGTGTGAGGACAAATGGCTTAGGAATGGGTTTACACCCTTAGTTTACTAGTAAGGAAAATATCATAAAAACACTTCTCTTTATTTTTCTTTCCATTTGCAACACAAAACCAACATAGAAGCTTAGATGCAAAGAGAGGGTTTTGGAAGAAGAACAAGAAGAGAAAGAGCAAGAGCTTGAGGTTGGAGTTGTTGAATCATCAAGAATCATCCAATCACTAGAGGTAAGGGGTTTGATTTCTTCATCTCATATAGTTAGGTTTTGGTTGATATATTTTGGGATTTAGGAAAAATTGATAGTTGTTTCATGAGTTTTGGTTGGGTGATAGTTGAAATAATTTAGAAAGATTGAGTTAGGAGTATGGATTGTGGGTGTTTTATTTGCTTGCTTGAAGTAACTAGAAATTATAATAAGAAAACAATAAACTATGAAGAAAAGAAAAGAACCAGAAAACCTTACCTGTAGCCGAACCGTGGATGAAGATGGATTGTAGAATAAAACATAGGGGATGCGCCCACCTCAAGCTGAGGGGCGACCGTCCCCCTCCCTGAGGCCCCCGTCTCCATCTGAAATTCCTGGCAACAGATATGTGATGTCACAGAGAATGTTATGACACCGTATCTGACAAAATGTTTAACAATTCACACAGTAATTTAAAACAGTAAAGAACACAATCAATTGTTTACCGATCGGTGTAACTACACCTACATCTCGGGGCTACCAAGCCAGAGAGGAAATCCACTATAAGCAGTATTAATTCAGGAATAAACCAACCAGTTTATCTCCTTCACTTAAGACCTATCAAATGCAAGTTCAATCTAAGTCCTACATAGACCTTAGTTCCTACTCACTCCCCCTCAATCACATGAGTGATATCAACCTATTGATTAATTGAATTGTGAAGACACTCTTCAATAAACATACTTGATTTTGCTTCAAAGCTTTAATCATGAGACACAACACTCGTGCTTCAAAGCTTTGAGTGATAAACAACCCTTACAATCAAATCCTAGTCCAAGGAACTTATCAAATGATAATTGCTTGGCTCACAAGAATAACTAGAATACACAAATTATCAGTCTGCTTAATCTTGTACACAGTAAAAGGCACAGCAGTATAATCAGGGTTTCTTTTCTAATATAGAAGCAGTAAACAGTCTTCAACTTGGGCTTCCATAATTATAGCTAGGGTTAACTTAATTTAACCTAAAGACTTGGTAGTTTTAAGAAACCAATTTAGGGTTAAACAAGGTTAACCTCAGAGCCACATGAGCATGTGATCCAACAGCGTAATCCATAATAAAACAGCTCAGCAGAATCCTGAAAAATCTCAGGAAAAGTAAATCTGCATAACAGCAAATGTTGCACAGAATGTCACAACATTGGTCATGACATCAATCATTCTTTTTGAAGATTTCCAGCATAACAGTTAACACCCAGTCTGAGCTATACCTGTATTAATTCTTCTTCTGCAGAATTTATCTTCAACTCTGAATGTCATGACATTAGTCAAGACATTGACATAAACTAGTTTTACCAAAAATTAAAGCCAACATAGAAACACTTACAAACTCCCCCTTTGGCAAAATTTTTGCTAAAACAACTAACCTATCAGAGAACTAATGCAGCAAAAATTAAAGTAACCAGTCTAAGCTAACTAAGCTAAATAACCAGAGCCTAATAAAGATAAATTCATCCCACAATTTCCCATAAATTCTTCTCTCCCTTTTTAGCCACAAAGGGGCCAAAGGTGCCATTACATAATCCCAAAATTCATGATATTTAAGTAGCAACAGAGTTAAATTTTACAGCCAAGTAATGAAATACAAAACTCCAGAACAAACAGAACCAAAAACAACAGAACAATAAACACAAGCAGCAGCACCAACAGGTAATCAATAATCAAGTACTTTCTTCTCCTGAAGAAGCACTGTGGTAAGTAGCTTCCTCTGAACTGCTTTCAGCACCAGCCTCTTGCTCCTCTTCAGCATCCTCATGTAAGTCCTCTGCAGCATCCTTATCTAGCCTTTCATCCTCAACCTCAGTGTCTTCTTTTTCCTGCTCCAAGGTAGAGATCAACTCCTCAAGAGTTTGCTTTCTTGCTTCAAGTTTCCTGCAAGTCTCTTTCAGCACAGCAATGACATCAGCCTTCTGAGAATTAGCTTTGATATTTGATGTCTCAGCAGATGTCATGACAATGTCAAGGACATGTTTCCCCTGAAACAACTTGTAGTGGAATCCAAGAGCAGGAGCTCTTTTACAAACAAAATCTTTATCTACCAGGATATCAGGGTATTGATCAATGATAATAGCACACAGGAGGGAGGGAAAAGCTATGGGACCTTTGATTGCATAGTTGTCTGCATGCTTCAAAGTCTGCTAAAAAATATAGATGCCATAATCAAACTTTGTCTTGGTGCCAACAGCATAGATAAATCTTCCTAGACCAATGGAGATGGTGGATTTGTGATTTGTAGGAACCCAGTTAGCGGCACCAATCTTGTGCAGTATGGAAAATTTGACACTTAGCTTGCTAGCAGTCAGTTTCCCTTTCAAGGGCCATTGTTTTACTTGCTTGGCAGTGATGGTTTGGCACACTTGGTTATCTGTTACTTTAAGCTCAGGCTGAGCATCATCAGATCTTCCCAGAAATTTGTTGATCATAGTAGGAGAGAACTTCACCTTCCTTCCTCTTACATACACACTTTGAAAGTCAGCTGACTTCCCATCAGCACACCCACTAGACAGATTTACTATAAATTCCTTGACCACAATATCATAGTATTTGGAGAACTTAACCACAGTCTTCATCAGGCCAGCAGCCTTGATGAGATCCATGACTTCCTTGCATTAAAGGGCACTTCTGTTCAACTCCCTCTCTAAGGCCATTCTTTTCAGAAAGACATACTTCCACCTGCTTGCATTTCCTGGATGGTGAAAGGAGATGTTATCAATGGCAACCTCAAGAACCTTAGGCAGTTTGGCAAAAGAGGGTTTCTTCCTAAGAGGAATGTCTGAGACATTCCCTTCAACATCAATTAAAATCTGATTCCTCATCAGATTCTGAAGGTTCAGGAGCCTTCTCTTCTTGGAAATTGGAGTTCTCTTTAGTCTTGAGATACTCCCAAAAGATTTCACCTACCCTTTCCTTTGGAAGTTCCAGCCTTCTGATCCTTTACAGCTTCCTCTCTAGCCTTCTTCTCAGGCCTAGGAGTCTCATGAACAACTTCAGTAGCCTTCTCCTTGGAGGGGCTTTGAGCTGCATTCTGCTTTTCTTTTCTACTCATCATCCTTTTAGCTATGATAGGGTTAACACTAGCAATTAGGTCATTGTCAGAAAATTCTTCATCAAGATCAATAACAGGGGGTTCAACATCCTTATCAGTGAGGGTTTGATGATCAATAGTTTTCTCAGGAGATTTTTCAAGATTATCATCAGCAGGTTTCTCAGGAGATTTTTCAGTGGTGTCATCAATAGGTTTCTCAGGAGATTTCCTAACATTGTCATCAGATGTCTTGACATTCTGAGTGACATCTGGATCAGTTGCTAAATTAGGGCTAGCAGTTTCTTGGTTTAATGGAACAGATACCCTAGGTACAAAGTGATTCTCATTCAAAATCCTAGTAAATAATCTAGCTATGGCTTGATGAACATATGCAGAACCACCCTATTGGCTATCTCAGGAGCAACAGAGGAAGATGGTTCAACAGTCTTACCAGATGGAGAGGCTTATGACCTTCTTGCATGTCTGGTACGAAGCTTCTTGACCTTGCCAGGATCAATTGCCATGGCACGAAGAGGAGTAACCTCCAGAGCATCAGTCTCCATTGTATTTGCATTTGCCCTAAGTCTAGAGTCAGTGGGAGAGGGAGACACAGTTCCCTTTGATGAAGATGATGATGACATGCTTTGTTGAGACATCTTGAGAGATTGAGAATGCAGGTGACAATAAGTTTGAGATTTTATTTTGAGGGAATGGAGAGTGGTAGAGCCAAATGAAAAGATTGAGATATAAATATGACTATTCCTCTTCTTAAACTTTTGAAAAGAGAAAGGGAAACAATTAATTAGCCCAATCAGAATTAAATTAAATAAAATGTCTCTTCCAACCCTTGTTGTAAGCAATATTAGTTGCTACAACTCTTCATAATGGCAAATACCCAGCTTGCCCCTTAAATTCTGAAACTGACTAGCATCAAGTGCTTTGGTAAAAATGTCAGCCATTTGTAGTTCAGTGGCTACATGCTCCAACTTAATCACCTTCTCTTCCACAAGATCCCTAATGAAATGATGTCTAATGTCAATATGCTTAGTCCTGTTGTGTTGTATAGGATTCTTGGAAATATTAATAGTACTCAGGTTGTCACAGTACAATGTCATGACATCCTGTGTGACATTGTACTCAGTCAGCATCTGCTTCATCCAGATCATTTGAGAACAACTGCTACCAGCTGCTATGTATTCAGCTTCAGTAGTAGATAAAGACACACAATTTTTCTTCTTGCTGAACCAAGAAACAAGATTGTTTCCCAGAAAGAAGCATCCTCCATAGGTGCTTTTTCTATCATCAGCACTACCAGCCCAATCAGCATCACAATAACCAGACATAATTGGTTTACATCCATGAGAGTATAGCATGCCATAATTTTAAGTTCCACTTACATACTTCAGAATTCTTTTCACCTGATTGATGTGACTTACTTTAGGTTCAGCCTGGTATCTTGCACACACACCAACAACAAAGGCAATGTCAGGTCTGCTGGCTGTTAAGTATAGCAGACTTCCTATCATGCTTCTGTACAAGCTTTGATCAACATTTGTCCCACTTGTGTCCTTGGACAACTTTAGATGTGTAGGTGCAAGAGTCCTTTTATGACTTGCATTCTCCATTCCAAACTTCTTGACAATATTCTTTGCATACTTGCTTTGAGAGAGAAAGATTGAGTCCTCCATCTGTGTGACTTGTAGTCCAAGAAAGTAGGTCAATTCTCCCATGAGACTCATTTCAAATTCAGCTTGCATCTGGTTAGCAAAATGTTTAACCATGTTATCTGACACTCCTCCAAACACTATGTCATCAACATAAATTTGAGCCACCATTATCTTTCCTCCTTCATCCTTGACAAACAGAGTTTTGTTCAACCCTTCTTTCCTGTATCCTTTGTCAGTAAGGAACTTTGTCAATCTTTCATAACAAGCTCTAGGAGCTTGTTTCAAACCATATAATGCTTTCCCCAATTCGTAAACATGATCAGGACAGTTTGGATCCACAAATCCTTTAGGCTGTTCCACATACACTTCCTCATTTAAGTACCCATTTAGGAAGGCACTTTTCACATCCATCTGAAACAGCTTAAACTTTAGAAGGAAAGCAACTCCTAGTAGTAATCTAATAGATTCCAGCCTGGCCACAGGAGCAAAAGTCTCATCAAAATCAATCCCTTCAACTTGAGTGTATCCTTGAGCAACAAGCCTTGCCTTATTCTTGGTGACAACCCCTTCAGCATCTGACTTGTTCTTGTAGATCCACTTTGTGCCAATGACGTTTGTTCCTTTTGGTCTAGGAACTAACTCCCACACTTCATGTTGCTTGAACTAGTTCAATTCATCTTGCATTGCTCCAATCCAGTATTCATCAGTCAAAGCCTCTTTAACATTCTTTGGCTCAATCTTAGACACAAAACAAGAGTTTGAGATGATTTCTCTAGATCTTGTAATGACTCCACTGTTAGGATCTCCTATAATGAGTTCCTTTGGATGATCTTTCTGAATTCTGATGGAAGGATCTTTGTTGGCTACCTCTGATTCAGACTTTGGTGGAGTAGGGATAGGCACATCATCCTTATTAGACACTTGTGGTGATGTCTCAAACAATGTCTCAACATCATATGGGACATTTGTTTCCTCATGGTGATCATCAACTATAACATTTATAGAATCCATCATAACTTTGGTCCTGGAATTGAATACCCTTTATGCTCTGCTGTTTGTAGAGTACCCCAGAAAGATTCCTTGATCACTTTTAGAGTCCATCTTTCTCCTTTGTTCACGATCTGTCAGAATATAGCATTTGCTCCCAAATACATGGAAATACTTCACAGTAGGTTTTCTTCCTTTCCATATTTCATAAAGGGTGGAGGATGTTCCCTTTCTCAAGGTGACCCTGTTGTGGACATAACAGGCTGTATTCATAGCTTCAGCCCAAAAATGAATAGGAAGCTTCTTGGCATGTATCATTGCTCTGGCAGATTCCTGTATAGTTCTGTTTTTCCTTTCCACAACTCCATTTTGTTGAGTTATAGGTGAGGAGAACTCATGATTGATTCCTTCTGAGGAACAGAACTCTTCAAACTTGCTATTCTCAAATTCCTTTCCATGATCACTTCTAATTCTGACAATGCATCCTTCTTTTTCTCTTTGAAGTCTCTTGCATAATTCTTTAAAGACATCAAATACATCAGATTTTTCCCTGATGAAGTTTATCTAGGTAAATCTAGAAAAAGCATCCACAACAACATATGCATATCTTTTTCCACCAAGTCTTTCCACCTGCATGGGACCCATCAGATCCATGTGCAAATGTTCTAGCACCTTAGGGGTGGTCAGATGTCTTGACTTTGGATGTGACATTCTGGTTTTCTTTCCAACCTGACATTCACCACAGACTCTCCCTTCATCAATATGAAGTCTTGGAATCCCTCTGACAGCCTCCATGGATATGATCTTTTTCAACCCTCTAAGATGTAAATGACCAAGCTTTTGGTGCCACAGTTTCACTTCCTTTTCTTTGGCTGTAGAGCACACAAAAGAGTAGTTAGTGTCCTCAGACTCCCATAGGTAACAGTTGTTCTTTGATCTGACTCCTCTCATAACAACTTCTTTTTTTCATTGGTTACAAGACATTCAGACTTGGTGAAGTTGACCTTGAATCCCATATCACACAGTTGACTGATACCTATGAGATTTGCAGTCAAACCAATTACCAACAACACTGTATTTAGGTTTGGAACTCCAGGGCAGTCCAAGTTTCCAACACCTTTGATTTCTCCTCTAGCTCCATCACCAAAAGTGACATAGCTAGTAGTATGAGGTTTGGCATCATTAAGCAAATTCTTAATTCCAGTCATGTGTTTAGAACATCCACTGTCAAAGTACCAGTCTTCCTTGGAAGAAACTCTAAGGGAGGTGTGAGCTATCAGGGCCGCTGTCCTTTTCTTCCATTGTTGAGTATATAGTGCCTTGCTGGTCTTAGGCTTGACATATGGGTTCTGATTAGGATATCTATATAATCTGAAGCAAAATGGCTTTATATGCCCAAACTGCCACAATAATGACATCTCCATCTTTGGAACTTTTTCTTCATGTTTCTCTGATCTTGATGTTGAGCCCTATGTTGTGACATCTTCTTTGACATTTGTTTATCAGGCCTGTTCTTCTTCTTGTCACCAGCAGATTTCTTTGCAGCCACATATCCTAGACCAGACATATTTCCTGCATTTTGTCCAGTCTGAAGGATTTCTTCCAACTTGTCAGTTCCAGTTGTTAACATCGTGACAGACTTAGTCATCTGGTCAAGTTTGGAATTCAACACTAGAACTTGACCTTTCAGATGACTTATAGTAGCAGTGTCTTCCTTCTTCTTAGCCTTCAACTTCACAATGAGCTTTTTCTATTTCTCATTTTGCTGACAGACTTCAGCACGTCTGATACACAGCTTCTTGTAAGTGTCAGCAAGTTCTTCAAATGTCACTTCCTCATCACTAGAATCATTATCAGAGTTACAAACACCAGATAGTGCAATAACTAGTTTGGCAGATTCTTCTTCAGAATCACTTTCTGAGTCACCATCAGACCAAGTGACAGACATTCCTTTCTTTTGTTTCTTTAGAAAGGTAGGACATTCAGCTCGAATGTGCCCATATCCTTCACATCCATGGCATTGGATTCCTCTGCTTTGATTTCCCTTTTCTACAGACTTAGTTCTTCTGCTGGAGTCATAGGGTCTGCTAATGTCAGAGGGAATGTTCTTGACATTTGACCTTGATTTTGGGTCAATTCTCTTGATGAGTTTGTTGAACTGCCTTCCAAGCATAGCTATTACTTCTGATATCTTCTCTTCATCACCCTCCTTGCATTCCTCTTCAGCATTGGATACAAGGGCTATGCTCTGGTTTTTCTTGTCAACATTGTCACTGATCCCCATTTCAAATGTCTGAAGTGATCCAATGAGTTCATCAAACTTCAAGTTGCAGTTATCCTGGGCTTCCTCTATAGCAATCACTTTCATTGCAAACCTTTTCGGCAAGGATTTGAGAATCTTTCTCACCAGTTTTTCTTCTGACATATTTTCTCCCAATGCTCCTGAGGTGTTGGCAATCTCCAAGATGTTCATGTGACACTCATGAATAGTCTCATCTTCCTTCATCTTTAGATTCTCAAATTTGGTAGTGAGCATCTGAAGTCTTGACATTTTCACCTTGGATGTACCTTCATGAGTGGTTTTGAGAGTGTCCCAAACATCCTTTAGAGTTGCCCAGTGCTAGCTCTTCTTCTTCTTTGCTCCATTATTCCTCAAGTTTCAGGCTAGTAGTCCCATCTTTCTCAAGTTTGGTGGGATGTTTCCATCCCCTGTCACCAGCTCTCCAAGCTTTGTTATCCAGTGACTTCAAAAAGGCAACCATACGAGGTTTCCAGTAATCATAGTTAGATCCTGTCATTCCCCAAAATTTGCCCTCCTACTTCTCAAAACATTTCATACATCTATACTCAAGGATTCCTCAAGGGTTGATCAAACAAACCCTCTCCTAGACAATCAACCCAAACTAGGGTTTGGCAATTCTCAGATCAAGATGGACTTCCAACATCTCCAATGGTCATCATGCCTCCTCATATACTTCAAAGATTCTCCATGTCAAGTTTCAAGCCTCACAAGTCAAATTTCCTCAGACAATTGCTCAGATGGTTGAAAATCAGTTGTATTGGACAAAAAGTCAACTGTGGTCAACATACAGTCAAACTTCCTAATTTTTGGTCAACATCCTCATTTTGAAGTCACATTCATCATTTGATCAAGGGTTGATCATGATTCATCAAGAAAACTAAAGATTTGCTCAAAAGTCAAACTTCTTCATACTTTCTCAGAAATTTTTCCACCACCTCTCATTTTGAAGGAAATTCAATTCTCTACAACTTCATGTCTCACAAGAATGTTCAAAAAATGCTTCATTTTGAAGTTTTGGATCAGAATATTACAGGTCCTTTTCAAAGTCAACAAAAGTCAACTTTTTGTAAAGAAGTTTTATTGAGCATGGAAACTCTAATTGAGATGAAACCAAACAGGTTGTTTAGAGGACACCTAGAGCTTTCTAAAAAGTCCAAGAACACTCAAAAATGTGGAAAATTGAGCAAAATACACCTTGCAAAAGTTGGGCCTTTTTGAAGAGGTGCACAAAGAGAAATACTTGTCAAAATCCAAAATTTTGCAAATGGGCCTAACTTTTCTTGGTTTAAACTTGTTCCTCATCTTATTTGGAACCTCCAAGCCCAATGCCACGAATTTTGTCTTTATTTTTCTATTTAATTTGAATTTTATTCATTTAAAAACAAATTAAATTAAAAATAAAGTATAAAATCAAAATTAAATGCAAAGTGATTTTTTCTCTCATTCTTGAGGTCCAAGCAACTCATAAAAGCTGGCAAATTTCGAAATTTACATTGATTTGGCAAGAAATTTATGAAAATTGGATCAAAAAAGGAAGATTTGATTTCATACAAAATCAAATATTTTTTACATTGATTGATCAATATTTGCTCTTGAATTCAACCCAAAATCCATCCATTATAAATATACAATGCATACAACATGAGAAAGAACAGAAAAATTGCTCAAAAGAACCCTAACCTAAAGCCAAAAATTCGTGCCTTTCAAGCAACCTGCAACCTTGGTTTTAGATCATTTCGGTTGATTCCAAGCACTCCATTGCATTCCTTGAAGCCTCTTGAGTCGATCCAGACTTTTACAACTCTCAAAAACATCAAGAATTGAGAAAACACGATTTCGGTTTGTTAACATTTTTCCAAAATCGATTTCTGTTATTCATGCATATTTAACGTTTTTTGGTTGTTTGTTCATGTTCAGCATCAAGTTTGCAAGCTATCTGGGTAGCTTAATTGCATTTTAATGGCCTGAAACGAGAATCACCATTGTTAGGGTTTTCTGGGTCGAATTGGGGTTTCCCTAAATCCGTAAAATTGGACAAAACCAATACCACTATCGTGTTCAGAATGATGTTTCCAATCGAACCATGGCTTTGTATTTCATTTATATTTCTTGTATTGGATATTTGATATTTGCAGTGGCTATAGCGTCGAACTCAGCCGACGCTAAGTTTTCAAAAATTCAAACGAAGAAGAAGGTGTTCTTCGCGCGTGATTTGAATGTCCAGGGTTCAAATTCGTTTAAAATGATCTCGTTTCAATTTTATGACACCAAACGCGCGTTGGCTCAGTGGTAAAGGCAAGGGAGCGTGAGTTGTCACCAGATGGTCACGAGTTCGAGCCTGGGCAGGACCACTTCTTTTTACAAGTTTGCAAAACTAACATATTTTTCTATTTTTTCTTAATATTTTCCATACAATTTAATTTATCTTCAATATTTTTTATCATGCATCTAAAAATCACCAAAAATATTTCTTTTTCGCATTTTTATCAGAAAAATACTTATTTAATTTTTAACATTAAAATTATTATTTTTGCATGCATATTTTATTTAATTACTAATTAATCATTAATTTGACTTTTAATTGCTTTTAAATTATCAAAACGATCTAGAAAATTACCAAAAAACTACCTTATTATATTAATGTCATTACTAATCAAAAACCTGTTTCCTCATTCAAAAATCATGCTTTTTACTAACATTTTCTTCTTATGCAATTTCTCTCGTTTTCCGATTATGTATCTATTCACAGGTTGTAACGTTTCGGACAATTTTTCTTGTTTTTCGTTTTTTCAATTATGAAACTGCCTATGGGATGTAATAGTTTAATTAGGACTTTTACTTTCCGCACTCTTATTATGTATTTGCCCCAAAGCCATGTAATAGCGTAGGACTTTATCTTTCCGCACTTTATATTTCCGCAATTTACTTTCTGCACCCTAGAAACTGCTAGTAATTCGACGTGTATGGCAAGATAAAATTGGACATAGATCACTCATAATTCCAAGATAACATATAACTGAATTGACACACTTTTTTCACACATGCACCCCTTAGGGTAATTCTCTCTCGATGCCTTACGAATACAAACGGTCATGTCCCTCGAACGTAGAGGTATCCTAGCACCGTTGCCTTCAAAACAAATCATCATAGTCCCTTCGATGCAGAGATCATAGACCCACGATGTCGCCTACGAATACATGATCTTGACCCTCGATTGTCGCCTACGAAAAATGATGATAGTCCCTTTCGAATGTGCTAGGATACTTCCTACGAGTTGCCTTCTATGACCATCCGATGCCCCTTCGAATGTCCCGCTTACATCCAACGAATAAGGTTACCTACCAACTAATGGTATAGATAGCGCTATTCTAAAGGAAAGTAAAACAACACGAAAACGACCATTCTGAGTAGGTAATAAGACTTTTAGTTGCTTGCTCAAACAAAATACTTTTCACACCACACACTTTTGTCAAAGTTCAAACTCTTTTCAAAATGAAACATTTCTGAACACTTTGTATACATTCCTACATGAATCATTACAAAGTCAAAGCGAAATGCCTTTTCAAAACAGTTTTGTCAAACACACAGAAAGCACTTTTAAAAATGAGCTAGAAGCAACTAAGAGCCCGTAGATAACTACGGATGGAAAGGGGTATTAATACCTTCCCTTTTCATAACCTTCTCCCTTACTCAGAATCTAACGAAGGTCTTTTCCTGTTCTTTTCACCTTCCCTTAATTGGATAAAAGAAAAGTCGGTGGCGACTCTTGCTATCCGCACATTTGCGATACAAAAATCTCAAAGTCGAGTTCACCGTATTCTGAGCCTGTTGTGGGGAGACACCCTAAAGAGAGAATACCTTAGGGATTTTTTAGATCATTTTTACTGCTTTCTGTTTGACTTGCTTGCTTTACTTTTAAGGGTTGCTTGGGTATTATACTTGTGGGGGATCCTACACCCGGATCCAGGTTTCCTTTAGGTAAGTAGCAATAGATCGTCGCGACCGTTAGGCGTATACCAAAACGGTCAACATGATGGCTACGTTAGTGCGACACTTTGGATGTCCTGATACTCTTCATTTCCAAGTTGAGGATAGTATTTGGCTTCTACGTGGTATCATCCGCACTAACTCAACTTTTAGAACCTTAATTGACCCATCTTGGCCATTAGAAGGTAGTGAGATGGCCGGCTTTGGTGCAGACTAAGGTTGGCTGATACTCGATGCTACGCTCATTAAGATCAGACTTTTGGGATATTTTCGGTCGACCACTTAGTAGTCGTATTGAAATAAACTCCTACGAGAAAGATCAATGATGTGAGATTCCTAGAACCCGGTTATTATTATAGGACAGGATGAACCAACTCAAACTTTTGGTGGGGTAATCACCTATACCTCTTGCAAGCCTTAAACCTAGGCTCATTATGTGAATTGTTTGTGTGTGCTAAACATGACATCATGACATCATCGCATTTCATATCATTTCTGAAATTCCTGGTATGACAGACTCAGGATGTCGAATGAGATGTTACGACATCTGATCTGACATTAAGTACTGCACATGTAGAAGAGGCTGACCTTTATAATTTCTGTACTACACCAGATAATTATACGATCATACCAGAACCTGTAACACCATCAAATTATGCAGGTTCTGATCTAATGAAGTTCTGAACAGTTAAGGTTAATAAAAACAACCTGATGTCATGAAGACTGTTATGACATCAACAAATAACCAATGCAGAAAGTAAATAACACACAGAATTGTTCACCCAGTTCGGTTCAACAAACCTACATCTGGAGGCTACCAAGCCAGGGATAAAGTTCACTATTAGCAGTATCAATTCGAAGACCCTACAGCCAACACACCCGTTGACAGCCTTCTCACTTAATCACTACCCAATGATCCTTTTACCTAAGTCCTACTTAGATATGAGTTCATACTCACTCCCCCTCAATCACACCCCGTGTGATTACTTTCCACAGTACATAAACTGTTCAGAAGATACACTTCCATTACACAACTTGATCATGCTTAAAAGCTTCAATCAAATACAATACATACATCCTCTAACCTACAGGTTTGAAGGAGTATGGTGACCATCCCACAGCCCGGGTGGTTCACAATAAACTAGCCCTAATGATTACATCTTTTTAAATACGCGGCTTCCTTACAACTAGGTTACAATGCTTCTATTTATAACCCTTTTTACCCAACTGGATTTGGGCCTTCATGTGACAGCATAACAGCTTTAACAACCTGCCTAAAATTAAGCAGAAAACTTCTGCTATAAGTTAGGTCTTCAATCGAGCTTTTCTCCTTATCCTTAGCTTCTGATTGAATCTTCTAGGGCTCCACATATGCCTTCAATTTTCGCTACTTGTTGTGCATTCTATTTGGCAAAATATTCTGCATAACTTTAGGAACAGAACTGCAAACAGACTTGACAGTTCAGTAGCATGATGTCTGATATGATGTTATCACATCTCGTGTGACATGTTGTTCCAGATGTTGATTTTATTCAACACAACATGTTTAGGCACTTACAATAGGATTTTCAGGCTGTTCCTGTTGTACATTACATTACATTATTGTTGTTATCATTTGTTTTACAAGAAATGAGCCAATCCTGGACAAGGGCACTTACAATCTCCCCCTTTGGCAAATTTTGGCTAAAACAAATACAACAATAAAAAACAACAGTAAAAGTGTTCAGGATACACATAGAAGGATGTCTTGACATTGATTTTGACATCTTTGGATGTAACCAACACTAAACATCCAGGACCTCAGTAAAAGTGTTGATGCACAGGAGGAAGAAGATGCATCTCATTCCTTTTAGTCCACGAACCATTTCTTGTCACTGGAGGTGTAAAAAGAGGTCCATGGGAGATAAACTATCCTTTCAGGAGCATCCGAGAACCCTTAAGGAGTGTCCAGAATATCTCCCTTGTAACTCAGAACACAGGTCACAACTGTGTTCATAACTCAGATCACAAGTCACAAAAACAATCACAGAATTTGAATTTCTGTTGAATTTGAGACAGACCATTGTGATCACAATTTTGAGTAGCTGCGATAAGGACAACAACAGCAACACTCCTTTCTCCCCCTTTTTGGCCAAAAATTGACAAAGAAAGCCCTCACAAAACCAGATCCAAGAACAGTTTTCCCAGATCCGTACACATCCCATGATGGTTGTGAAAAAAAATGTGTGACAGAAGGTTATATAGGGAGATAACAGGTTCAAGAAGATGGCATTAATAAATCTTGGTCAAGGATAGCTGTTACAGCTGTTGAATGCCTCTAACACCTCCAGGTTGTTTCAGTCACACGAACCAGTCCCAATACATGCAACAGTTTGGGTCAAGGTAATTACTGAATAAAATCAGCCTTTGACCGGCTTTTAAGACTGATGATTTATTCCTTATGGGAAACAGAATGCCAAATATAGCTCCTGGATATCCACAACCACGTGGTTAAGTTATTTTCCACGTATTCTTCTTGATTCTCTCAAGGGTGTAATGTCTTCAGTAATGTCATGACATTCAGTTAGACATTACCTTACAGTCTTCAATAGCAGTCTTCATTTTCTTCTCACATGCAGACAAAGAGAATGACACTTTAGACAGCTAGTAGCAAGAGACTAGTAGCATTAAGCATGGCCATCAATCATGCTTCCTTGAGTGTTGCATAGATCCAACACAATTACTTTCTTCCTTTTTCCAAACAGCAAAAGAAGGAAGGAAATAATGAACCAGAAGACTCCAAAATGCTCCACAAGACATCACAAAATAGCTCAAATACACAAGATTTAGATGCCACTTCTATTTCTTGTAGTAGAAGAAACCCCTTGTACATATGCTGAATATATCAGATTCCTTAATCTGACTTTCTTCTTCTGATCTACCTTTCACTAGTAGTTGCTAGTACTAGTGAAGTCTTTACTATAATAGCATTTCTGATTTGCCAGACCATGTTGCTATTAATAAGATCTGAATCTTCCAAATTGCTCCAATAGGATCAAAACTGCCACTTATGATACTTTCAAAGATCTCTGAGATTTTCTTCTTAAACTCAGACAGATAGCAAGAGCAATTTTTCAGTCACCTGATGTTGAGACATTATCCATGACTTCACCTAGACGTTCACAATGTCATAGTGTCAGAGCACAAAAAAAAATCAGCATATCCATGTCCACTTCTGACTTCTGATCTTCATATTAAAGTCCAACATTCTTTTCTTAGTCATATACAAAGTCTCCCGTCAATGTACTTTGTCAGAAGTGGAAAACACAACACTCATTGACTCTCCTTGTCATTGATAGTCAAGCAATAGTGTGGGAATAGACACTAACTACTAGCTCTGAGGTGATTACTCCAAGTACCCTGAGCTAGTCTTAAAATAGCAAAGACATCTCTGAATTATGCCCTTGCTCTTCCACACTTACTTAGACATGATTCTCTGGATGACTAAGAAGTCATGTAACCATTGTCTGAAACCAACCTCCAACTTTCTTAGTGTGCTTACAAGCTTTACTAAGATTCAGACTCTCTAACAAATCCATAAGGATTATCCTTTAATCAGAAAGTTGATCATATCATCCTTCTGCACATTACATTTACTCGTAGTAGCTGATACTAGTAAATTCTTCAGACCAAAATAGTAGTTATGCATTGTTGAGCATACTACTCTTAAACATAAGTAGAATCTTCTTATTCTAAACCAAAGATAGAACTGCCACTTCTGAATGAGGCGTTTGAATATTAAGATTCACAGTCCCAAGTCTCTGCCACAGACTTCTATCAATAATGATGTTACAACATCATCTGTGATATCAGTACCTATCTGCTTGAGTTCTGAAGTTAACAACCAGGGGATTTATTATCATCCAAGCCCTTGTATTTCCCCATACGAAAGGGATGATCTTCATCTTCAGCAATAGTTACCCACCAGAGTACCCTAGAGAGAAATAAACTCTCTACCATGCTCTGAAAACCAGGTTCAGAATACAGCCTTGCATGCATATTAAACAAACACTCAGTCTCCCATCAAAGTGTTTGTATATATATCTTTATGCAAGATCCTAATAAATACTTAGTCTCCCGTCAAAGTATTCATTATTAGTTAGATTATGCCACCTTCTCAAGGTAGGATAATTATTCTAACAATCTTCTGCTCCATACTTGAAGAATCAACTGATCCTTACAAACTTTCTTTGCTGAAGAGACAACTCATTTGAGATGATGTTGCAACATTAGATCTGACATTGATCTCAAACACATGAGCCTGGCTTATACTATGGTTTTGGATGAACATCCATAGTAATCCAAGCACACTTTCTTGTAGGGGATACAAGAGTACACCAGAAGCTGATCACCCTTCATGATCAGATCCACAATACTCATAAATACACGCAGCAACTCGCATGTAGCATTTTCACCTTGTCTGCTTCTTCTACCCTTGATCAGAAGGCTAGGGTTATTCTTGACATACTCCTGTAGACAAGTGCATACCCAACTGTTCTATTATGTGAGGACACCACATAAATGAACTCAAGTAGGAAGAGAAACTTCTCATGAAAGAGTCAGGGAATCATGATCTTTCGATAATTACTCCTCCTTGCTTCACACAATTAATAAGTTCATCCTAGGTGAATTGGATGACTTTCCAAGGTGCAGACACCAACTATTGGACATTGGTTGACACAATTCTAATGCAAACAAAATTCCATGGATGATTTTTCATCAGAAGCAGGAGTTCTATGATCATATAGACTTGACAAGAGATACCAAGCCTATATGAGAGTCATCACTTAGACATATTGTGATACCAGATTCTCAATACCAGGATGTCAAGACATTTTGTATGACACATCTTCACAGATCTTCAGGTTAGGACTCCCCCTGAATATCAGCTCAGATCCTTTTAGAGGATCATGAGAATTCTCCAATAAATACTGCAGTTTATGAGATTGGCAGTCAACATCTGGCGTAATCCTATCCTCCTTGGAAACCACAAAGATCATGAGAAATAAACTCAAGTATTTTATGGGACAGATCGATTGATCACATTACAGCCTTTGAACAGAATGTTATCCACTAACTCTCTTTATGGACACATTGTTGAGCTCTTCACTTCAGACACATAGTAAGCACTCTTTATTTGGAATTTGCCACAGGTTCCAAATTTAGAATCCTTCGTTTGCTTGCTACACAGGTTTCAGATTGCCACACTCTGTCACTTGTACTAGAAGAAACTTTAATATCAATCATGAGAATGTCCAATTTAACAAGATCTCATCTGTCTCTTCTCAAGATCTGGTGTCTTCAAAAGTTGTGATGTTGTACATCCCTTTTCATCACATACTTTAAAACTCTTGATTCTGATTTCCACATATTTATCACATAAATATTCAGCTCCCATCAGTTAGTCAGTTAGAATTATCTACTCACACTAGATAATGTTGACTGATCACTTCTACACACTCACCAAGCATATTTACTCGGCTGAAGTCACAAAGATGATGTTCCAACATCAGACAAGACATCATCCATCACTTGAGGGGAAACATGGAAATCACAACTAACACCAGTTGTTCAAGTATTTGCTTCAAAGAAACTATGTTCTATGGACATGAATAGAGTTCCTTAATTCTGGTTCTTTTGTTCAGAAGGATCTTCCAGACAAGAGCTTATCTTGCTTTCACATACAGGGATTGCTGAAGGTACCTTTATAAGTCCCTTTAAGTACATTGAGCTCAGCTTCTATACTCCCATGAGCTTTGGTCAGAAATAAACTGACACTGGAGTAGATAACCTGTTGATCGTGTCCTGACCAACTAATACAAAACAGATGTCTCCTCTTCCAGATCAGGAGTAGGTTCTAAACATATGTACTCACACTACATGTGTTTAGCACCCAGAATCATCTGTTCTTCAATTGGAAACCGTATAATGTTCTAACATCCTTAAGAACATCAGTTCCATCTCCTTGAACCACATCATCCTTGATGATCTTCAAGGTCTTCAAAACAAATTGCAGATGAGTATGAGAATCATTGATCAATTGATACTCATCAACACTGTCAATAGATGCCTTTATGAGTGGACTTGAGAAAATCTCAAGTATTTTTGACAATATTGATAGGTTGTAAAGTCTGCTAAAAATTCTGTTGAGACAAAACAATAACCCTAGAATTCTTCTTTCACTTTAGGGGTTGTATCAGAAGCTATGCAGCGGAATAGCCATACTTCAACAGAACTTGCCTAATGCTTACTCCATATTGTAAGCATGACACATAAAGATTGAAAATCAATCCTACAAATTGTTTGCTTCTTCATCAAGTAACATCCTAGACCCAACTCTGAAGCCCTGTCATATAGAAGCTTTTTAAACACAAAGGATACCTTATCAATATCTTCACTCCCGCATGAAGGTTCTGATAATTTTCTTCTTTGTGCTGGAAAAAAAGTTGAACTATGCAATCCAAAATCTTCACTCCCGCATGAAGTCTTTGAATTTGTTCAAACACTTTTATCTTCTTTTAGCATAGCTGATCAGGTTGGTCTAGTTTTTCCCAAATTGGTCCATCCTCCACTTCTAGGGACCAATCAATATGAACACTACTTTGTTCAAACAATCTTCTACCTTGTACACAACCAGAAAGTATCCCCCATGGATCTCATCCAGAAACAGACAGGATGCCTGCTCTGATACCAATTGAAATTCCTGGTATGACAGACTCAGGATGTCGAATGAGATGTTAAGACATCTGATCTGACATTAAGTACTGCACATGTAGAAGAGGCTGACCTTTATAATTTCATACTACACCGATAATTATACGATCATACCGAACACGTAACACCATCAAATTATGCGGTTCGATCTAATGAAGTTCGAGCGAGAAGGTTAATAAAAACAACCTGATGTCATGAAGACTGTTATGACATCAACAAATAACCAATGCAGAAAGTAAATAACACACAGAATTGTTCACCCAGTTCGGTTCAACAAACCTACATCTGGAGGCTACCAAGCCAGGGATAAAGTTCACTATTAGCAGTATCAATTCGAAGACCCTACAGCCAACACACCCGTTGACAGCCTTCTCACTTAATCACTACCCAATGATCCTTTTACCTAAGTCCTACTTAGATATGAGTTCATACTCACTCCCCCTCAATCACACCCCGTGTGATTACTTTCCACAGTACATAAACTGTTCAGAAGATACACTTCCATTACACAACTTGATCATGCTTAAAAGCTTCAATCAAATACAATACATACATCCTCTAACCTACAGGTTTGAAGGAGTATGGTGACCATCCCACCGGGTGGTTCACAATAAACTAGCCCTAATGATTACATCTTTTTAAATACGCGGCTTCCTTACAACTAGGTTACAATGCTTCTATTTATAACCCTTTTTACCCAACTGGATTTGGGCCTTCATGTGACAGCATAACAGCTTTAACAACCTGCCTAAAATTAAGCAGAAAACTTCTGCTATAAGTTAGGTCTTCAATCGAGCTTTTCTCCTTATCCTTAGCTTCTGATTGAATCTTCTAGGGCTCCACATATGCCTTCAATTTTCGCTACTTGTTGTGCATTCTATTTGGCAAAATATTCTGCATAACTTTAGGAACAGAACTGCAAACAGACTTGACAGTTCAGTAGCATGATGTCTGATATGATGTTATCACATCTCGTGTGACATGTTGTTCCAGATGTTGATTTTATTCAACACAACATGTTTAGGCACTTACAATAGGATTTTCAGGCTGTTCCTGTTGTACATTACATTACATTATTGTTGTTATCATTTGTTTTACAAGAAATGAGCCAATCCTGGACAAGGGCACTTACAATTTCTAAGTATTTCAAGGACCTAGGGATTTATCTTTGCTCTGTTTTGTAGGGATTATGGCTTCTAAAAAGACTATCCGAATCAACTTCATGGGTATACCTTCTCAGCTCAAAGAATTGGTTTCAGAAATTCCCGATCATGCTTAGTTTATCAAAAGACATGGTTATCTTCTTGATTTGGTTACCTCCGGTTTTGAAGAAGATATGATGCATGTCTTATTCCAGTTCTTCGATCCGAAACTTTATTGCTTTACATTCCCAAATTACCAGTTAGTTCCTACTTTGGAAGAGTTCTCTAAGCTACTTGGGATACCTATTCTTGATTAAATGCCATTCACCGGTCTAGAAAAGGTTCCTATGTACGAAGACATCGCATCAGCATTACACCTAAAACACTCAGACATTGAAGCCAATTGGGAAACCAGAAGCGGAGTTAAGGGTTTACTTGCTAAGTTCCTGGTGAAGAAAGCCCGAGAATTCCTCGAAGCTATGAGTTTTCATGCATTCGAAGACATCTTGGCCTTGCTATTCTATGGTTTGATTCTATTTCCTAACTCGGATCAATTCATTGATGTGAACACCATCAAGATATTCCTTACTCGCAATCCTGTGCCTACCTTACTTGGACACATTCTACATTCTCTCCACACTCGTACTATCAAAAGACAAGGAACTCTCATGTGTTGCATACCGTTACTTTCCAGGTGGTTTATTTCACACCTTCCTCCATCAGTTTTGGAGAACGAGCAAAGGTTGAAGTGGTCTCAAATACTAATGCCACTCTCTCATTCAGACATCCGTTGGTGCCTTTTCTCTCAAAAGGACTTCACATTCATTGAGCGTTGTGGAGAATTCCCTAATGTACCACTGCTTGGTATAAGGGGAGGTATCACTTACAACCCTTCTTTAGCTCTACGACAATTTGGTTTTGCTCGAAGAGATGGTCCACATGATATGCTTCTCCAAGATATTGTGTTCGACTACAACCACGATCTCCAGAACTACCAACGAAGGTTCATACACGCTTGGGGCATGGTAAAGAAGACTGATACCAAGACTTTGGGGCACCAAAACTCCATTCCTTGGGAACCTTACCTCAAATGGGTTTGAGCTCGAGATCAAAACCTCAAGATGCCATTTACACCCGTGTTACCAGTAAGTATGGAACTTGTTGCGATAGGTGACGTACCCTATACTATTCTCTATCCCGATATGCCTACTAATTTTGAAGAATTGAAGAGATCCTGGATTCAGCTTAAAGAGGAAAGGGATACATTTGACGCTCAGTGGTATGCAAACGAAAAGAAGGTAATAGAGTTGACAAAGCTACTTCACGAGGAGCGAAACATCAACACCTACCTCGGCACCAAGAGGAAGCGCCCATGGGAGACTTAGAGCTTTAGGATTTTATGCTCTTCTTTTATTGTTTCGAACTATCTTTTGTACTTAAAAAGAAAAAGAATAAAAAGAGAACTAATAAATGTTTGTTCGTGCTTGTTTAGCAAATTTAAATCTCTAAGGTCCTTGAAAACATTGCATTGCATTTGCATAAACATCGCATATCATAGCATAACATCTCATAACAGGTACATTGAAGATTTGCTTTCTCATTTTCTCGCTATTTATTTTAGCAGAAATGGCTCTTGAACAGTCTGTCAAAGATCTCCAGGCTCAGAATGCTCAGTTTCAGGAAATGTTCACTAGCTTGGTCTAAGGCCAAGAAGATCTGAAGAAGCTCATCAACAGGAAGAAGAGGGTCATTGGTGTTCTCAACATGGGCAGACGTTACAAAGGTGGTCCTAAAGTGGTCAGCCGGATAGAGCTCTCAGAAAGTGTCAAGACTGAAGGGAGTGTCAAGGGCAATGACGAAGGCGATCAGCGTGAGCCTGAGAAGAAAGGAGAAGACTTTGAGGATCAGTACTCTGATGAAGATGATAAGTACAAGCAACTTGAAGACCGTCTGAATGTTGTGGAGAACCTGAAGATGTCAGGGCTGAATTTTGATGATCAGAGCCTTGTCCCTGGTGTGGTGATTCCTCCCAAGTTCAAAGTTCCTACTTTTGCCAAGTATGATGGCATCTCTTGTCCGAAGCTGCATTTGAAGTCCTATGTTCAAAAGATCAACCCCCACACTGATGACAGAAAGTTGTGGATGCATTATTTTCAAGAGAGTTTGTCCGGGACTCAATTGAAGTGGTATTATCAGCTAGAAAACGACCGCGTCCGTACTTGGAGTGACTTAGCATATGCTTTTTACAGACAGTATGAGTACAATGCTGAATTGGCACCCACTCGCATGCAACTACAGAGCATGTCTATGGGTCGTGATGAAAAGTTCAAAGAGTATGCTCAGAAATGGAGAGATCTAGCAGGCAGAGTTCAACCACCCTTGTCCCATAGGGAGTTGGTTGATATGTTTATGGGAACGTTGACAGGCCCATTCTTCAATCATCTGATTGGAAAATCTTCAGCCAGATTCATCGAGTTGATATTGACAGGCGAGCGCATTGAAGCTGGTATCAAGAGTGGAAAGATTTAGATAGAGTCATCCTTAAATGCTGCGAAGAGATCTTTTGGTGGTAAGAAAGAAGCCAATGTTGTGTATGGTCAGAAAAGCCGAGCCAAGACCGACCGTGCTCAATCTGTGGGGACAGTTGTGATCTCCAATCCTACATCAGCACAACCTCAGCGAGACAACGCGCGTAGCCAGAACGCGCCGCGAAGACAGTTTACGAAGATCAACATGCCATTGTTGCAAGCATTGCAACACATGTTGAAATCAGAGTTGATTACCTTGAGGGATCCTCCTTAAAACATCAATACTTCCTCTCCGAGATACAATCCTAATGCTAAGTGTGCTTACCATTCCAACAGCCCAGGGCACGACACTGACAACTGTTGGGCTCTGAAGAACAAGATTCAAGATATGATTGAAGCTAAGCAGATTGAGTTTGACCCTCCTGTTGAGACTCCGAACGGGATCAACGCTCCTATGCCTAACCATGACAAAAGTTCCAATGCTATTGGCGAGAACTCTTATGTTTTCAACATAGATGACCTGACCACTCCTCTGATGACTGTTAAGAAGAATTTGCTGCAAGCTGGTGTCAATCCAGGATGTCCAGAGAATTGTCGTTGGTGCCCATCTGCACCTGACGGTTGTGCTTGGTTGAGAAGACGTGTCCAGTGCATGATGAATAACCGTGAAATACTATTTCTGAAACCACCTGTGGAAAATTTGTGCGAAGACATGTCTAAGAAACTAAAGATCGAAGATGTAAATGAAACTGCACCATCTGCATGGGATACCTTGGGCCAGCCAAGTGGAAAGTACGATTACATGGTGAAGTACACTGTTCCTGAAAGCTACAAGATTCCTATTGAAGATGTTAAGGCAACTGGATGGGGCGATGATTTCCCAGAAGATTGTGCTGATGTTAACACTGTAAGGATTTCCTCTGCTGATCCTGTGCCTAGAGTGGCACCTCTCATCATTACTTCTCCAAGACCAGTTCCGTATTCCTCTGATAAAGCTATACCTTGGAATTATGGAGCTGATGTTTACTATCATGGTGTCAAGCAAGACTCTCTGACCATTGAGGATCCTACCATTGAATCTTCTATTCCTGACATTGACAACATCACCAGATCAAGTAAGGTGACCAGAACCGGAAGAGTGTTTTCTTTGGAGATCTCTCCTCCAAAAGACACCACGACTCCAGCTTGCATTCCAGCTATTGAACCAGTTCCCGAAGCTAGAGGGAAAGAACCAGTAACTCATCCTGCTCAGACAGAAGTACCAAAGGAAGTTGCTGAAGATACCTCCAAGCAAGAAATGGAGGAAATTCTGAAGATTACCAAGAAGAGTGACTACAATATTGTGGAACAGTTGGGACAGACTCCGTCCAAGATCTCCATGCTTGCTCTATTGTTGTGCTCTAAGGCTCATGCTAAAGCCTTGGTGAAGTTTCTAAAGAATGCTCACGTACTGCAAGACACTACTACTGATCAATTTGAAGTTTGTATTGCTAGCCTGGCTGCCAACAACGGCCTAGGCTTCTCTTATGCTGATTTGACTCCTGCCGGAAGGAAACACAACAAAGCCTTGCACGTCTCTATTGAATGCAAGGGCTTTACATTGTCTCATGTGTTGGTAGATACCGGTTCTGCTCTGAATATCCTACCGAAAAGTGCTTTTGATCGACTCGATGTTGAGGGGTTGGTTTTGAAACCCAGTGACATAATTGTGAGAGCTTTTGATGGTTCTAAACGGACAGTACTTGGAGAGCTCATTCTACCTGTTAAAGACGGTTCCCAGACGTTTGATTCCACTTTCTTTGTCATGGACATCCGTCCAGCTTACTCTTTCCTACTTGGACGCCCTTGGATACATGGGGCAGGCGCTGTTACCTCTACCTTGCATCAGAAGTTGAAGTACCCGGTGAAGGGGAAAGTTGTTATAGTATGTGGTGAAGAAGAATATATGGTCAGTCATCTACAGCAGTCATTCCGATATCTTGAGATGGAAGGTGAATTCTTCGAAACTCCCTGTCAAGCTTTCGAAACAATCCCCAGAGTCGTGTCTGTTGACTCTCCCGTCACTCCTGAAGCAACACCAGTTCCGCCTAGGATGGCTTCGTTGAAGGATGCTCAAGCTGCAGTTGAAGAAGGAGGTAGTTCTATTTGGGGTCGGCTCCCTGATCTTTCTTTCAAAACTGACAAGACTGGTTTAGGCTTCACCCTCAAAGGTCAGAAGATGATACGCCTCGAACGTACCGACCAACTTCCTTTCCGCATCAGCCAGAGTGGAATCCATGCTATAGAAGACGATAACAACGACTTCGACATCAGCGAGTGGATCTTCCCAACTCAGCAATTGGAAGACTGAAGACGTCATACCAATCTCCTTTAGACAGAAGTAATTGCTCTTGTTTCTATTTTGCTTTTCGCTTTCTATGCTTTGAACTATAAACTTTAAAGCCTAGTGCCTCGCCAGGGGCATCATGGCTCGTTTGTGAGGGTTATTATCTGTCATTTGCATATTTTCATTCAATAAGTTGGACTTTTGCATTTAAATGTTGTTTTCTTTCTTTTACTTTATCACCCCTTCAAAAAGCTATGTGTTTCTTACATACACCCACGTGATACACTGCCGAATCACTCTGAATCTCGTTGATAACAACTATGCTACTGCTAAATATGACTTCGATAATCCGATCTACCAAGCCGAAGACGAAGGTGAGGAAGATTGTGAAGTGCCAGGAGAACTTGTCAGACTGCTACAGCAAGAAGGTCGAGTTATACAGCCACACGAAGAGCCAGTTGAGGTTGTGAATTTGGGTACTGATGAAGACAGAAAAGAGATCAAGATAGGAGCGGGTCTTGAGAATAGTGTTAAAGAAATATTGGTTCAGATGCTACGAGACTATATTGAGGTTTTTGCTTGGTCATACGAAGACATGCCAGGTTTAGACATTGACGTTGTGGTACACCGGTTGCCGACAAAAAAAGGTTTTCTCCTAGTGAAACAGGAAGGTTCGTCGCATGCGTCCTGAGATATCAGAGAAAATCAAAGCCGAAGTTATGAAGCAGTTCAATGCAGGTTTCTTAGTTGTTACTTCTTATCCGCAGTGGGTTGCAAATGTGGTGCCTGTACCCAAGAAGGATGGCAAGGTACGAATGTGTGTGGATTATAGAGATTTGAACAAAGCGAGTCTGAAAGACGATTTTCCACTTCCTCATATTGATGTTTTGGTTGACAACACCGCTCAGCATAAATTTTTCTCCTTCATGGATGGTTTCTCCGGTTACAACCAGATCAAAATGGCTCCTGAAGACATGGAGAAGACTACTTTCGTTACACAGTGGGGCACTTTCTGTTACAAGGTCATGCCATTCGGACTGAAGAATGCAGGCACCACTTATCAGCGTGCCATGGTAGCATTGTTTCATGACATGATTCATCACGAGATAGAGGTGTACGTCGACGACATGATAGCTAGATCACAGACCGAAGAAGAACATCTTGATCATATACAGAAACTATTTGATAGACTGAAGAAGTACAAATTGAGACTTAACCCCAACAAGTGCACCTTTGGAGTCATATCCGGTAAATTCCTAGGGTTTGTTGTCAGTGGTAAAGGTATAGAAGTTGACCCCGCCAAGGTTAAAGCTATTCAAGAAATGCCAGCTCCCCGCACCGAGAAGGAAGTCAGAGGTTTCTTGGGCCGATTGAATTACATTGCCATGTTCATTGCACATCTAACTGCTACTTGTGAGCCAATCTTCAAGTTAATGAGGAAAGATCAAGTGTTAGAATGGAATGACGATTGCCAAATCGCTTTTGACAAAATCAAGGAGTACCTACAGAATCCTCCTATCCTGATGCCGCCTGCCGAAGGAAGACCTCTTATCATGTACTTGACAGTGTTAGAGAACTCAATGGGTTGTGTGTTGGGGCAACATGACGAGTCTGGTTGAAAAGAGTATGCAATATACTACCTTAGCAAAAATTTTACCGACTGTGAAACAAGATACTCACAGCAGCTCGAGAAAACTTGCAGCGTTTTGGCTTGGGCTGCTCGCCGACTAAGACAGTATATGTTGACTCACACTACCTTGTTGATCTCTAAGATGGATCCGATAAAATACATATTTAAGAAGCCTGCTCTCTCCGGAAGAATAGCAAGATGGCAAATGATCTTGAATGAATACGACATCCAGTACACTTCTCAGAAAGCAATCAAAGGAAGTGTAGTAGCCGATCATTTGGCTCATCAAGCCGTAGATGACTATCAGTCTATGCAGTTCGAATTTCCAGATGAAGATGTTTTACTAGTCACTGATCATGAAGAACCAGGACTAGACGAAGGACCTGAACAAGGATCCCGATGGACCATGGTCTTTGATGGAGCCTCAAACGCACTTGGCAATGGCATTGGCGCCATCATTACATCCCCTACCGGCAGACAAACTCCTTTCACCGCCAGATTATGTTTTAGTTGCACCAATAACATGGCCGAATACGAAGCGTGCATCATGGGTATCAAAGCTGCTATTGACTTAAGAATCAAGTTCTTACAAGTGTATGGAGACTCAGCTTTAGTGATCAGTCAGATTAAAGGCGAGTGGGATACGAAGCATCCGAATCTCATTCTGTATCGAGAGCATGTTCTAAGTTTGATCCCCTACTTCGAAGAAATCACTTTCAATCACATTCCACGAGAAGAGAATCAGTTGGCAGACGCATTGGCTATTATGTCGTCTATGTTCAAGGTTAGATGGGACAACGAGGATCCCCAGATCATTATTGAAAAGTTTGACGAACCAGCATATTGTTATGAGTTTGACACAGAGGAGAAACCTTGTTACTACGACGTGAAGAGGTATCTTGAGACTTAGGAATATCCCGCAGGGGCATCTGTCAATGATAAGAAGTTCTTGAGAAGATTCGCATCCAAGTTTTTCCTTAGCAACGACATCCTATACAAGCGCAATCACGACTTGTTCTTAATCCACTGTGTAGACCAGAAAATTGCAGAACGTATCATTGAAGAATTACACGAGGGCGCATTCGGTACTCACTCCAGTGGACACACCATGGCTAAAAATATTCTGAGAACAGGTTATTATTGGTCCACCATGGAAGCTGATTGTCACCGCTATGCTCGATCTTGTCACAAATGCCAGATATACGCAGACAAAGTGCATGTACCTCCAGTACCTCTAAATGTTCTAACAGCTCCTTGGCCGTTTGCAATGTGGGGCATTGACACGATCGGAGAAATCAAGCCCACCGCTTCCAACGAACATCGTTTCATCCTTGTGGCAATTGACTATTTCACAAAGTGGGTAGAAGCAGCCTCGTTCGCATCTGTTACCAAGAATGTTGTGGCTCGATTCATCAAGCATAATCTTATCTGTCGGTATGGCACTCCTGAAAGGATTATCACAGATAACGGCTATAATCTCAACAACAAAATGATCACCGAACTCTGCACGCAGTTCAAGATCAAGCATCACAACTCTTCTCCATATCGGCCTAAGATGAATGGCGCAGTGGAAGCCGCCAACAAGAACATTAAGAAGATTATACAGAAGATGACAGTGACTTACAAAGATTGGCATGAGATGTTACCATTTGCTCTCCACGGTTATCGGACTACAGTACGGACATCAACAGGGGAAACCCCTTTCTCTCTTGTATACAGTATGGAAGCAGTCCTACCAATCGAGGTTCAGATACCCTCAACCAGAGTCCTCCAGGACGCAGAGTTAGGCGAAGACGAATGGACCCAGACTCGCCTTGACCAGATTAACTTGATTGATGAGAAACGACTCGCGTCCATCTGCCATGGACAGATCTATCAGAAACAAATGATTAGAGCATTTAACAAGAAAGTCAAGCACCGAGTCTACCAAGTTGGTGATCTAGTAGTCAAGCGCATCATTCTTCCACAAGTTGATCCCAGGGGAAAATGGACTCCCACCTATGAGGGACCATTTGTAGTCAAAACAGTATTTTCTGGCGAAGCTATGATACTTAACACCATGGATGGTGAAGACTTCTCACACCCTGTGAACGCAGACATAGTCAAAAGATACTACGCATAAAAGAGACCCGCTAGGTCGACTGACCTAGGCAAAAATAAGGGCATCCTGGCGAACTAAAAGGGTTCGGGCAAAAGTTAAGGATATACACAAATCATGTACACCCGGCAAGTCGAAAACCTGCAAAGGCGGCTTGGGCAAAAAAGGGTATCCCGATAGACCGAAAATCCGAAAGGGCGGTCTAGGCAAAAGTTAGGGATTTAAGCGTACGACTATGTCTCGTACATATCACCTGCTTACAAACTATACCACTACCAGCGTTCAAGATTCAAATGGCGAAAATCAATTCACTTACTTTCTACTGACAGCAAGGAGATGAGATAGTTGAAATATATGAGTACTAGCATAGTTGAAACTTAACGAGATTGTTTCTGCATAGCTTTTTACTTTTCTTGTGTACAAACTACTTGGCCATACGCCATCTTTCAAATTAATACAAGTTCTTTCTCTTTACAATTCTTATTGTTGTTGATTGCATAAAGTCCAACGTTTGCTTTGAATGATTATATGCATCTGACAATAAAGATCTATTCACAAACATGCGAAAAGTGAACATACGAAAGTAATTACTATAGGCTCTAGGAATTGAGATGACGACGGAAGTCACCAATATGTTCCCCTGCAAAGTACAATGCCCCACAGAGATGTCACTCACTACACGCCTTCCCCAGCGAAGTACACTTTTTTCTCCACTAGTCCAGACCTCCCAAGCTTCATCACGTCAGTCCTCGAGCAGTGATTCCACTCAACTAAACCATGCTACATCAGTTTCCAAGCAGTAACGATTCATCAACAGCAGAGGTATTTATCCCCAGCAGAATATCTCTCAACGATTATCATTCCCCGGCAGCAGCAATATCCAGACTCGAAACATGGTCAGATAGTGCATCGGAGGAAACCTACATCTTTTATTCTCCAGCCAGAGATTTCAACGGGCTCCAGATCCTTCTAACCCAGTCTCCCAGCAACTATCAAATGCTCTCCAGCAAGATCTATGCACAGGATCCCCAGTAGAGCGCCTCCTAAAATTCCTCCAGCAGGGTCTATGCACAAGATCCTCAGTAGGGTACCTCTTGATCTCTACCATCCTCAATAACATCTAGGCTCAAGACTTGGTCAGATAGTGCATCCGAGGAATCAAGGTTATCTTTCTTCTCAGGGTTTCTAATCTGTTTCGTCCCCAAACAGAAGTCAGAAATCCCCAAGCAGAATGTCCTCATCTTCTTCAAGATGGATATGTTTTGAAATATCACAACATCTATCGTTCATACATTACTCATAAAAAGTCATAATTTGTGCATATGTCATTCATACACATTGTCATGCATCATAATCTGCATAAGACTAACGATATTCTATCAAAGTTTCTTTTGTTTTTCCCAAGACAGGTGAAAATCACTTCTGAAACAACATGTCCAGGATTAATGCTCGAAGCCAGACAGGAAACCCTATCCGAACGACCGCCCTAGTTGTCCTCCGACAACAGGTCCAGGATTAATGCCCGAAGCCAGACGGGAAACCCTATCCGAACGACCACCCTAGTTGTCCTCCGACAACAGATCCAGGATTAATACCCGAAGCTAGACGGGAAACCATATCCGAACGATCACACAAGTTATCCTCCAACAACAGATCCAGGATTAATACCCGAAGCTAGACGGGAAACCCTATCCGAACGATCACACAAGTTATCCTCCGATAACAGGCATTGGATCAATACTTGAAGCACAACAGGGAAGCTGTCCACATATTGCCGACTATTACCCCCCCTCAGAGTAATCAAGACGAAGACGTATTCTGACTCTCTTCTATTATCAACAGCAACTACAGAGTCTAGCGTACCACTCAGTTGCCTCGGATGGCATCTTAAGCCCATCTCCGACCATTTATCGACATCTCTCCACTTTCAAAATGCTGCATATTTGGTTAAAAAACCAATACAAACCAACAACTTCATTCAAAGACGAGTGCAAAGTCTAATGTACGACTCAACATCGTTCCCTCCGGATGGCATCTGAAGCCCATCTCCGTGCTCTCTTCTATCTTCAAGAATACTTGCATAGCCTAACGTACGGTTCGTTCCCCAACATCAGTCTCTCCGGATGGCATCTTAAGCCCATCTCCGACGACTCTCCTATTTAGACGACGTTCTTGAGTCTAGCGTACGACTCATTCCCCAGCGAAATCTCCAGCTTCTCCAAATGGCATCTGTAAGCCCATTCCCGCATCATCAGCCAACAGCGAGTGCAAATTTTCAAGTGTACTCGAGTGTTCAATCATCTTCTACCTCCAGGTCACGAAAGGCAAGCATGCCAATCTAACCCTTCCAATACAAGAAGATTGAACAGGGGCAGCTATCATACCCCAAAATTTTCCCTCCTACTTCTCAAAACATTTCATACATCTATACTCAAGGATTCCTCAAGGGTTGATCAGACAAACCCTCTCCTAGACAATCAACCCAAACTAGGGTTTGGCAATTCTCAGATCAAGATGGACTTCCAACATCTCCAATGGTCATTATGCCTCCTCATATACTTCAAATATTCTCCATGTCAAGTTTCAAGCCTCACAAGTCAAATTTCCTCAGACAATTGCTCAAATGGTTGAAAATCAATTGTATCGGACAAAAAGTTAAATGTGGTCAACATACAGTCAAACTTCCTGATTTTTGGTCAACATCCTCATTTTGAAGTCACATTCACCAATTGATCAAGGGTTGATCATGATTCATCAAGAAAACTCAAGATTTGCTCAAAAGTCAAACTTTCCAAATTAGGGCTTTCCAATGAAAAGTCAACTAAACTTTGACCGAGCATAACTTCTTCGTAATTTCTCAGAAAGTTTTCCACCACCTCTCGTTTTGAAGAAAATTCAATTCTCTACAACTTCATGTCTCACAAGAATGTTCAAAAAATGCTTCATTTTGAAGATATGGATCAAAACATTACAAGTCCTTTTCAAAGTCAACAAAAAGTCAACTTTTTGTAATGAAGTTTTATTAAGCATGGAAACTCAAATTGAGATGAAACCAAAGAGGTTATTTAGAGGACACCTAGAGCTTTCTAAAAAGTCCAAGAACACTCAAAAATATGGAAAATTGAGCAAAATACACCTTGCACAAGTTGGGCCTTTTTGAAGAGGTGCACAAAGAGAAATACTTGTCAAAATCCAAAATTTTGCAAATGGGCCTAACTTTTCTTGGTTTAAACTTGTTCCTCATCTTATTTGGAACCTCCAAGCCCAAAGCCACAAATTTTGTCTTTATTTTTCTATTTAATTTGAATTTTATTCATTTAAAAACAAATTAAATTAAAAAATAAAGTATAAAATCAAAATTAAATGCAAAGTGATTTTTTCTCTCATTCTTGAGGTCCAAGCAACTCATAAAAGTTGGCAAATTTCGAAATTTACATTGATTTGGCAAGAAATTGATGAAAATTGGATCTAAAAAGGAAGATTTGATTTCATACAAAATCAAATATTTTTTACATTGATTGATCAATATTTGCTCTTGAATTCAGCCCAAAATCCATCCATTATAAATATACAATGCATACAACATGAGAAAGAATAGAAAAATTGCTCAAAAGAACCCTAACCTAAAGCCAAAAATTCGTGCCTTTTAAGCAACCTGCAGCCTTGGTTTTAGATCGTTTCAGTTGATTCCAAGCACTCCATTGCATTCCTTGAAGCCTCTTGAGTCGATCTAGACCTTTACAACTCTCAAAAACATCAAGAATTGGGAAAACACGATTTCGGTTTGTTAACTTTTTTCCAAAATCGATTTCTGTTATTCATGCATATTTAACGTTTTTTGGTTGTTTGTTCATGTTCAGCATCAAGTTTGCAAGCTATCTGGGTAGCTTAATTGCATTTTAATGGCCTGAAACGAGAATCACCATTGTTAGGGTTTTCTGGGTCGAATTGGGGTTTCCCTAAATCCGTAAAATTGGACAAAACCAATACCACTATCGTGTTCAGAATGATGTTTCCAATCGAACCATGGCTTTGTATTTCATTTATATTTCTTGTATTGGATATTTGATATTTGCAGTGGCTATAGCGTCGAACTCAGCCGACGCTAAGTTTTCAAAAATTCAAACGAAGAAGAAGGTGTTCTTCGCGCGTGATTTGAATGTCCAGGGTTCAAATTCGTTTAAAATGATCTCGTTTCAATTTTATGACACCAAACGCGCGTTGGCTCAGTGGTAAAGGCAAGGGAGCGTGAGTTGTCACCAGATGGTCACGAGTTCGAGCCTGGGCAGGACCACTTCTTTTTACAAGTTTGCAAAACTAACATATTTTTCTATTTTTTCTTAATATTTTCCATACAATTTAATTTATCTTCAATATTTTTTATCATGCATCTAAAAATCACCAAAAATATTTCTTTTTCGCATTTTTATCAGAAAAATACTTATTTAATTTTTAACATTAAAATTATTATTTTTGCATGCATATTTTATTTAATTACTAATTAATCATTAATTTGACTTTTAATTGCTTTTAAATTATCAAAACGATCCAGAAAATTACCAAAAAAATACCTTATTATATTAATGTCATTACTAATCAAAAACATGTTTCCTCATTCAAAAGTCATGCTTTTTACTAACATTTTCTTCTTATGCAATTTCTCTCGTTTTCCGATTATGTATCTGTTCACAGGTTGTAACGTTTTGGACGATTTTTCTTGTTTTTCTTTTTTTCAATTGTGTAACTACCTATGGGATGTAATAGTTAATTAGGACTTTTACTTTCCGCACTCTTATTATGTAACTGCCCCAAAGCCATGTAATAGCGTAGGACTTTATGTTTCCGCACTTTATATTTCCGCAATTTACTTTCTGCACCCTATAAACTGCTAGTAATTAGGCGTGTATGGCAAGATAAAATTGGACATAGATCACTCATAATTCCAAGATAACATATAACTGAATTGACACACTCTTTTCACACATGCACCCCTTAGGGTAATTCTCTCTCGATGCCTTACGAATACGAACGGTCATGTCCCTCGAACGTAGAGGTATCCTAGCACCGTTGCCTTCAAAACAAATCATCATAGTCCCTTCGATACAGAGATCATAGACCCACGATGTCGCCTACGAATACATGATCTTGACCCTCGATTGTCGCCTACGAAAAATGATGATAGTCCCTTTCGAATGTGCTAGGATACTCCTACGAGTTGCCTTCTTTGACCATCCGATGCCCCTTCGAATGTCCCGCTTACATCCAACGAATAGGGTTACCTACCAACTAATGGTATAGATAGCGCTATTCTAAAGGAAAGTAAAACAACACGAAAACGACCATTCTGAGTAGGTAATAAGACTTTTAGTTGGTTGCTCAAACAAAATACTTTTCACACCACACACTTTTGTCAAAGTTCAAACTCTTTTCAAAACGATACATTTCCGAACACTTTGTATACATTCCTACATGAATCATTACAAAGTCAAAGCGAAATGCCTTTTCAAAACATTTTTGTCAAACACACAGAAAGCACTTTTAAAAATGAGCTAGAAGCAACTAAGAGCCCGTAGATAACTACGGATGGAAAGGGGTATTAATACCTTCCCTTTTCATAACCTTCTCCCTTACTCAGAATCTAACGAAGGTCTTTTCCTGTTCTTTTCACCCCCCCTTAATTGGATAAAAGAAAATTCGGCGGCGACTCTTGCTATCCGCACATTTGCGATACAAAAATCTCAAAGTCAGTTCACCGTATTACAGATCCATCCAGAATAGGTGGTCTACTCCCAAATCCTCCTTCTTTGTCCATAACCCCAGAAAATAATATCCCTAGATCTCACCCAGAAATAACAGGCCGGGTGCCTGCTCTGATGCCAATTGAAATTCTTGGCAGCAGATACATGATGTTACAGAGAATGTTATGACACCGTATCTGAAAAACTGTTTAACAATTCACACAGTAATTTAAAACAGTAAAGAACACAATCAATTATTTACCCAGTTTAGTGTGTAACGACACCTATATCTGGGGGCTACCAAGCCAGGGAGGAAATCCACTATAAGCAGTATTAATTCAGGAATAAACCAACCCAGTTTATCTCCTTCACTTAAGACCTACCCAATGCAACTTCAATCTAAGTCCTACTTGGACCTGAGTTCCTAGTCACTCCCCCTCAATCACAGCAGTGATATCAACCTATTGATTAATTGAATTGTGAAGACACTCTTCAATAAACATACTTGATTTTGCTTCAAAGCTTTAATCAAGAGTCACAACACTCGTGCTTCAAAGCTTTGAGTGATAAACAACCCTTACAATCAAATCCTAGTCCAAGGCACTTATCAAATGATAATTGCTTGGCTCACAAGAATAACTAGAATTCACAAATTAACAGTCTGCTTAATCTTGTACACAGTAAAAGACACAGCAGTATAATCAGGGTTTCTTTTCTAATATAGAAGCAGTAAACAGTCTTCAACTTGGGCTTCCATAATTATATCTAGGGTTAACTTAATTTAACCTAAAGACTTGGTCTTTTTAACAAACCAATTTTGGGTTAAACAAGGTTAACCTCTGAGCCACGTGAGCATGTGATCCAACAACATAATCCATAATAAAATAGCTCAGCAGAATCCTGAAAAGTCTCAGGAAAAGTAAATCTGCATAACAACAAATATTGCACAGAATGTCACAACATTGGTCATGACATCAGTCATTCTTCTTGCAGATTTCCATCATAACAGTTAACACCCAGTCTGAGTTGTACCTGTATTAATTCTTCTTCTGCAGAATTTATCTTCAACTCTGAATGTCATGACATCAATCAAGACATTGACATAAACTAGTTTTACAAAAAATTAAAGCCAACATAAAAACACTTACACCATTCAATGGCAAGAAACCAGGACGTGCGTCCCTCATTGCAAGGGAAGAAGCGAATTTTGCTGTCTTATGGTTTTTCTGTTTTGTAAACTCTATTTTCTTTTTTTTTTTTGCAGAATAAGTTTCCTGCATAATTCTTGCTATTTAGTTTCTGGTTCTCTCCATTTTTCCAATTCCATATACTACTAGTTAGTATTAATAAAATATAATTAGGACATAAGTTAGCCGACTAAATTTAGAACCCGACTATGTTCCGATTTTCTGATTTCGGTAATTTCAGCGACGGAGCAAGTTGCTCCGAATTCAACAAAAATTGACGTGCTAGCTAAGTTCAACGTGTAGAACGTAGTGGTGAGGTTAGTTTTTCGAAATTACGAGTTTTTCGAAACGACCCGAAATAGGCTTAATTACGATTAAATTGAATCAGATTGTGGTTTAGTCAATTTAAGACACGTATGGACAATCCGATTGCGATGTTGACGATTATGATTAATGCCGCTTATTAGGATTGGCTTTCGCGACGATTATAGGTATTTGACTATTTTTCCGTATTTGGAATTTAGTAAATGAATTGATAATGATGTGGTGTGATTAAACATGATGTTTGCGACGGTGTATTTATTAACGAATACTTGATGATATGCGATGCGATGATATGTTTATCTTGATGTGGATGAATATGGCGACGTGGACTTTATGTCAAATTTTATGAGCGATGATGATGTTTTGTTATGTTGTTTTTATTGTCGAGTCACATACATTGCATTGGCGACGAAGGCTTTTATGCCAAGTGACGAGGGCTTTTATGCCAAGCGACGATGGGCTTTATGCCAAGTGTTCCTAATTATGGACAAAGCGACGGGTATCACATGCATAACATAGTCGTGTCTCATGGAGTCGGTTATGTTTATGTTTGAGTTGTTTGGCGTTGGGTTTTAATTGATGGATGATGTTGAATTGCGATGATATATGATGCTTTGTTTGGTGATGATCTTTGTGGTGAACATGAAATGAATATGACTTGATAATTTCATGATAACTATGCCATGAATATAAATGATGAGTTTTGCGATGATTTAACTTTGATGAAATGCTTAATGCAAATATGGCGTGATGATGTTTGTGACGATGGGCTTTTATGCCAAAAGCGACGATGGGCTTTAGCCAATTTGTGATGATTTTATTTATGTTACTTATGTTATTAGCATTGTTTGATGTTGTTGTTAGATGTTGTTGTTTATGATTGTCGTGTTGATGAACATTTATGAGTTGTTGTGATGATTTCGTGGTGATGAACATTTATGAGTTGTTGTGATGATTTCGTGGTGATGAACGTTTACGTGTTGTTGTGACGATTTATGTCGACGAGGTTATGGCGATAAAGTGTAGATTATACACATTAGAATGACGATTAGAGTGAGTGAGTTTTGGATATGTGTTGGAATTGCACTTATTAATCTATACCCTTTATGATTCCGAAACTATATATATATGTTATCATGCCTTTAATTATATGTTTTGGAGTATCTCACCCTTTACTTGTTTCGCCGTTATCTTTATACTGGTAACGTGCAGGTTATGAAGACGGAGATTATAGATGCTATTAGTCGAGTCGGTGTCGCTCTGATACGTAGCACTCAGGGGGATTAATTATGTCGTCTTGTTGTTGTTCTTTTATTATTATTCCTTTTGTGAATAAGTATCATACTTTATGAAAACATGATTTGATGAGGAAGTTTAATAAAGAAGATGTTTTAATTTTTAAGAATCAATTTATGATTTCAGATGATGCTATGTATCCGAGATTTATACTTTAAAGTAAATTGTTTAAAGTGATTTGGTTTTGAAGGTGTGACGCCTCAGTATTGAATTTATGAAATTTTAAATTACTTTGATTTTTGCATATAAAACCTTGGGTAATATTGGGGTGTTACAAGAGTTATCTAGATCAACACTTGTGGACTCACTTAGAGCTTCTTTTCCTGTCTCCTCAGTCTTCACTAGGCACGAACAAATATTGTCTTCAACATATATCCTTTATTTAGTAATTGAATCATCAACTACCATATTGATAGATTCTAAATTAATCCAAGTTATAGAGTTAAAAACTTTATAATTTTTGCTCCTTGAAGAGTAACCCAGACATATCCCTTCATCCCTATGGCATTCTTCCTACCCTTTTGATCTTTGCCAGTCAAGTAATAACATTTTCTTACAAAGATATGAATGTAATTGACTCTAGGTTTCCTTCATTTCCATATCTCATAAGAAGTGATTAAAATCGATCTTCTTAAAGTAATCCTATTATGAATGTATCAAGAAGTATTCATGGTTCTTCCATAAAGTACAAAGGAAAATCCTTAGCATGAAGCATGACTCTAGCTGATTCTTGAACATATTTGGTCACTTGTTCAACTATCCTCTCTTTTTGATATCACTCATGACTAATAATTTTTGAAGCACAAAATTTAGAGAATTTTGTATTCCCAAAATTTTGTCATGTTCACTTCTAACTTTTACTATATCATCATTCTTCTATTCTTGAATACTTCGACACAATTCTTTGAAGATTTGAAAAGCACCTTATTTTTCTATAAGAAAATTTATTCAGGTATATCCAGAAAAATCATCTATAAGCACATAAATATATCTTTTAATACTCAAGATTTCATATTGTACTGGTATGATTAAGTCCATGTGAAGAAGTTCTAACATTTTGGAAGTAGTCTGATGTTGCACCATTTAGTGTGACATCATGGTTTGAGACCTAAATTAACATTCACAAAAGACTTTTTGAGATGGAGGTATTCAAGTTTCTAGTGCCATATTGTTACTTCATCCTTCCTAATTATTGAACATTAGGAAGAATAAGCATTTAATTAAGCTTCTGGGAGATAACAATTGTCTTTAGACCTTATCCCCTTTATGAACAAAACACTTTTCTCATATTTTACCAAGCATTCTGATTTTGAGAAAATGACTTATAATCCTTGATCACATAACTGACTAGTGCTAATAAGATTAGCAGTTACTCCTTTCATATAAAGAACATCTTCCAAATTAGGAGAAGCAGCATCCATCAACTTACCAACTCCGTTGATCTCACCATTAAACCCATCACCAAATCTTACAGATCCTGTGGGACGAGGCGTAATATTCACCAATATCTTCTGAACTCCTATCATGTCCATAGAGAATACACTATCAAAATACCAATCTTTTCCATTTGGGTCTCATAAGGAAGTATTAGTAGTAAAGTTCATATCCTTATTTTCAACACTTCTCTTTTTCTCACTAGATAGACCTTAGAATGATCTGAAGATTTTTTATCTCCATACAATTTATAATAGAGAGGCTTGATATGACCAAGCTCACCATAATTATGACATATCAAAGTTGATGATTAGAAACTGGATAAGGTTTTATCATGTCTGCATGATATTGTAATATGTCGCTGGACGTGTTGATCATTCTTTTTCTTTCAGAATGAAATTACTTCTTCTCAAACACTCTTCTTTATTTATTATCAAACTGAAAATCAATTTATGTATCTCTATCCTCTTTCATAATATCAGCTTTACTATTTATCTTATTCAAAGAATCTGACATATTATTCAGTTTGGAATTAAAGCGAGATACCTCACCTTTAAGATGTGAAACAATACACCAGGGATGATAAACGGGCATGCCCTCCTCATTTAGGCCTACCCTAAAAAAGCCCGCAAAAAACAGAGAGGGCGGCCATATTTGAGGATGAGGGCCTAAAACATTTTCTCTCCCCTCAAAAAAATGAGTGTGAGGCGGGAAGGGCCTGTGGGCACTACACCTTTTAAGCCTAAAAATGTAAATATTTTTGTTAATACTTGTGCCCACAAAATCCTGCAAATAAAACGGCGCCAAAGTAACACCTTTTAAGATTTTTGTCGATTTTTTTTTCAAGTAACACAACAATATTGGACATACCTTCAAAAGTATCTAAATTGGCTTGGCATTCTTGATTTTCAACATTGGAAACAAAAGCTACGATCTTGTGCTTTTTCTATGACTTGTCACTAATTGCCAACTAAAAGGTTTAAAGCGAACCAACAAGTTCATCAACCCTCATGTTGCCGATGTCATGAGACTCTTCAATGGTAGTAGTTACCTTCATGTCAAATTTCCTTGGTGGTGACCTAAGAATCTTTCTAACCAGCTTTTCTTCTAACATCTTTTTCCCCCAAGGCACTAGATGCATTTGCTATTTCAAGAATATTCATATGATATTTCTAGATGGTCTCATCAGCATTCATCTTTATATTCTCAAATTTTGAGGTGAAAAACTAAAGTCTTGACATTTTAGCTTAGGATGTACTTTCATGAGTTGTTATGTGAATTTCCCAAGCATCCTTAGCCACGGTACATGTGTTGATCAATATGAACACATTCTTATCCACTTCATTGAATAAAGCATGAAAAGCCTTGGAGTTTCCAAGAGTCAATTTGTCATCCTAATCATTCCAATCTTCCTTTGTCCTTAAGGACACATTCCTATATTTGTCCTTATTAAAATGATGTTCCCATCCTTTCAAAATATCCTTCCATGTTTATGGAACCATCTAAAAAAGGTCAAGACTGATATCTCAACACTGCAACACAATGTCTAAACAAATGTTATGACATATGCTGAAAGAAAAACAAGCTAAAACAATTGATTATGCAGAAAGATAAACTGTAGAAATTTAAAGAACACAGTCAATTGTTAACCCAATTCAGTGCAATGTCACCTACATTGGGGGATACTAATCCGTGAAGGAAATCCACTATACAGTAATAATGAAAACCTTAGAAATTCCACTAAAATTCTAGTACAACATATGAGATGTCAAAGGGGATGTCAGGACACTGATATCTGTCTTGAGAACAATTAACATAACAAAATTCTAAAATGCATAAAATAATAAAAACATAATGAATTTTTTACCCAGTTCTTTTCCAACCAACCTACGTCAGGGGGCTTCCAAGCCAGGGATGAAGTCCTTATTTACACTCTTCACTTAATCCCTACTCAATGACCCTTCTACCTAAGAAACCTATCTTAGATATGAGAACCGTCGCACACTCCCTAAGTCACACGCAGTGACAATAAACAAAAACTAAACTAAAGATACTCTTCAAAGACACACAATCACACTTGCTTCAAAGCTTATGGTGATTGACAAATTACAACTCAACAAACGTCCTACTCATGTTTCAATGAATACAAGAGAGGCTCACAATAAAAAACCAACACAGTTAACAACCAACAATAAAAATAATAATTTCTAAATCTGGAAAGGCCAGACTGCAAAACAAGGTTTGCAGCCTTTAAATAAAGTAACAACAACAAGGGTTGCTTTACTCACAAGTCTTCAGCGCTTCCTATCGTTTTTCTATGAAAGCAGAACATAAGATCTCCAAGTATATTTCTAAAGTTGTTACACAAGCTTCCTTAATCGAAGCATACAAAAACAAACAAACTGACTTCCTAAAAAATCTGAACTTAAACCAATTCTGCCAGTTTCACATGTCAGGAGATCTGTTGTGACATCTGCTACTTCAATGGAACTAACAAATTTAAAAACTTTCTCGTAATCACTATCCCTTATAATTTCTACCTAGGAACCTCTTAGTTTCAATCATCTCAGTTATAAATAAACCAGTTACAATCGTAGTAACTAGTATAAAATAGAAGTTTGAACTTCCAATCGACAATGCTTACTTAAGAAACTTAACTAAGAACACTAAACCGTTTACTTAAAAGCTCATCTGTGAGAAAAATAGATTGATAAACAAGCAACAATCAGTCAATTGAATGCATCAAAAGATACATGAAAGACGGACAAAGAACTTAAAAGACACGCAAAACCCTAAAACCTTATGTTGTACATATAGTTTATTCTTGTGAATTCTTGCTTTTTTTAGGTCTAGCAAATCTATTTATATAGACTCATGCAGTACGGGCTTGAACTGTTCAAATAGATCTCATCTTTCCATTTAAAAACAACTCCAAGATCTTCTCATGAAAATATGAACATATATTTTTAAATCTTCCTAAAAATTCTCCAAGATTATTTTTAAGAAATTCAAGTAAATACTCACTATTGTCCTAAATATTCTCCTTGACATGCGCATAATTGTTCATTCTCGATTATTTGAATTGGAACTATGTTTGGTAAAACTATTATATTAGCAATTATTTAGATAGAATTTAAAACTTGTGAGAGAAAGAAGGTTGAAGTTCTCTTTGACAAATGAATATGTTGAGAAGAACTAATTCAACAACTTGAACAACATATCGAAGAAGATGTTTCGACATATCGCCTGTAGAACTAAATAGGGAGATTTAGTTTTATTTTAGTTATGTAGAATATTTGGGGAATATTATCAATCATATATGGCGTATATTTGCCGGTATATTTAAAGGTCTAAAAGACTCAAGGAGAATCAATCTGAAATCAAGGAGAACATTTAGGAAACTAAATGTTGAAGACCTTTCTTGTAGCAGAAGCAGAAGTATTCTGCTGTTTTGTTACAGACAGCTGTTGTTTGAAGGCCCAATTCCTGTCTGGGTAAAGGTTATAAATAAGGATTTGTAACCTTGTTTTTGAAGTTAGCCAAAATAAGGAAAGATGTAATCATTAGGGCTAGATGTTGTGAACCATCCGGATTGTGGGATGGTCACCAGTTTACCTCGAAGCCTGTAGGTAAGAGGAGTGTTGTTGTCACGCAAAATATGGGAAGTAATAAGTTGATTATTGTTCTTAGAGGAAGCTTTGAAGAAATTCCAAGTATGTGTTCTTAGTATAGAGTCAAGGCTTAGTATGGATGGAAGTGTGGCTTCCTGCCTTGACATAGAAATGTGTCTCCTCATTATGGAAGTGTGTCTTCTACTTTTAAGGTGTTGAAGAGTTGTTAAAAGTAAAGTTGTTGATGTTGTGGCTAAGATGTTGACTATTGGACATCATTGTGATGATTGGAAGTGGGATGGGGATATCTCATATCTAGAAAGGACCTAGGTAGAAGGGTCATTAGGTAGTAATTAAGTGAGGAGTTGTAAACAAGGTAGTTTAGCTCTAAATTAATACTGCTTATAGTGGACTTCAATCCTAGCTTGGTAGCCCCCAGATGAAGGTGTTGGTTTCATCGAACTGGATTAACAATCCTGGCTTGGTAGCCCCCAGTTGAAGGTGTTGGTTTCACCGAAATGCTGTACCAAATTTTCAATTGGTATCAGAGCAGGCGTCCTGTTTATTTTTTGGGTGAGATCCTGGGGAATATAATTTCTGGTTCATCTGCAAGAAAGATAGTTTTGTTGAGAAGTAATATGGACTTGGTCAGCTCATATGATTTTGAATGGTCCCTAGGAATGGAGGATAGACCATTCGTGACAAAGGATGTGGTGACTTTGTCTTGAAGTTTTCAAGAAAGTAGAGACTCGTGTGATATCTAAAGCTTGGAGGAGTTTTTTTAATTATTCCGCTGCATCAGATGGAAAACTCCCGGTGTATCCTCTGAAGATGTATCATGAGGATAATATTGATTGACTTATTAATGTAGCCAAAGATACTTGAGGTTTTACCCAAGTTCACTCATAATGAAATTTTTCAATAAGTTGGTTAATGTGAGATCAGAAAGGAGAAATTTATTTTTGCTCTCTACTTTGAAAGACCAACCACTTGTCTTTATTGAAGGATCTCATGGTGTAGTTCTTGAATGATGTTCTACCAGATGTTGGGACATCACATCAGCAGATTATGCTGAATTTTGCTGATTAAATATATTGCACATTAGATGCTTTGGGGGATGAACATTTGGTGTATTAATCACACATGTCTCGAACCTACTCTTGATCTTGAAGAGGAGGCATCTGGTTCTAGGAGGTTTCATTGCTAGAAATTTGTCCTTGACACATCTATTGATCAGGATACGACCAACATATGTTTTACTTCTTGGGTCGGTTTATTTCTAATTCAATGAAGTATTAGTGTAGAGACTGAGCTTCCAGTTGTATCTGAAGAATATCTCAACAAGGTTCTTCATATATGAGGTCTAAATGTCCTGGACATTATATCTAACATCTGTTAGATTCTTCTGACCAAAGGAAAAAAAAAATTAGAGAAGAAGACTTAAGGTGATAGTTATCCAAGATTCAAGGATGATAGTTAATTCTGCAAACCGGATGGAGGTTGTTTAATCTAACTTGATTCAACTACCAAATATATAAGAGCATGGAAAACTGGTTCTAAATCAAATGAGTACTATTATCCAAGGAGGTATAATGAATAGTGTATCAACTTATGCTCAGTGGTTGATAAGTATCTGCATTTTGGAAGTTTCACCCAATCTGTTTGTATTGATTCTTCTATATTGACTTGAGAAAAGAAACAGGAGCATACCATATCAAGAGCAAGGCATGTACACTCAAAGGAGATGTCTCTAAAGTTAGAGTCCAGTGTTGTGTTGTCCTCACATGTTGGATCAGTTGGCTATGCACTAGGGGTTAAAGTGCTTAAGTGAACCTTAAAGACGCGAAAATGGTTATGGTATTGTACTACATTTATCATTTGCTAGTTGATTCTACCTCAGATACCTGTCTAGAGGGATTCTCCTATCCAGGTAAAGCAGTTTTGCACCTACCACCTCAATCTCAGACAAGAGGTGTACATATGTTCCTGAGGCGTGTATCATGCATGTCACGGCATAAATATATTGTCTGATTATGAAGGATAATCAGTTGTTGAAGAATCATCTTGTATCCCCTACAAGAGTTATACAAATATTACTATGGAGGTATCTCCCAAAACCATAGTTGTTGTTATGAAGGAGGTTGTCATGACCTAGTCATCAATTTGAGCCACAGGAAAGAAGAAGAAGTAAGCATGAGACTAATGGTGAATCATTTGATGGGAGATGGAGTGCTTATCTGAAAACTTATGCAATTCTCCAATCTGAACTTTCAAGGTTCAATAAAAGTATAAAGAATTTATTTTTCTCTATGTGGCTGAGTAGATTAAAAGCTACTAAGTACTGGCAGTTTATTCCTCTCAATGGTGGTAATTGACAACCAGATTCAACTTCCAAAGCTGATATCCTAAATGATGTTGGAATATCATGATTACTGGTTGTTAACAAGTTCTCTCTATATCCAGGAGTTGTATTTCTGAATACTACAAGACCAGTATTTGAAGCTTTTGGCCCTATCCACAAGGGTGTATGGGAAAGGCAATACTCCTGAAGTCAATAGGTATATCCAAACATTTCTAGGGAGTTAAACATCAGACAGGGGATCTGATCAACATGTCTTTCAAGGGACGACTTCTTTTTCAACAAGGAATGGAGTGGAAGTCTGAGACTTGTACAACAAAGAAGCTAAAAGCGTTTGATATGGAATATGTGAAAAGTTCCAAGTCAAGTGTATCCTTGCTTATGTGGACATCTCAGGGTACTTGATATCTCTCTAAAGGAGATGATGGTTCTGGATATGTAAAATTCAAGACGACTTTACTGCATGAATTCGTACTCAGCTGGTATGTCAAACCAGGAGTATGTAATAGTAGCTACCGTACAATATGGGAAGATGAAGTCCCTCAGAACTCTTCATCCTATGTTGTAAGGTTCATCTTTAACTGAAGCATTGTTTTCCATAATAAGAGAAGCATTGGACTTGTAGCTGGATTGGAGCTGCAGTAATGCAGTAGTGGGAGTGGAATTTTAGACATCATGGTGTGACATTTTAGTATGCTTGATAGGGAGTAAATTGGTAAACCAAGTAAAGATGGTTGGTGCAGCCATTTGATCTCAAGTTTCTCAAGGTGGACTCTGAGAAATAATAAGGAATATGAGGGAATTTATTTTTTTATGCAGAATCTGAAGGGGGTATTGAGATCACCATAGACATTATACTTCCACTTCTAAACTAATGGAAAGTATAAAAAATACTAATCATTTCAAGCTAGAATAATAATGTCGCACAAGAAGTCAGGACATATCTCAAGACATGTTTTTGTACCTTGGAAACCAGCAAGGATCAAGCTTAAACGTTATATCTAAGACGTGTATTGATGGTGTGTATCACATGTTATGACTTGGTTCATGATTTGGAAACTGTCATTTCCAAAATAAACGGGTTGTATTAAAGGAATTCATTGCTGTCAGCTGGTGCACGAATTCACCTGATGCATTTTTTGTTGAAGTAACGTTTATTGACCAAGAAAATTGTTGTAGTCTAGGTACATTATTTTAGTTGCTCATATATTTAGAGTGTCTTTTGTTTCGTTTTCTTTCCTTCACTTTTGTGTGTGTCTTTGTTAGTTGTGCTCTCATGTCTTTTGTTCGGACATAAGTAAGTTGAGAGTATGTGAAGGTTATGTTTGTCAAGTTGTGGCAAACATAGGGAAAAAGGGTAGTGTTCAGACGTTGTTAAGTCTGAGGTCACTCTTTGTAGCTGCTTTTGCAAAGATGTTGAATAGGATATCCTATTCAGAGTCTATTGGCTCTTGCATTTTCTGCAATTATTTTTGTTTTGTGCTTTGTTTTTGAGTTACGAACACAAATTGCGTCTCGTGTTTTGAGTTATACAATATAGAGGTCTGGTTCTCTATGTCTGTAAATGGATAGTTCAAGTGTTTGTTTCTGTTAATATGTTTCCTCTTGTGCTCTAAAAGAGGATGTTGTGCTTATTTGTGTTGTATCATTGGGCACAGTTAGAGGGGAGTATTTAGTATCTTCTTCCTCATGTGCATGATGGCCTCAATTTTTCTCCTTTTTTGTGAAGATATTGTTTATGGTTTCATGTTTCCGGTGCTATAATGAGTTCTCCTTCAACAAGCCTTTGTCATATTCTCGCTAAAAAGGTGGAGAAGTGCTTGTGTTATGTTATCTCTGAAGAGCTACTTTTAAGGGGAGAGGGGAACTTTGTGCTATCTGTGGGATCCTTAAAAGAAAGAGAGAGCATTGGAGTTGGATTTTCAAGAAATATGTCCTAGTATGATGTTTCAACATCATAAAAGAAGACTGAAGACTGAAGATTGTCACATACAAATATTGAAAATCATAAACAGTCACTATTGAAGACTTCTAAATTGTTGTTGTTAGATTATATTGGTAAATACCATTGTATTATTTTTTTAAGCTTTTGTAATGCAAAGGTTGTATAAATTAGTTTTAGCCAAAATAATCAAAGGGTGATATTTTTAATTCACTATTTTTTGAATTGGCATTATGTTTGGTAAAACTAATATAGTAGCAATTAGTTAGATATAATTTGTAACATCTAAGAGAAAGCAGGTGGATGTTCTATTTAACAAAGTAACATGTTGTGCTGAACTAATTCAACAACTTGATCAACATGTCGAATAAGATGTTTCGACATCGCGCCCGCTGAACTAAATAGGGAGATTTACTTTTACTTCAGTTATGCAGAATATTTGGGGAATATTATGCATCCTATATGGCAAGATTTGCAGGTATATTTAATGGTCTAAAAGACACAACGAGAGTCAATCTGAAATCAAGGAGAACATTTAAGAAACTAAATGTTGAAGATCTGTCTTGTAGCAGAAGGTTTCTGTTGTTTTGTTACAGCTATTGTGATGTTGTTTGAAGGCCTAAGTCTAGTTTGGGTAGAGATTATAGATAAGTATTTGTAACCTAGTTTGTGCAACTAGGCAAAATAAGGAAAGATGTAATCATTACGGATAGATGTGGTAAATCACCCGGTTGTGGGATGGTCACCAGTTTACCTCGAAGCTTGTAGGCAAGAGGAGTGTTGTTCTCACTCAGAAGTTGTGAACTAATGAGTTGAGTATATTTCTTGGAGGAATATTTGAAGCAACTCCAAGTATATGTTCTTAGTTTGGAGTCAAGGCAAAGTATGGAGGGAAGTACGTCTTCCTGTCTCGACATAGGAGTGTGTCTCCTAAGCATGGATATATGTCTTATGCTTTTCAGGTGTTGATGCAGTGGTTGAAATGTCGACTGCTAGACATTATTGCGATGATTAGAAGTATGGGGATATCGCATATCTAGGGTGGACCTAGGTAGAAGGGTCATTGGATAGTGATTAAGTGAGGAGTTGTAAATGTAACACCCTTCTAAAATACCCCGCGATTAATAATACATTCAGAGCCAACATGTAATAAAAAGGGCATTACAATACATTTAAAAGAAACGCCATTAAAATGTCATGCTTCATACTGAAGAACATAATTAAATTCACCATCCAATAGACATGTTCTACACAGCGGAATCATAATCAAAACCGGAACAAATGCAACCAATAAGTATTCCCAAAATAAATCTAATAAAAGAAAAATAGAGTTTAATTATAACTCTAAACCAAACGTTCCCCAGTGTTACAAGACCAGAGCATGACACTGGCACGCGGTAAAATAAATAGCACAACTCTATAAGTCATCGTCACCAACTCCTGAGCCGCTAAACTTCAATCTAAAATCATCAAAGTAAGGGTGAGACTTCATCATAATTAAAATGCATTATAAGTTTCTCAAACCAATTAATTCATAAACATACATTCATACACGACCAACAAATTATAACACAGGAAACTATCCTATCATGTTATAATTTACACAAATGCAAATGCACGACTCTATGCATGTGGTACCAAAAAGTTAACTAAGTCATCAACATTGATTCGTCCATAATCACCCGGACATGAATCCAGACTCACCACCCATAATCATCCGGGAACGGTTATTGGCAATACTCACTAATTCCACACAATGGGAATTAGCTACCACCAGAATGTATATGCATGCACATCATAAAGCATGCAACATTCAATAAATTATGATCACATCAACATCATAAACCAACACCAAACCAGAAGATGATATCATTCATTAATCATGTACACGTCAAACAACACAAAACAATGCATTTCATCCACCAAAACCTGATATAGTCAAACATTACGGCTACACCATTACATACTAAGTATGCACAAAGTAACAAACTGCATAATTCGAAATTCGACGCAATTTCAAAATAAAATCCATTAATTAGTGTTTTCTTCAATTTATAAAATAGGTTATTAAACTTAGAGAACAAAACGGCACTGGAAACGGAGTTACGGTTTAGAAAATATGATTTTTCGTAGTTTTAAGATTTTTCAAAATGACACAGTGGTAACCGGTTCCTCCCAGGGAGAACTCAGTTCCCACAAGTCTCAGAATTATGCTCTCTGGAAAAATGTATGGGGAACTCGGTTCCTCCAAACAGGGAACCGGTTCTTGCTAAAAATGTCCTTTTTCAGTGTAAAATTTTCACTTGGAACCCGGTTCCTCCCAAGGAGTAACCGGTTCCTATTGACTCAGAAAACTCCTTCTCTGGACTTTGTACCCGGAACCCGGTTCCTCCCACATGGGAACCGGTTCCCTGTGACCTACAGTAGCAGAAATGCATATTTTTGACAGCAGTATGCTTCCAAATTCCATTCTTATCATTCCCAATCGAACCCATACATTCCAAGGCAGTAGAATCGATCAAACAACAATAGTACCATGCAATATAACATATTCCGGTCATCCCTAACGATCCTATATCATGCAATTTATTCAATTCTACACAATTCGATATCAATTGGGATAAGTCCTACAAACATAGAAAATCCTAAATTGGGATCCCTAACATGCTTTGGTCAATCCTATTGATCTCAAAACCTATAAGGCATAGTAATTAATCGAAATCACCTCTTACCTTAAGGATTCGTCGGATTCTGAACTTTTGGCTTTTCCTCCTTCCTTCTGCTCTTCTCACATTCACGTAGAATGAATATTCCCAAATGTGTTTCTTTTTTCTCTTTTCCTTCTCTTATTCCTTATTACTCTAAAATAATAATAATAACAAATAATATGATTTATAGTCTTTTACTACACACACCCCACACTGTATCTATACACCACATTCAAATTTCACTTATTTAATTAATTCCAGCAATTCCAAAAATACAATAATTAAATTTCTAATTAATAAATAATAAAAAAATTCAAATTATTTAATAATTGAAATATTGGGGTGTTACAGTAAACGAGGTAGTTTGGCTCTAAATTAACACTACTGACAGTGGACTTCATTCATAGCTTGGTAGCCTATAGATGTAGGTGTTGTTATCACCGATCTGGGTTAACAATTCTTTTGTGCACTTTACATTTCAGCAACTACTTTAACTGTCTTTATCTTGCATATGTTGTTGATAACAGACTAGATGTCTTGACATGCTATTTGAAATCTGAGTATGATGTACCATAATTTCAATAATGACGAGGTATATCCAAAAAGGGTCTCAACAAATAAAATCCAATATTTCAACACATATACAACAGCAGCTGTAACGCCCGTTTTTAATTAATATTATATTATATTAATATTTTCGAATTTCCGATCGACATTTATTTTGCGATGAGAATATTTATATTAATCAATCTATCTATTAATATATTTGGCGACGTTTCGTTCGGTCCGGTCTTTATTCCGTGCGGTTCGATAAAATATTATTCGGATCCGATATTTAATTCCCCGAAATTATTCTAATTAATTGGATTAATAATATGATTAAATATTATTAGTATGTTATTTATAATTAAGTTAGGGGTGTGGGGAGCAATTAGTGAGAATTGGGCTTACACTAGCTAGTAAGAAAACATAATTGTGAAACCATTTTCTTTCCCTTTTCTTCCCATTTTTCCTACACCAACCAAACTTAGAAACTTGGAGAAAAGAAAGGGTTTTGCGGGAAGAAGAGCAAGAGAATAAAAATAGGAGAGCTAGAGCTTGAGGTTGGGTTTGTAGAATCATCAAGATCAATCAAAGCTTCCATGGTAAGGGGTTTGATTCTCCATCTCATATTGTTAGGTTTTGATGTTTATATTTTAGATTTGGGGGAAAATTTGATAGTTGATTTATAGGATTTGGTTGGTTAATTGTTGAAATAACTTAGCAATGTTGAGTTAGGAGTATGGATTGTGGGTAATTTATTTCTAGGCTAGCAAGATTAAGTTGCAAGAATGAAGAAAAATGAGTAAAACTATGAAACTGTAAAAAGAAGAAAAACCAGAAAATATAGTGCAGACTGTATGCGGGGAAGGAAGAAAGAAATGGTGTGGGTATGTAACAAGGGGGGAGGCGCCCACCTCATGGTGAGGGGGGGCCGTCCCCCATTGTAAGGCAACCGCCTTCCTTCTTTCAATTGGGCTGGGGCATGCGTCCCCTTAGGGAGAAGGAGGAAACGAAATTTCGTGTTTTTTGGTTTCTGTATGTAGTATTTTTGCTGTTTTCTGCAGAAATAAGTTTCTGCATAATTTTCCTGAGGAGCTTCTGTTTATTTGATTTTCTTCCATTCCACCTAGTAACATTCTATACTAATAAAATATAATTAGGACATAAGTCAGCCAATTAAATTTAGAACCCGATTATGTTCCGATTTTCTGATTTCGGTAAATTCGACGACGGAGCAAGTTGCTCCGAATTCAATGAAAATTGACGTGCTAGAACATAGTGGTGAGGTTAGTTTTTCGAAATTACGAGTTTTTACAAGTTGACCCGAAATAGGCCAATTTACGGTAAAATTGAATCGGATTGCGTTTTAGTAGATTTAAGATACGTATGTACAATCCGATTTCGATGTTGACGATTATGATTAATGTCGGTTATTAGGAATGGCTTTCACGACGATTATTGATGTTTTGACTATTTTTCCGTTTTTGGAATTTGGTGAATTAATTGATAATGATGCGGTGTAAATAAACATAATGTTTGCGACGATGTTTTTATTAATGAATACTTGTTGATATGCAATGCGATGATATACGTCTTTGTACATGATGATGTGATGATTATATTGATGTTGTTAATAAATGCTTCCGATCGTGAATGCATGATTTTGATGATGATGAATTATTAGTGATGTTTTGCATAATGCAAATATGATGCGATGATATATTTATCTTGATGTGGATAAATTATGGCGATGTGGGCTTTATGCCAATTTTGATGAGCGATGATGATGTTTTTGTGTTGTGTTGTTTATTGTCGAGTCACATACATTGCATTGGCGATGATGGGCTTTTATGCCAAGCGACGAGGCTTTTATGCCAAGTGTTCCTATTTATGGACAAAGCGACGGGTACCACATGCATAACATAGTCGTGTCTCATGGAGTCGGTTATGTTTATGTTTGAATTGTTGGTGTTGGGTTTTATTTGATTGATGATGATTGAATTGTGATGGTATATGATGCTTTGTTGGTGATGGTCTTTAGGATAAACATGAAATGAATATGATTTGATAATTTCATGACAACTATGCGGTGAATATAAACGATGAGTTTTGCGATGATTTAACTTGATGAAATGCTTAATGCAAAGATGACGTGATGATGTTTGTGATGATGGGCTTTTATGCCAAAAGCGACGAGGGGCTTTAGCCAATGTGTGATGATTTTATTTATGTTGCTTATGTTATTAGCATTGTTTGGTGTTGTTGTTTGATGTTTTTGTTTATAGTTTATGTGTTGTTGTGATGAATTATGCCGGTGAGGTTGTGGCGATAAAGTGTTGATTATACACAATGGTACGACGATTAAAGTAAGTTTTGATAATGTGTTGAAATGCACTTGTTAACTCATATCCCTTATGATTCCAAATATATATATATATATATATTATCTTGCCTTTAATTATATATTTTGGATTATCTCACCCCTTACTTGTTTCGTCGTTACCTTTATATTGGTAATGTGCAGGTTATGAAGACGGAGTTTATAGCTGCTATTAGTCGAGTCGGTGTCGCTCTGATACGTAGCACTCGGGGGGAATATTTATGTTGTCTTGTTGTTGTTCTATTGGTGTTATTCCTTTATGTATAAGAATCATACTTTATGAAAATATGATTTTATGAGGAAGTTTAATAAAGAAGATGTTTTGATTTTTATGAATCAATTTATGATTTCCGATGATGCTATGTATCCGAGATTTATACTTTAAAGCAAACTGTTTAAAGTGATGTGGTTTTGAAGGTGTGACGCCTCGGTATTTAATTTATGAAATTTTAAATTACTCTGATTTTTGCATATAAAACCTTGGGTAATATTGGGGTGTTACATTAGTGGTATCAGAGCAGGTCGGTCGGTCGGCCAGGTTATTAATGTGTTTAACCCTTTGGTATCCGACATGTGTGTGAAACACTGTCGGTACTTGCTTGTTTCTAATTGTTTGTCTGCAAAGATGAGTTTGAAACAAGTGGGGGAGAAGTTTTACTTCTTGGTGGCGCTTGTGGCTTAGAGTTGGAGCCTCAATGCGGGGTTACGCTTTGGTAACTTGAAGTGTAAGTTTGAAGACGCTATTGTAGTTTGGTAAAGATGGTTTATGTCACCATCATGATTGTCGACTGTCTTTTGAGAAATTGAGGAACTGATCACCCTTAATCTCTTGTTGATAGTAGTCGGGACTTATGTTGGTTGGGATAGATTGTCTTTCCAGCTTAATAGTGTATGAAGCAGATGAGTTAGCACGAGGTGGTGCATGGTTACTTGTGTTGTGGGCGAATTTGGATTTTGGTGAGGAACAAGATTTTGGCAAGCGAGCTTCTTGTAGTGATTCTTCCAAAGCATATTGTGAAGATGTGAGTGAATTACCGCCGTAGTGCGAAGTGAAGTTTTGATTAATTTAGTTTCTGGAATTAGTTGTGATTTGAAGTATCCTTAAGGGATGTTTGCTTCTGAATTAGAGTTGAAGAGTCATCTTGAGGATTGGTTTGAGCAGGGTTATTTATTCGAGCGGGTCACCGTGGAGTGCTACTGTTGTGTTGTTCGAGAAGAGCAAAGGTTACCCGATTTGGTGTGTCGTTTGCGGTCAAGGAACGAAGTGGATGTTGAGGACGAGTGTCTACTTCCGAGGATTGATATTTAAGTGAATCAGTCATTTGGATTTTATGTGTTTAGTAAGATCGATGTGAAGTCTGGCTGGCTACGGGTTAGTGTGAGAGCTGAAGATGTTTAGACAATGCTTTTCAAGATAGTGCATGGTCCTGGCGAGTATTTGTTGATGTCATTAGTGTGACTAATGCGTTAGGTATGATTTTGGAATGTTCCGACATTACTCTCATGAGTAGCTGTAGAGTTGTTTCGTGTTCATGGATATTATTTGGTTCACATCAAGTTAAGGAATCGTAGCAAGCATCCAAGCTTTGTGTTGTTGGTAGTGAAGTTAGACCGGTGCATGTCGAGTAATCTAAAGATAGAATTTTGAGCTGTTGGACTAGAGTGCCTTAAGTAAGCGGCTTGATCGGTGGTATTTTGGAAATTTCTGCGAAGATTTATTTTGTATCTTGTAGAAGACTTCAAGGGGTTATTTCAGAGCTTAGAAGTTCTTTTGTTGTGGATGATTAACTTTGTGAGTTTGATGGAAGATATTTTTATAAGTTGGTATTGATCGTGAGTACTTTGACCCGAGATGGTTGAGTCACTATTTGGACTTCGCATTGGGAAGCGAATTTGTGGAGCCAGTGGAAAGTTTAGCGGATGCTTTGATTTTGATCTCGTTTAGTGCTGAAGAACCTTGTGCGGGGTATTGTGATATTTCATTTTGGACTTAAGATGTATTTCGACGTAGAGTTGGAGAAAGTGTACTACTGCCTTGGAACGATTTGATTTTCATAAGGAAAATTATTGGACGCGTGAGTTAGAGTTTGATGCAGTTGTGCTCATTTGAAATCTTAAAGGTGCAGATGTTAACGACAAGAAGATTGGAATTGTTAAAGGTAATTCAAGTTGAGTACGGTCTATAAAGAGACTTCGTCTGGTGCTGAGTGTAGCATGTGATATGGCGGTTAACCCAAGAATATCTGATTTGGGATTTGTTATTTTGAAGAATGTTGCATGTTTGTTTTGGGACACTTATTGAGATTAAGCTCAGAAGGTTATTAAGGATTTGTTCACTACTAACATATGGATTTAGTCGGATACTAATGGTCGCGGTGGATTATTAGATTACGACTAAGATAAGTCTTGATGGTAAAGAATTTGGTGATGGTTTGGTAACCACAAGTACTTTAAGATGATTGTTGTTTTATAAAGGAAAGTGTTTTATTTGTGACTGAAGTCGGCCACGACGGTGTTCATGTTGGATCCCATAAAAATTGATGTTATGGTTCTAAGTCTAACCTGTTTTGTAATTACAGGAATACGATACGACGTTGATGGGTAGAGTTCTTGAGAGAGTGTTTTGATTTGAATTACCACTTAGGAAGATTGAAAGTTATGAAAGGTGCTTCGAATGAGAAACCTGTGTATTGATCGTTGCGACGGAGCGAGGGTAGTGATTACTTAATACAAATTTTGGGAATTGAATTGTTATAAGGGGAGACTTCGTTGAAGTCAAGTGTATACGTCGAAGGTTACAAGTGAATATTTGGACAATATTTGAAAAGGTCAAACTATGTCGTGTATTTTAGAGGATCAATGGACGTTGATCAATCAAGAATGAATGGATGATTTTTCGAGTTGATGAGGCTGATGTTGCGAGGTGTCCTGATGGGTGTACGCTTCGAACGTATCCATTCTGAGAAAATGTGAAGTTAAGGATTAACCAAGTTGTTTTACGAATGGCACCTTATGCATAAAAGTGAAGCAGCATGATTTATATATCGGGCATTGAATTTTTAGTGAGTATGCGAGATTGTTGGATTTGGGCTGGTGAGTTATAGTCGCAAGTCGTCTGTATAAGCCCTAGAATAAGTGGTGTATCGCAGTTCGGTTATGTTTGGGTAACTTGTTATTGTTCGAAGGTTGTATGTTGGTAATCTACAAGGATGATGTGACCTTGTGATTTTCTGGAATTAAAGCGATGACTGCAAGTGTAATTCTTGAGTTCGTAATTTTGCATGGATGAAGGCATCTTTTTCGTGGTTGCGTAGCACGCGTGGTTTTACCCTATTCTGATTGCTTCAGTTTTGGTTTGTATAACCATTTTGTTGTTTTTGTTTTAGCGGTGGAGTCGGTGTTGTGTAGTAGGAATTTATGTTCCTATCTTTGATGACTCGTTTCTGAGGTGTCAATTCGAGTGTGCGACTAATTCTATGTTTGAGGGGTTAGGATAGTATCGATCTTGTTTGTTTGGTTCTCGAGTGAACCGGTGTGTCTGTGACTTGTTTAGTTGTTGGGTGTTAGTTGGTTGTCGAGTGCATTGTATGGGCTTTGCATCTCGGCATGGTTGTTCTTGACTGGACGTTGTGGTTAGGGACATACCCTTATTTTTGGTGTCTTTTGTGTCTTGTTTAATTGACGCGAGGATTGAGTGGACGAATACATAGGCATGTCCCGATTGTTCGTTTTGGGTCGAAATTTCGAGGATGAAAAGTTTATAAGTGGGGGAGAGTTGTAACGCCCGTTTTTAATTAATATTATATTATATTAATATTTTCGAATTTCCGATCGACATTTATTTTGCGATGAAAATATTTATATTAATCAATATATCTATTAATATATTTGGCGACGTTTCGTTCGGTCCGGTTTTTATTCCGTTCGGTTCGATAAAATATTATTCGGATTCGATATTTAATTCCCCAGAGTTATTCTAATTAATTGGATTAATAATATGATTAAATATTATTAGTATGTTATTTATAATTAAGTTAGGGTTGTGAGGAGCAATTAGTGAGAATTGGGCTTACACCCCTAGCTAGTAAGAAAACATAATTATAAAACCATTTTCTTTCCCTTTTCTTCACATTTTTCCTACACCAACCAAACTTAGAAACTTGGAGAAAAGAAAGGGTTTTGGGAGAAGAAGAGCAATAGAAGAACAAGAGGAGAGCTAGAGCTTGAGGTTGGGTTTGTAGAATCATCAAGATCAATCAAAGCTTCCATGGTAAGGGGTTTGATTTTCCATCTCATATTGTTAGGTTTTGATGTTTATATTTTAGATTTGGGGGAAAAATTGATAGTTGATTTATAGGGTTTGGTTGGTTGATTGTTGAAATAACTTAGCAATGTTGAGTTAGGAGTATGGATTGTGGGTAATTTATTTCTAGGCTAGCAAGATTAAGTTGCAAGAATGAAGAAAAATGAGTAAAACTATGAAACTGTAAAAAGAAGAAAAACCAGAAAATATATGGCAGACCGTAATTTATTTAGAGTGTCTTTTGTTTCTTTTTCTTTCCTTCACTTTCGTGTGTGTCTTTGTTTGTTGTGCCCTCATGTGTTTTGTTCGGACATAAGTAAGTTGAGAGTATGTGAAGGTTATGTTTGTCAAGTTGTGGCAAACATAGGGAAAAATGGTAGTCAGACGTTGTTAAGTATGAGGTCACTCTTTGCAGCTGCTTTTGCAAAGATGTTGAATAGGATATCCTATTCTGAGTTTATTGGCTCTTGCGTTTTCTGCAATTGTTTTTGTTTTGTGCTTTGTTTTTGAGTTACGAATACTAATTGTGTCTCGTGTTCTGAGTTATACAATATAAAGGTTTTGTTCTCTATGTCTGTAAATGGATAGTTCAAGTGTTTGTTTCTGTTAATATGTTTTCTCTTGTGCTCTAAAAGAGGATGTTGTGCTTATTTGTGTTGTATCATTGGTCTCAGTTAGAGGGGACTATTTAGTATCTTCTTCCTCATGTGCATCATGGCCTCATTTTTTCTCCTTTTTTGTGAAGATATTGTCTATGGTTTTATGTTTCCAGTGCTATAGTGAGTTCTCCTTCAACAAGCCTTTGTCATATTATCGCTAAAAAGGGGGAGAAGTGCTTATGTTATGTTATCTCTGAAGAGCAACTTTTAAGGGGGGGACTTTGTGCTATCTGTTGGATCCTTAAAAGAGAGAGAGAGAACATTGGAGTTGGATCTTCCAGAAAGATGTCCTAGTATGATGTTTCAACATCATGATGTTTCAACATCATAAAAGAAGACTAAAGATTGTCACATTCAAATATTGATAATCATAAATAGTGACTATTGAAGACTTCTAAATTTTTGTTGTTGGATTATATTCTGAAATACCATTATATTATTTTTTTAAGCTTTTGTAATGAAAAGGTTGTATAAATTAGTTTTAGCCAAAATAAGTCAAAGGGTGAGATTTTTAATTCACTATTTTTTGAATTGGCATTATGTTTGGTAAAACTAATATAGTAGTAATTAGTTAGATATAATTGAAACTTCTAAGAGAAAGAAGGTGGATGTTTTATTTGACAAAGGAACATGTTGTGCTGAACTAATTCAACAACTGAATCAACATCTCGAATAAGATGTTTCGAAATCGCACCTGCTGAACTAAATAGGGAGATTTAGTTTTACTTCAGCTATGCAGAATATTTGGGGAATATTATGCATCCTATATGGCGCAGATTTGCAGGTATATTTAAAGGTGTAAAAGACACAAGGAGAATCAATCTAAAATCAAGGAGAACATTTAGGAAACTAAATGTTGAAGATCTTTCTTGTAGCAGAAGTTTTATGTTGTTTTGTTACAACTATTGTGATGTTGTTTGAAGGCCCAAGTCCAGTTTGGGTAGAGATTATAAATAAGTATTTGTAACCTAGTTTGTGCAGCTAGGCGAAATAAGGAAAGATGTAATCATTAGGGCTACATGTTGTGAACCACCCAGATTGTGGGATGGTCACCAGTTTACCTCGAAGCCTGTAGGCAAAAGGAGTGTTGTTCTCACTCAGAAGCTGTGAACTAATGAGTTGAGTATTTTTCTTGGAGGAATCTTTGACGCAACTCCAAGTATTTGTTCTTAGTTTGGAGTCAAGGCAGAGTATGCAGGGAAGTGTGTCTTCCTGTCTCGACATAGGAGTGTGTCTCCTAATCATGGAAATGTGTCTTCTAATTTTCAGGTTGACTTCTAGACATTATTGCGATGATTGGAAGTGGGATGGGGATATCTCATATCTAGGGCGGACCTAGGTAGAAGGGTCATTGGATAGTGATTAAGTGAGGAGTTGTAAACGGGGTAGTTTTGCTCTAAATTTATACTGCTGATAATGGACTTCATTCATAGCTTGGTAGCCTACAGATGTAGGTGTTGTTATCACCGATTTGGGTTAACAATTCTTTTGTGCACTTTACTTTTCAGAAACTACTTTAATTGTCTTTATCTTGCATATGTTGTTGATAACAGACTAGATGTCTCGACATGCTATTTGAAATCTGAGTATGATGTACCATAATTTCAATAATGACGAGGTATATCCAAAAAGGGTCTCAACAAATAAAATCCAATATTTCAAGAGATATACAACAGCAGCACCCGTTGTACACAGACCAAGATATCATGACGCTTGTCATCGAAATATTACACAGACCAAGATATCATGAAGATGTTACAATATCTTACACAATATCAGTAAAGAACCATGTTTTACTAAAATTTATCCAATCATAAAATCGTAGAACTAACAATATAGGTTGCATCCAAAAATATATAAATTATATTTTTTTTTTCCTTTCATATCATGAGAAGTTGTAAATATATGGAAATTGAATTTAAAAACAAGTTCCAAATTGACCTCTTTATAGTTTAAAGAGGCAACCACAATACATGAATATACACAAGTCACATTTCGTGTTAATTAAAATTTTTTAAGTTTTTTTTTTACAATTTCATGAAACCTAAAAGTTACTTTATCGGTGTAAGCAAATGATGAACTCTATAAATATATAAAACCATTTATTAAATAGAAAGCGAAGAAATATGACTAATGATATAAAATTTGTTTATGCCATGATTATCATTCTTTCTTTATTTTTTGCTGCAACAAACGTTGAATGTAAGTTTTTATTTATTTTAAATTTCCTTATTTACTTTTTACATAATATTTTAACCAATTTAATTTACATTACTTTATCGTCTTTTCCCTTTGTAGCGTGGAAGTACACTCATAATAGACATTGTTTTAGAGATTCAGATTGTCCTAAAAATTATTGTAAAGGACCTACGATAAATAAATGTGTCAATCGTTTGTGTAAATGTGTCCCGGTATTTCAAAAACCCTTAGCAAAGAGTACCTGAATTGACTAAAGAAAATTTACTTCATGTAGCTACGTATTGGAGTCCTATATTGATATTTTTACTTCCTTAACTATATAAAGTATATTATTATTATGACTTTTTAATCTAACATGATATATATGAAATAAAATAAGATATCAAATAATATTAATTAAATTATTTTTTATTTTTTGCAATTAATGTGATTTCGACTCACACCCTCACCAAATAATTTAGTTGAGCACTAGCCATCAGCACCACATAATATAAGAAGATACTAACATCTGGTCAAACCTATATTATCTCTAGCTTAAAAATTACCATTGCATGCATTAAGGGTTAATTCTTGTCAAAATAATATGTTTGCAAACTATATGGCAATTTGAACCAATAATTTTGTCTTTTTTGTACGTTTGGTTTTGCCTAATATCCCAATAAATGGTTGTAAGACATGCCATATCATCCAAATGCAACCAAAACATAAATTTTCCTATTCCTCATTTTCCAATATTTTTTCCTTTCAAATGTTGAATTTAAGGAATCCCAAACATTAGTTCTGCCATCAACCCCCACCTTCTCCGTTCTTAGCTTTTTCTTTCAAACTACACCTTCTCTCTTCCTCTTCTACTTTCTTCTCTCTTCGTCTTCTTCTTTCTTCTCTTTTGCATTATCTCACTCTTCCTATTCTTCATTCTCTCTTAATTTTTTAAATAATCGGCTGAAAATCATCTGATTTCGAAAAATATTAATGAAGTCGCCATCGAACATTTTTATCCCGTCAAAAGGGAAAGGTAAACATCGAGTAAATCTGAGAGGGAGAAATCACGGTCTTACGACCGAGAGATCGGGTAAGGAAGTCGGTTACATGAGGAGAAGGTATTAGCACCCATAGTACTCTAAAATATCTAATTGGGTGTAAAGTCTATCTATATCTGTATATGAGGGAGAATGCATGAAAAATAAATAAAAAGAAAGAAACCTCAGGGAAAAGAATGAAGTTTTTACAAAGTTTGCTCGATCACAGCCCCGTGACCAGATGCCTACGTATTGCCTCGTGAAATGGGAAAGTCAAAGCATCGTAGTTCGGCTCACATATTTTGGTTGGTTTTTGTTTTTTAATTAAGAAGATATAAACAACAAACAACAATGACAAAACATCGACAATAATGATAAAACATCAATAACAATGACAAAACATCGACAACGATGACAAAATATCACATACAACGACAAAACATCATATAACATGGTAAGACATCAAATACGACAACGAAACATCTTATAACATGGTAATATATCAAATACGATGACAACACATCATATAACATGGTAAGACATCGAATACGATGAGAAAACATCATATAACATTGTAAGACATCGAATACAACGACAAAACATCATATACAGGGAAAATAAACATGTGAGACGACAAAACATCATATACATGGTAAAATATTAGATATGACAACAATACATCATATAATATATGACCAAAGGCTTATGACAGATGATAAATCATCAGCATATTACAAAAGACTCATAACAAACGACAAAACATCAACAACATATTAGATAAAATGATGAAACATCAGAAGACACACAAACAATTAAGATTGGTTTGTATCTTTTACTTTGAAAAGTGGTTTCATATTTATAGAGTATCTTAATGCATTTGACAAAACAATATTTTAGTATTAAGGATGCCAAACAAGAAAGCTAAAAAGTCAAAGGGAGACTAACCTATCTTCTAACCCTAATGTTATCATGCAACATAGATCCTAAGGTTCTGGTATCAGGGGGAACATAAATGCTCCTACAAACCTAAGAAAACTAATAAGGGAATAATAAAAAAATAAACAATCAATTAAAGATCGAGGAGTATCCATATCACTCGAGTAGCACACACGTCTACCGAGGTTCCATGAAACCTAGGTAAAATAAGGGGGAACCTGGCCATGATAATGTAGTATTGGGTAAGCAAGCAATACCTAACTTAGATAAAAACTAGAGCAGGGTGGGGGATAAAGCCATAGACAAGAGTAGAGAGTTACTCCTAGAAAAAAACTATCACACTATGGGAAAATATTGTGCTTCGACCGTGGTATCAATCGTCAAGAAATATATGGAAAATACTGGGGGAAATGATAAATTGTACATGCGTACACCAAGAACCAACGTCTTTCAATGTGAGCTAGACAAAACATGGGTTCCGACTACAATACCCTTCCACTTTCCTTAATCAGGCCTTAGACTCATTGGGATCTTAGGAATATGTTCAAAGCTCTAAACTTGCAAAAAGCGAGCATAGGAATGACACGAACGAGAGACTGCATGGGTTGATTGGTAACCCAGCACTTGCCTTAATCATTGAGAACTTAGGAATGGTTGCCATAAAAGGCCCTAGAACCATCATCTCGCTATAAAGGCTCAAATGTAAATAGACAAATACATGGTGTAACACCCCAAATCTACCCAAGGTTTTATATACCAAAAATCAGAGTTATTTTAAAATTTCACAAAGTAAATACTGAGGCGTCACACCTTCAAAGACAACTCACTTTAAACAATTTGTTTTAAAGTATATATCTCAGATACATAGCATCGCCGGAAAACATAATTTGATTCATAAACATCAAAACATCTTCTTTATTAAACTTCCTTAATAAATCGTGTTTTCATAAAATATAATTCTTATACATAAAAGAATAACATCAAAAGAACAACAACAAGACAACATAAATATTCCCCCCGAGTGCTACGTATCAGAGCGACACCGACTCGACTAACAGCAGCTAAAAACTCCGTCTTCATAACCTGCACGTTACCAATATATAGGTAACGGCAAAACAAGTAAAGGGTGAGATACTCCAAAACATATAATTAAAGGCATGATAAATATATATATATATAGTTTAGAATTATAAGCGATGTGGATTAGCAGGTTCGTTCCACCACATATCTAAATCTCACCTACTTTTATCGCTATTCTAAAGTGTTTAATCTACACTTAATCGCCTAAGCCTCATCGGCACAATTCATCACAACAACAAATACACTTCCGTCACCACGAGATCGTCACAAGTTAATACATCGCTAGTTAACACGGCAATCATAAACAACGACATTAAACATTGCTAATAACATGAGCAACATAAACAATCATCACAACTTGGCTAAAGCCCATCATCGCTTGGCATAAAAGCCCATCGCTTGGCATAAAAGCCCGTCGCTTGGCATAAAAGCCCATCACTTGGCATAAAAGCCCATCGCTTGGCATAAAAGCCCATCACTTGGCATAAAAGCCCATCATCACAAACATCCTATTTACATTATATATCATCGCAATTCAATATCATCCATCAATCAACAAAAACCCAACGCCAAACAACTCAAACATAAACATAACCGACTCCATGAGATACGACTATGTTATGCATGTGGTACCCATCGCTTTGTCCGTAATTAGGGACACTTGGCATAAAGCCGATCTTCGCTTGGCATAAAAGCCTCTTCGCTTGGCATAAAAGCCCTCTTCGCTTATGCAATGTATGTGACTCGACAATAAAACGACACAACACCCAAAAACATCATCATCGCTCATCAAAATTGGCATAAAGCCCACATCGCCATAATTTATCCGCATACAGATAAATATATCATCGCATTATAATTGCATTATGCAAAACGTCACATATACTTCACCATCATCAAAATTATGCATTCACAAATCGGAAGCATTTATCAACAACATCGATATAAGCAGCATGTACAAAGACATATATCATTACATCGCATATCATCTAGTATTCATTAATAAATAAGCCATCGCAAACATTATGTCTATTTACACCGCATCATTATCGATTCGATCACTAACTTCTAAATATGGAGAAATAGTTAAACACCTATCATCGTCGCAAAAGCCATCCCTAATAACCGCCATTGCTCCTAATCATCAACATCGCAATTGGATTGACCATACGTGTCTTAAATCCCCTAAAACGAAATCTGATTCAATTAAACCATAATTAGGTCTATTTCGGGTCATCTCGCAAAAACTCGCAACTTCTAAAAGCTAACCTCATCACTACGTTCTACACGTCAAACTTAGCTAGCACATCAATTTTTATTGAATTCGGAGCGACTTGCTCCGTCGTCGAATTTACCGAAATCGGAAAATCGGAACACCATCGGGTTCCAAAGGAAACGCGAAAAATCAGAATTTTGGAGGCTACAGGAGCATCAACACGGCCCGTGTTGAAAAGCCATCAGAAAACACAAAAATGCCCAAGACAGTGCATCAACACGGGCGCCCGTGTGCAGCAACACGGCCCGTGTTGATTGGCCTGCATAACCAAAATTTCTCTACAAGAGGGAAACACGGCCGTGTTAATCAACACGGCCCGTGTTGATGGACCTGCGTGAAAACTTCATCTTTTTCATTCTCAAACGAGATTCGTAACGGTTCAATTCGTTCTAATGATCATCAAAACCCATAATCCATACTTCTATTCCAACTCTTCTAATCTATTTCATTCAACAACCAACCAACCCAAAACTCTATAAATCAACTTATCCACTTTCCCCCAAATCGAAAACATAAACATCAATACCTAACAATATGAGATGGAGAATCAAACCCCTTACCTCTAGCTTAGAGATGATCCATGGTGATGTTACCAAGCCCAACCTCAAGCTCCTCTCATGCTCCCTTGCTCTTCTTCTCCCATTCTCCTTTCCAAAACCCTCTCTTTCTCTCAAGCTTCTATGTTAGGTTTTTGTTGTTGGAAAAGGAAGGAAAACAAAGGAAAGGATTTTATAATGGTGTTTCCACTAGCTTGTTCATGATCTTCTTCCTCTTCCCTTCATGCTCTTCTTCTCAAAACCCTTTCCTTTTCTCTCAAACTCTAAGTTTGGTTTTGTGTGAGGAAAATACAAAGGAAAGGAGGAATAAATGGTTTTATAAAGCTTCCAAGTTCCATGCTTGCTTTTTGTGTTTTAGAATGGAAGGAAAATGAGGAGAAATGGTTTATAATGTGTATTCTTACTAGCAACAAGGGTGAAAGCCCAATTTTCATCAATTACTCCTCACACCCCTAACCAAATCTTATAATTCATACTAATATTATTTATTCAATTCATTCAAATAATTCCGGGGAATTAAATATCGGACCCTGACGAAACGTCGCCAAATGTATTAATAGATATATTAATTAATACAAACATCCACGTCGTACAATAACTATCGATTGGTAATTCGAAAATATTAATCTAACATTAATAAAAATAGGGCGTTACACATGGCCTCTTAATGAGCACTTCTAACATACAACCCTAATTCTAAGTAACCAATAAAATGCTGTAAAGCGTAAATCAGATTAAGAAGAACACCACATGGATAAAGATCCATTGAGAAGTTTTGAACTATTTTAGTTATTTTCTTAATAATAATTAATGAAAATTCTATCTAGAGTAACTATAAAACCAAGAGATCTTTAAACACTAGCATCACCAAATAATATAAGTCAGAAAAATGCATCATCCGATGTAAGTAGCAAAACCTCGGTGTGAAAATAAATCACAGGTGGTATGTAGCAGACACAACCACATGAACATCATGCAAGTCGATACTTAACAGAAAAAAGAACACACAATAGTGCTGATATAGTAGTCGTATCCCACAAATAAAGTGGAATACGAAGCAAGCAGGTCAAGATTAACTACTTTTCAAAGTACCTCACATACTTAACAAACAGGTCAGCAATAACAAGGCAGAGTGATGCAACACTAAATTGCAGATGATAATACATCAAGATGATAATGGATGATAGAAACACCTCCTAAAAGATATAATAATAGCTCATCACATATAAAAACACATCACAAAGCATAGAAATCTCACAATGAAGCTTAGACAAGTTATACTAGGAATAGACAATTAATTCAAAGTGTCAGAAGATCATGGGAAGTTAATACATTTTGAAATCCATATGATCCTAACCTATACATGTTATATACATAACAAGCATAGGCAAGGAACATGGTACAAACACCAAAATAATCAAACTAGCTAACCATGGAGATGGTGTAGTCAAGTAGACTCAACTGAGTGATTGATCATGCATAGGTTAAATGTGTCAACTAGAGTTAGTTCATAAGTAACATCATATACCATGGTTCACAATCAACCCCGGAAACATTACCAAGTAAACACACAAAGTTAGTACATACACTAGACAGAAACAAGACCTAAAAGCATGTGAAAGGTAAAGTGCGCAAGGTCAGGGCATGAATGAAATGGTAAGATGGTTAGGATATGACATGGAATAGAATTAATTATCTAACATAATAATAAACTATCCCATAATGCACATGAGCCTAAAGAAGATTTACAAACAAAGCTTCACAAGAATGTACAAGTATGCAACCAAAGTGTGTGATGAAGTGAGTGTAAGTGTATACTTGTGTGGTTATGCATCAAAGTGTTACTTGACAGGAAGATCAGAAGAAAAATATAGAGATAATACACATGAAATCATAATCAAACATTAGGACTCAACACCACAATTGGTACAACAGTCAACAAAAGAGAGTGGATGAGCTAAAATCCTATCCTAATACTACCTCTAAGAGATTAGTTATGCAACTAAAGCAAAGGTGAGTGTGGGGTAAGGTGAGAAACCTATAGAAAATATAAGGTCAGTAGCTTACCACTTAAATATTTCATACTCAAAGGTTTCTCCAACATAACAGAAATATTATCCACCAAAGCACACAAAATTTAGGATTTAGAAGGAACAAAATTTGCACAAGTTTAAAGTAATTGATAAAGATCAAACAAAATGGTATTAATTAGACAATTAAGACATGTGTGACTTGTGCCATAAGTTAAAATCAAGATATGAGTCATGAGCCACCAATGTAAAAGATTAAACTTCAATACACAAAGAAAGTCACATAATTGATAGTCAACATCACAAGAGATGGAAAACATTTGTCTCAAATCAATAATGGATGGTATAAATCAAGTGTAAGGATAAAAGTTGATACTTGTAGATCCTAGGGTAGTGGCATCTTCCTACTAAAAGTACCTATCATGAACTTAAAAGAACTCTAATCAATGTTATGAAGCTAACATGTTAAATTGTAATGACAATATATCACAAATTTAGTCTCTTATGACAATATACCTCAAGCATAGATGATCAAACTATGTTGAAATTAGGGTTCTTTGATGTTATAGGAATGAAGCAAATAATGAAATACCTCAAGGAGACATAATCGTAAGATCATTATCAAAATCCAAAGAGAAAGAAAATAAAGACCATCAAAATGGCCAATCTATCTTACAAGATGAGACCAAAATGAAATGACAATGAAGTTTCACTCAAGGGTTCATGGAAGCACAAAGAAATGGGCATAAAAGTCTTTAAGCAAACACAAACACCAACTAGGTCAACACTAGTGGGTTAATGCTCCTACCTTGTCCCCACGTTGAATAAACAATGGTATGTCATCCAAGGATCAAAGGAGAATTGTATCACAACAAATCAACCTTACAAGATCATAATCATAATACTTTATAAATAAAATTTCTTCACATGAGGCATTAAGGGTGGTGCACAAAAGCTACCTCCTAAACCATGATAATGAGTAGTCATCAAGCCATATTGACAAGAGATAAGCAAATTCTAAGAACATGAATGGTTCAATGATGAACTCAAGTCTCAAACAATAAATGAGTATGATGAAAATAAACAAAAAATATATATCCCACAAGTGTTGCACAAGTGCACTCCCTATATCTATAATCCAAACAAACATCAATGCATCCATAGAAAAGAGGATTGAGTTAAAGATAGAAACACAATTTGTAAAATTGGAAAAGAAATGATGTAAGGTCCTCAAGAAATACATAGGTAAGAAACAAAAAGATTAGGACAAGGTTAACAAAAATTAATGCCACAAACAAAATCAAATATGTTAGTTTAGCCTAACAAAGGCCCTAATTAGAAACCCTAATTAGACTAAAATGGGGAACGATAGAAAACCTAATCCTAAAATCAAAAAAATTGAATTCTAAAGCTCGAAGACCATATGCTACCCTAATCTAAACAAAACTTGAATTGAAAGTCAGAGAAAGATAGTCAAACAATTGTAACCTCTAACCTAGACAACCAATGTTGACAAAATTTTGATAAATCACACAAAAATAGGAAGATGGACTACAAAAACCCAACAAGATTTCTTTAAGATACCTAGGACTTATAAAAGTCATAAATTAACAATTTGGTTCACTAAATGTTGAAAAAGAATGAAAACAAAATTTATCTTTCAAAACTAGTTGAAATAAAGCTCAAACTAGACCTATTTTGTAATTGTTTTTGGAAAAATAGAATTTTACTAGATAAAATAAAAAAAAATTATTTTTAGAAATTTAATACGTTCAACGACCTATATCATAATTCAATTGACATTTATAAGTTCTAAATGAATATCAATTTAAATCAAACTTGTGATCTAAGCAACCAAAATCCTAAAAAGACACTTTACTTATTCCAATTTTAAACATTATTGGCAACACATGATAAAATTTTAAATAAAATCCAATAATCACTAAGAAACTATGGATAGTTCAGACAAAAAAAATGACTTTTTTGTGTGCTCAAGAGAAGTGATGAAAAAAATAAAATGCAAAATATGTGATAAAAATCAATTATTTCATGAAATAAACTAATTTGTTGGATAAAAATAAAAAATATATGAAATGAAATTTAGAAATACAACATATTTGAATTAAATGAGTAAAAATATTTTTGTTGCAATTTTTACATTGAGAAAAATATTCTTGATGATGACGAAAATGCATGAAATGCAATTCAATGTGAAAATTTAATTAATAAAGCAAAAATGCAAAAATTGTGAAATTAAAATTAAAATCACAAAATATCAAATAATCAATAATTAAAACCACAAAATATCAAAAATTAAAAACATAAACAAAAGTATTCAATAAATATCAAATAATTAAAATTAATTGATTTTACGAATTTTTTTAACCTATCAAATTCTTTTTTATAAATTTCACAAAAATTACACAAAATAGTAGAAATTATTTTTAGCGTATGGTATTTTTTTTTCCTGAATTTTTGAATGAGTTTTGAATATAAAATAAAATCAGAGAAAATAACTAAAATAAAATAAAATGAAAATACATTTATATTGAAAACAGCCAATTAGCGTGCACCACCTCACTTCATCCCTAACCTCAAGTATGCCCTAACATACATATTATGCACAGACCAAACCCCCAACTTCCAGACTTTGTAACTTATTCATTTCTCAACAATTTTTCATGATTCAAAGTGCATTATGTAGATAACATGGCAATGATCAAAACCCAACTCATAGATTTTAAATTGGTTAACTACACCTCAAAAAATCAGGCCACGAAAAACGCAAAAATCATCCATATGAAAATTTTTCGGAACTTCATGTTATGCAACACACTTCAAAGCTAACCACATTTATATATTAAACCTAATGTTTAGCCAATTATACACACGCATACATGCTTTATTTCATTGAAAACAAGTTGGAAATAGAGAAATCAAAGAATGGAGTTATCTCTGGAGTTGGGAAATAAACTCAACTATGCCTCTAAAAAAATAAGAAACCCGATGATTCTTAACCCTTATGCTTCAATGAAGTGAAAATGGAAGAGAAATGAACTCTACAACACAAGTTGAGAAAACTTCGAAGAGAATAAGCTTGAACTTCAGATATGGAATTCTGCTGGAATGAGGCGCTAGGGCTTGAATGAACAAAGTTATGAGCTTACATAGAGGGGAATAAATGAGGGTAGAGTGGTCTAAGAGTCTCAAAATTTCGTTGGAGGGAAAATTGCAAAAATCAGAAAACAAACGAGTGAATGACTTATGTTGTGCATTTTGCTTTTTCCCCAAGCTTATTTTGTGTTATTTTTGTGAGCACATGGTGAGTGGAATCAGAATGAGGGTGTAATACGGTGAACTGACTTTGAGATTTTGTTTTGCTTTTTATCGCAAATGTGCGGATAGCAAGAGTCGCCACCGACTTTTCTTTTATCCAATTAAGGGAAGGTGAAAAGAACAGGAAAAGACCTTCGTTAGATTCTGAGTAAGGGAAAAGGTTATGAAAAGGGAAGGTATTAGCACCCCTTTCCATCCGTAGTTATCTACGGGCTCTTAGTTGCTCTTAGATCATTTTCAAAAAGTGCTTTCTGTGTGTTTGACAAAAATGTTTTGAAAAGGCATTTCGCTTTGACTTTGTAATGATTCATGTAGGAATGTATACAAAGTGTTCGGAAATGTATCATTTTTGAAAAGAGTTTGAACCTTGACAAAAGTGTGAGGTGTGAAAAGTATTTTGATTGAGCAAGCAACTAAAAGTCTTATTACCTACTCAGAATGGTCGTTTTCGTGTTATTTTACGCTCCTTTAGAATAGTGCTATACATACCATTAGTTGGTAGGTAACCCTATTCGTTGGATGTAGAAGGGACATTCGAAGGGACATCGGATGGTCATAGAAGGCAACTTGTAGGAAGTATCCTAGCACATTCGAAGGGACGATCATCACTTTTCGTAGGCAACAATCGAGGGACGAGATCATGTATTCGTAGGCGACATCGTGGGTCTATGATCTTTGTATCGAAGGGACTATGATGATATATTTGTAGGCAACGGTGCTAGGATACCTCTACGTTCGAGGGACTTGACCATATATTTGAAAGGCAACGAGAGAGAAATACCCTAAGGGGTGCATGTGTGAAAAGAGTGTGTCGAATTTAGATATGTTATCTTGCAATTAGAATTGATCTATGTCCATTTTTATCTTGCCATACACGCCTAATTACTAGCAGTTTATAGGGTGCGGAAAATAAATTGCGGAAAGTAAAGTGCGGAAAAATAAAGTCCTACGCTATTACATGGCTTTGGGGCAGTTACATAATAGGAGTGCGGAAAGTAAAAGTCCTAATTAATCTATTACATCCCATAGGCAGTTACAAAATATTGAAAAGAAAAGCGAGAAAAATCTTCCAAAATGTTACAACCTGTAAGCAGACACATAATTGGAAAATACGAGAAGATTGCATAAGAGAAAAATGTTAGTAAAAATATGATTTTTGAATGAGGAAAAATATTTTAGATTAGTAATGACAATAAGATGATAAGATAATTTTTTGGTAATTTTCTGAATCGATTTTGATAATTGAAAGCAATTAAAAGTCAATTTAATGGTTAATTAACAATTAATTAAAATATGCATGAAAAAATATTAATTTTAATGTCAAAAATTAAATAAGTATTTTTCTGATTAAAATGCAAAAGGAAAATATTTTTGGTGATTTTTAAATGCATGAAACAAATATTTAAAGATAAATTAAATTGAATCAAAAATATTAAGAAAAATAAGAAATAGAAAAAGTGTTAAAAAAAGAATTGCCAGGGCCAAGGATCGAACTCACGCCCTCTAGAGAAATCAAACAACACGTTGCCATCTGAGCCAAGGATGCTTGGTGTTTGTAATATGCATTCAATGGTTTAAAGTGGAAAACGTGTCATAACTATACAATTCAAACACAGCCAACACGCGTGGGCCCCAGTTGGAACGGATGAACGAATCAGAACGCATTATTGCGCCACGCCAGCCTTCGCCGGTCTCAGACAAGTCAACAACGTCGGAGCCCTAGCTCCGATCGTCTTCTCCGGTGAGCAAAACGGCCGATCCTACAAAATAAGAAAAATCAAAGCAAAAGAAAGACCCTATCCCCCTAATTCGACCCCTGCGAGTTCGATGGTGCCCTCCGTTTGGCCTGAAAACAACTGTATAAACCAGTTCGAAGCTTTCCAGTTTTAAAACCTTAACTATGGCATAACGCGATTTGGACGTTCAACCTTGTGAACGATGGCCCAAATCCTTCCTATTGCATCTCATGAACATGTTAGAATGATTAGTTTCGATTAAAACAAGCAGATACTAAAAATCTGAATTCAAGAAAAGTATGAATATGTATGTTCGTGTATGGCTCAATTCAAGCATGTTTAACCATGGTTTTTGATGTGTACTTACTCAAACTTACCTCAGGAACACAATGAGATGCTTGAGAGTGGCTGGAAGTGGATGGAGGATCAAATTCGATTTTGCCAACTTTGTGAAAAAATTTGGAATTTTAGGGTTGCTTCAAGAGGCTAGGGTTTCGTCCTTGGTCTTTGTGAATGCAATAGGTATTTATAGAGCAAGAATTTGAAGCAATAAGAAAGAAAAAAGATATGCTCTTGAATGCAAAATAATTTCTCTTTCAAATCAAATCAAATCTTTCCAAAATTTAATTTTCTCTTCCTTGCATGAGCTAGCACGAATTTGGCATGTCTTTTGGGCTTCCTTCCATGTCTTATAACTTGTTTTCATATTTTATTTAATTTAAATTTGATTTAAATGCTTTTAAATTCAAAAATAAATCAAAAAATAGAAAGAGGTCATGGAAAGGCATCAAGTGGACACAAATAATATTATGATCAAGTTTGGATCATAAAATTATAGGCCCATTTGGAAAAAATTGGATTTTGTCAGATATTTTCCTTTGTGCAATTCTTCAAAAATGCCCAACTTGTGCAAGGTGTATTTTGCTCAATTTTTAACATGGTTGAGTGTTCTTGGACTTTTTGGAAAGATCTAGATGTCCTCTAAACAACCTCTTTGGTTTCATCTCAATTGGAGTTTCCATGCTCAATAAAACCTCTTTACAAAAAGTTGACTTTTTGTTGACTTTGAAAAGGACCTGTAATGTTTTGATCCATGTCTTCAAAATGAAGCATTTTTTAACCTTTCTTGTGAGACATGAAGTTGTAGAGAATTGAATTTCCTTCAAAATGAGAGGTGTTTGAAAATTTTTTGATAAAGTATGAGAAAGTTATGCTCAGTCAAAGTTCAGTTGACTTTTCTCTAGAAAACCCTAATTTAGAAAATTTGACTTTTGATCAAATCTTGAGTTTTCTTGATGAATCATGATCAACCCTTGATCAAATGATGAATGTTACTTCAAAATATGGATGTTGACCAAAAATCATGAAGTTTGACTGTATGTTGACCACAATTGACTTTTGTCCAATACAACTAATTTTCAACCATTTGAGCAATTGTCTGAGGAAATTTGACTTGTGAGGCTTGAAACTTGACATGCAGATTCTTTGAAGCATATGAGGAGGCATGATGACCATTGGAGATATTGGAAATCCATTTTGATCTGAGAATTGCCAAACCCTAGTTCGGGTTGATTGTCTAGGAGAGGGTTTGTCGACCAACCTCGAGGAATCCTTGAGTATGGAGGTATGGAATGTCTTGAGGAGTAGGAGGGTGAAATTTTGGGGTATGATAGAGGGGTGTACAAAGTCATGATCTGGATGAATAGTACAATGTGATAATTTGCAAGAATGCCAAATTGCCAAAAATGGCCAAACATAAGAGAATCTGAATGATGCATAATAACGCAAAATTAAATCGTATATTTGACAGGACTCACATGCATTTTAGAATTGTTTTTATTAAATTATATCTTGTTACATCGGTATTTTTATTCTATTTCAGACACATCCTATCACAAAGCTCACATGTGAAAAAGATTAAGAAACTGGAAAGATAAGCAGAAGATTGGAGGAAATTATCAAACAGGAAGAAAAATAGCAAATTGGACTAGTGGCCCTCACCACACGCTTTTGAAGGAGGTGGCCCTCTCCAGAGCATATTCCACACACATCTCCCGCAACATACTCACACATGGCTCCCACTGCCACTCACCTATGATTTTCTCAACTTCTCAGTAAGATCTGCATTATGTCCACTTTCTCCAACCACCCATTATGTCCACTTTCTCCAACCACCCATTATCTTCACTAATTATCACATGAACCTTTAAGTAACTTCCATTATCTTTCTCTATAAAGTTTGTGGGTCATATCTTTAAGTAACTTCTGAGGATCATATCTTGGTGTTTGTATTAAGTTTGTGGATGATTACAAAGTCATTATATTCTTAAGAGGACTTCTAATATAAATATGCTTGGACCCGAGAAGTTTGATTGATGAAAAGATTGTTTTAGAGATCTATGATTGCCCACTCCCGAGTTTGATGCTTCATCTATCTTGTATGACTTCAAAGGAGCATAGCTTGGTCATCCCTTGTCTCCTTGAGCTCATTTTTCCTTTACAATGAACCTAAGGAAGTGAAATACAACTTAGTTCAATTGGTGAAAAGATAAAATACTTGGAAATTTTCCTTTGAAGTCAAAAGATTACAAGTCCTTGATGAATTTCTCAATTGTTGGTCAATCAACTTCAAAAGATCGTATCTTAATCATCATTTATCATATTGAGGTCATTATTTTTGCACAAAAATCTTAAATATGTGAAATCTATCTACATATAAGATTTGAAGATTGAAATTGTTTGGAAGTTACTTGGAAAAGTCAAAAGATTATATGTCACTTCTCAAATTTTCATCAAATTCACAAGATCATAACTTTCTCAATTTTTGGAATTTTTGAGTAATTCTTTTTGCTAAATGTTCCTTGAGAGGTATAATTCATGTCATCTTTGAAAATATAGAGCAAATTTTTATTGGAAGAGCAAGTTTGAAGAAGAAACATTATAGGTCATTTTTAGAAAGTGGCATGGTGCTGCCAGAAAATCGTGATTTTTCAAAAATCCTAAAGGCTCAAGCATCCATTTGATTTGATTATTTTTCATTGTGTTATACTCTTTGAATACTTAATTTGTCTCAAATAAAATCAAAAAGTGCACGAGAGTTTGTGCAAAATTTTGGTTTGAGCTCACCATCGGTTTATTTGCTGTAAATTGTTTTAAGCCAAGTTAAGCCTTGATTTCGTGACTAATTGTGATTAGGAACTTCCAGATTAATTAGCACATCAAAACACAAAGAATGATTTAGTTTTGATGCACATAAGGTCACATTTTCTTCATGAACACGGGTGTGCATGATTTCCACCAAATGTCATAATTCACCCCTCATTTGGATTCCGTTATAAATAAGGGCACATTCCACTCCTATCTTCAAGCTTTGATATCCGAAAACCCTAATCTCTCTCGAATCCATTTTTTGCAACTTGCCACCTCAAAGCCATTCGAGTTTGAAATTAACCATCCATTCTTCTTCCTTGAACCTCACAAGCTAACGAACAAGAATCGTTCCATGAAGCCTCGAATCATGCTATCCAAGTCCAATTTCAGAGCTCTGAAAGTGAACTTCGTTCAGTAAGAATCTCCATCAAACCTTGTAAAATAAAACACCATTGCACTCTCCTTATCACCTAATCCTTGTGATATTCACCATTTGCATTTTCATCAAGTATTGACTGAGAACTCCACCAAAATCCTATTCGCTATTATATGAGTTTTTGTCAAAATTCTCTTCACTCAGTGTAAATAAATTTTTTGCGAGCTTGTGGTTGAGATCGTCTTGAAGAGACGAATCCAAGGATACCACTTATGATTATTGATTTTACAGTTTGAGGAACTCCAATTTTGGAGTGGCTGGAGGTTGAAGATGATGACATGTCTTGTCTCAACCAAGGAGAGCACGCCATGTTATTTTTTCAAATTGGATCCTATGATAACGCTTTACCATGCACGCGTCTTCGGAGCCCTTGGATCTGATTACTTTTATTAGTCAACATCGATCCAACGTGTGACATTATTTCTTGTTTTTTATTTGTAATTCGATGTGAAAACCAAGGAGGTCCATATCCATTGGATGTGATTACTAATGTGTTTTAACTATGATCAGACGATCCACATTTTTTTGGTATTTATTTTATTTTCTGATTTTATATTTTACATGTTTAAAACTTTAAAAAATCATATAAAATTCATTTCTGACTCAAAAATTATGAAAATATTCACAAACTTTTTTGAAGTATTATCTTTTTGAATTTTATTTTTTCTTAATTTTATTTTCACATTTGATAATTTTTCATATTTTTCTCTTTTATTTGATGTTTTTAATTGTTTTAGAATACTCTTTGACATTTTAAAATTTTGGAAAAATTATGGATGGATCCAATGGTCATTTCAGAAATATTGGTGACCTCATTGCATTTTTATTTTTGATTTTACTATTTTTTTGCCATTTTTGGTTTATTTAACCTTTTATTTTATTTTCTAAAAATATATTCTGACTTTAAAAAATTCTAAAAAAAATTTGTCAATATTTGTTGACCTCTGTTTGACTTTGGGTAATTTTCTTGGAATTTTATTTTGATGAAAAAATACTTTATGTATTTCGTCGATAAAGTCCAATTAAATAACCTAATTTCAAAATCATTTTAATCCTTTTTATTTGATTTTTATTTTTATTTCTCTGACTTTTGAATTTATTTTGGAGTCACAAATTTCCTCAACGTCAATGGAATTTGGGTGTTGATAGGTCTTCTGACCAAATCCATCAAGAAAGTTGATTGATTTTGGTGAAGTTAGACCGAATAAATTCATCTGATGCAAAATAAACTTGGAAATTATTTCTTCCTCTTAATCTCATTTTTCTTTTGTTCTAACATAAGCCCCAAAAGATGACTTGAGCTTTCATCTTAGTTCAACACTTGTGCCGCCGTGGTTGCGTTGATTTCTAATCAAGCTTCGGAAAGTTTCCACTAACCTTGTCCCTTTGAAATTCTCAATCATCTTTGATCAAGTGATGTGATAATTTCAAAATCGGTGATATAATTGAAAAAAAGTAATGGAAACTTGTCGGGTGGTCGCGTTGATTCTATCAAGCTTCTGGTAAGTCTTCATGCGCATGTTTCAAGATGGTCACCTTGCTTACGACTAACAATTAACAATATGATGATATACTTGACAAGTTTCAAGATGGTCATGTTGCTAACCTTTATTAATTGCTTTTTTTTTCGCACTTTACTTTCCGCATTTGCTTTTATGCTCTTTATTTTTATGCACCTTTAATTTCAGAATTTAAATCTCATGTCATTTTGCACGTAAGCATTTTATTTTCTATCATAATACTTAATAATTCAACTTAAACATATAAAACTTTTAAATGGACTTGGTTACTATGTTTGTGCTTGGAGATTGATATTTGGACTTAGGATTAGAAAGTCTACCTCAGCTTGAGATTTTTGTGCCCTTGGTGTTATTCTGTCTTGTCTGCTTATTATCTTTGTCTGAAGCTTATTCTGTTATACTAGATTAAGAGTGGATTTCCTCCAAATACGGTCATTACTCTGCCCATTTTTTCTTAAGACAAGACTTCATCTGAGGCACAGAATTATCTAAACTTTGGTTTTTTTTGTCTGGTTATTTGTGGCTTATATGGTAATCCAAATGATGGGATATGGTATTGCCTCTTGATGTCAAGTACTATTCTTCTCACTCAGTTAGATATTTCTTATCCCTTACCTTTTACTTTATGCACTTAGGTTAGCCTCTTCATCTCCTCCCTATTCTTTAATTTTCGAAATTTTCCCTCTTTTTCAAATGATTCTTGTTTTCAAAATTAAAATTGCTTTCATAAAAAACTTGGACTTAGGTCCACGCATTTTCAAACTTATTTTCTTAATAAAATTTCAATTCATTTAAAAATACTTTGACTTTTCTTTTCATAAGACTAAAAACATAACCTCATTCAAACATTTTGAGCCATTTGTGGCTTTTCTAACAAGCATTTTCTTAAAATCAACGAACACACGCTTTGGTCTTTTTAGCGAACTACTTGGTTTTTATTTCAACATTGCACATTGTTGGTATGTAGGCCAAACTCATTGGATGTTCTATTAAACCAAAAATTATAAAAATACTTTTTTCCCCCACCATCCATTTTGTACATACTCTTTTTTTAGCACACATATACAAATTTTCAAAGAGCTGCATACGGAGTACCATAGATGCTTTGGGTGACTAACACCTTCCCTTTGCATAACTAACCCCACCCCCGGTCCCGATCTCGAATTTTTTGTTAGGATTTTATTCTCTCTTTTTCCTAGTCCTTTGGATAAAATAAAAGCATGGTGCCGATTCTTTTGTTACTTTTTGAGTTAAGTCAACTCAATGGCTTATACTCGCAGTTTTTGCCGCTTCAGAAAAGTGTCGACTCTTCTAGGGATGTTTGACCTATTGCTGGACCATCTCTAAGTTGGTTGACCCTTTATATATATGTGCTAAATTGTTTGTATATATTGTGTGCTTGTTTGTCTGGATGTTTTTCTGGTTTTCAACGGTTCTTAGTGAGTTCTTTTTGACTCTTATACCCGGACTCGGGAAAACTTAAGATAGGACGGGCGGTATAGTCATGTTAACTTTTAGGGAGTAATACCGAAGAAGAAGACATAAGATCCCTCACTCAGTGGAGACCTCCTTGACTACTGTATTTTGTTTACCGTGCGATCCGGAAGACATAACTGGTTTCGACCCAAGATTCCATGAAGCTGAGAAGTCGTAGAACCCTTAACCCATACTGGCCTTTTTAGAGGTAGTGCGGGGACTATTATAGAGTTATCCGGAAGTAGTTGCTACGCGATACTACACTCGGACGAGGTTCACCTGATGCTATTGCTAATTACCGAGTACATCGGGAAGTTGGAAGTATTGGATGGAGGAATAAAAACTCTTGGGATTTCTTTAGAACCTTGAACTACAGGTGATAAATCTTAGAAAACCTCGGGGGTAGTACCTTTTGACTCCATGCTCGTGACGTCGAACTTATGGACCCCTTATTTGTGACCTACACACTTTTTTAGACTATTGTTCAAGGAACATAAAATTGACCTTTGCAGATATCGAAGGTATACTTTGACAATGAATTATGGACAGAGGAGGACTCAGAAATATAGTTTCAAGGAAGCTAAGATTGAGGGACTGATGAGCTTGATTAATGAGATTGAGAGTCTAGAGGATTTCCAAAAGAATTATGGGACTATTATATCTTTGATGAAGACAAAGATGAAGGATGGTTTGCATTTCACCTTGGTTCAGTTCTATGATTCGTTGTACCATTGCATCACTTTTCCTGACTATCAGTTAGTTCCTACCTTGGAGGAGTATTCTTACTTGTTTGGTTGACCTATTACTAGTGTGGTTCTTTTTACTGGTTTGGAGGAGAAACCTAAGTATCATGAGATTGCTGCTACTACCCATATTAAGAGGTCTGAGATTGAAGACAATATGACAACCAAGGGGTGTATCAGAGGATTACCAGTTGTATTTCTTTTAAAGAAGGCTCGTTATTTTGCTGATATGAGGATTATGGAGGATTTTGAAGCCATCTTTGCCATCCTTGCTTATGGTTTGTTTTTGTTTCCCAATGTTAACAACTTTGTTGATGTTAATGCTATCAGGATCTTCATGATCGGGAATCCAGTTCCCACACTTGTTGCCGAGACTTATTATTATATTCATCTTCGAAACATCCATCGAGAAGGAGAGAATATTTGTTGTACTCCATTGCTATATCGTTGGTTTGTTTCTCACTTGCCTACAACTGATACTTTTTGGGATTCTATGAGGGGATCTCGTGGGGCACCTAAGATCATGGCTCTCACTCATTCTGATATTGTATGGTATCGTCAGGTTTATTATAATGTAGAGGTTATCGACAGTAGTGGTAGCATTCCCAATGTGCCTCTTCTTCGCACAAAGGGATGCATTAGCTACAATCCTTGTCGTCAACTTGGTTATCTGATGAGGGATAAACCAAAGAGTATTCATGTGAGTGGCTACCTTGTTAAAGAGGGTGAAGACGACAACTCAGCTAGGAAGGATATAGAGAAATCTTGGCGTCATATTCATAGGAAAGGAAAAGAGAATCTATGGCAGAGAGGAGTTGTTTCTTTGGAGCCTTATCTTCTATGGGTTCAAGCAAGAGCTATTGATTTGAAGATGTTGTATTCTTGTGAGGAGCCTCTTGCTGATTTGTTTTTGGATAATACTCATGGTTCAGATAATATAGAGGATCTTCAGCTTGCTTTAGTTAGAAAGCAACAAGAGAAGGAAGCTTGGAAGAACAAGTATCATACATTGACGATGTCTTATGCAACAGAGCTGAAGGAAAAGGATGATTTGATTGAGATTCTTGAGAGTTGTGTTGTAGAGATGATGAAGAAGCAAGAGGATTTATTTTCTTCCAGTGTTCATCCAGTTCTTAGTGCTCAAGTTTATTCTCATACTTCTCCCGAGTCTGGTGCTTGGAATGGTTATGTCGATAGGTACGTGTCAGAGAACGAGCAGTTGAAGGAAGAGAATAGAAAGCTTAAAAGGATGCGTTTTTCTGAAGAGGGGTCTTCTACAAATTTGATTCTTTAGGGCTTGTAGTTTATTTTTATTTATCACTTGTACTTGGGATCATTGAAACTTATATTGAAGATTGTAATCCTCAAAATATTTTATTAACGATATGAGTTTATTTCAGTATTTCAAATGTGTTATACTTTAATATTTGCAAATTAAATTGTCTTTATTAAGTTCCTTGAATAATAAGAAATGATAAACAAATCATATGCATTACACTCATACATCATGACACACATATTCTTGCATTTTCACACTTTACCAGGTGTCTTATCCATTTCATTGCTTCGTCCTGTCTTCTAGTTGTTTCATCGGTATAACACTCGAGCCAACTCCAAGAAGAAGTTCAAAAATCTAGAGCAAGAGAATCATGAGATGCGCGAAGAGGTTATCTCCTTGAGGACCGGTATGGCCAATTTGACTGCTAAGATGGAACAATTGGTGGCTTCTCAAAATCAGCCACTACCTCCTCCACCTGCTCCTCGTATCATTCCACCTTAACTAGCAATTGTTATCTCTAAAATTTAAGATGCTCATGTTTCTTTCGTGCCAGTAGTTCCTACCATCCAACATCGTATGGATCCTGGTTATCCTTGGGAATGCCAGAGAATTTCATGCTTGAAGGTACAATCTCCTTGGCCAAACCTGTTGTTGTTTCTGCACCTCCTGTGGTGCATGGTACTCATGTTTTCAACAAAGAGTTTGACAATCCATTATATCCTCCAAGTGAAAGCCTAGACTCTTATGATCGAATGAATGGTTTCCAAGAAAATTTTGACAAGATGCAGAAAGAGTTGAAAGCCCTTAAAGGGAAAGAACTTTTTGGTGATAATATCAATGATCTATGCTTAGTTCCTAATGTGAAAGTGCCTTGTAAATTAAATGTTCCACAGTTTGAGAAGTACAAGGGAAATTCTTGTCCTTGTGACCATTTGATGATGTATTTGAGACGGATGTCCACTCACACTAAAGACCAATGTCTTCTCATTCACTTCTTTCAATATAGTTTAACCGGTGCAACTTTGAGATGGTACATGAATCTAGACAGCAGTGACATCCATACATTCAATGATTTGGGTGAAGATTTTGTGAAGCATCACAATTACAATATGTACATGGCATCTGACCGTGATCAGTTGAGGGAAATTGTTCAAAAAGATAAGGAATCCTTCAAAGAGTATGCTCAGCAATGGCGTGAGCTTGCTGCACGGGTTATACCTCCGCTAAGTGAGCAAGAGATGACCAATGTTTTCCTTAAGACTTTGGGTCCTTTCTATTACAGGAAGATGTTGGCCAGTGCGCCTAATGATTTTGCTGAAATGGTGAGCATGGGAGTCCGTCTAGAAGAGGGTGTTAGAGAGGGACTATTTTTGAAAGAAGAAGGATCGAGTGGGGAAAATAAGCCATCTTTTGGATTCTGCAAAAAGAAAGAAGAAGTTAATGTTCTTGTCCAGGAAAGGAGAACCAGACCCCCTAAAATACGTCCTCAGAACCAACAAGTTGTTGCTGTTACTCCTGTTCTTGCTACAACTCCAACTACTATCCCTTATAACAAGGCATCTCAGCAAGGGAAAGGCCCAAAGGGAGAACCGTTTGATCTGATTCCGATGACTTATGCAATTGTTTTCACATAAGGTAATTGTAGATGATACCTTTATGAGTCTTTTTAAGTACATTGAGCTAAACTTTTATACTCCCGTAAGCTCTGGTCAGAAATAAACAGACATATGGAGTACATAACTTGTTGATCGTTTCCTGGTCAAATAATACAAAGTAGATGTCTCCTTTTCCACATCTGGAGTAGGTTCCAAACATAAATGTTCGACACATTCCTATTTAACACCCAAAACATATGTTCTTCAACTGGAAGTTGCATACCTGCTGAAGTAATGTTCTAACATCTCATAGAACATGAGTTCCAACTTATAGGAACACATTATCCTTGATAATCTTCAAGGTCTTCAAAACCATATGCAGATGTTCATGAGGATCATTGATCAATTGATTCTCATTAACTCCATTAATAAATGTATTTTTGAGTGGACTTGAGGAAAATCTAAAGTATCTTTGACACTTTTAATATAGTTACAAAATCTTCCATATATTCCGTTGAGAGAACAATAAACCTAGAATCCTTCTTGTACTTTAAGGGTTATATATGCAACGAAATACAATAATACTTCAACATAATTTACATACAATGCTTACTATCCAAGTTAAGCATAAACATGGACACTTAGGATTGAAATAAATCAACCCTACGTACAATATCTTTTCACCAAGCTATAGACTAGATATCTCTAATACCATAACCAGAACACATATAAACTTAAGAGTTACCTTATCAATATCTTCACTCCCGCATGAAGGTTTTGATAGTTTTCTCTCTTGCTTAATAACAACTGCACATTAACCCTTAAAATAGTCCGAGGTGTCCACTCCCGCATGAAGCCTTTTGACTTTAAACTCCCCTTGTTCAGCTTCATCATCTTCTTTAATCAAGAAGGTACAACAGTAAAAATACACATGGAAGCACAAATATAGAACATGAGTAATAGACACACATTCAAGCAAAAATTAGAAACACACAATAGATTAAGGAACCAAATATCAACAACTTCGGTGGTCTTCCACATCTTGCCTCTATCAAAGATCCCATCGCACTCGAGTGTTGTCACCATCCTTTGAAGAGAGCGTTTATTCCATCTAATGGCAACTTTCTTGACATCCTAAGCTTCAGAACATAGAGGAAAGATGTAGTATGAGATGCACTCCTTCATAATTGTAATTTCTATAACTCTTAAATATTACAAGTTCCAATCCCTCTACTTACAATAGTAGACTATTCCATGTTGTCCATATGCTCCAGAGTAATAACCTTTTATTCAAATAGACTATTGATTCGTTGTTTAAGATCATTAGGATACTTATTCTAGTCATGTTGTATAAGATATCTGATATTGTTTTGATCTTCAACATAGAATGTCATGACGTCATGTCTAACATTATGATCCTTCAATGTGTGTGTTGCACCCTAAATTTTATCCTGAATTTTCGCATCCTTTTTATTTGTATCATATTTAGTTTTTATTCGAATCTTTGCACTTTTATTGCAGATTTTGCATTTTTTTTGTCCCAATTTTCTTATTTACTTATAATTTGTTTTTGTTTTTAGAATGTACTTTAAAATTTAACATTTGTTGTTGTTCGTTTTATTACTGTTATTTAAGAAATACAAAAAAATATACATTGATGTTTCATTTATTTTTGTATTATTAAAATATGTATTTTCTTTTTAATTAACTTAGAATTTAAGTTTTAATATTTAATTTAATTTTAATTTAGAATAATTTATAGATATTTTACAAAATATCTAAGGGTCTATTGGTCATTGGCATTTACCTAATGCTAGGATAAGGTTTTGGTGGTTGTTATAAGAGGAGGCCATACAAAAGAGGGAAAGGTGGAAGGCTCGTAGAGAAGAAAACAAAAACGCAGAAAAATCTCCTCTTCATCTTTCCATCGCGACCCAACCTTCTGTCTTCATTTCCTCGACGATCTCCGCTCAACACCAAAACTTCCTCTTCCAGCTACTACTCCACTCGCCACACTCACCATCCATTCTCCTCTTCATTCTCTCACATCACAACCCGCCGCCACTCTTCGTCACGTTCAACCCAACTTCCCTCGTCCTCCTCACTCCATCGTGAACCTTCAAGCTGTTACCCTCCATCATCCTTCATACATCATCACCGGTGCCACCCTTCTATAACAACACCCTTCGTCCAAAAAACACCGTCTCTCATCGCTCAGAGCAGCCTTCACCGTCCATTCTCTTTCTCGCCGCCTATATCCCGCCGTTTCATCACATCTGCCGCTGCAACATCCTCCATCGTTCAACAAAAGCACCCGCGAGATCTTCCTCACCCAACCTTCGTTTCCGCCTACTCCAATCGTCGTATCGTTGTTTCCCTCCGAGCAACATCAACGTCGTAGCTTCAACTGGCCATCACGGACAACAAACAGCAACATCAACTTTGACAAATGAAAACAAAATTTATCTTTCAAAACTAGTTGAGATAAAGCTCAAATTAGACCTATTTTGTAAAAAAAATTTGAAAAAATAGAATTTTACTACATAAATTAAAAAAAAAATTATTTTTAGAAATTTAATACATTCAAGGACCTATATCATAATTCAATTGACATTTATAAGTTCTAAATGAATATCAATTTAAATCAAACTTGTGATCTAAGCAACCAAAACCCTAAAAAGACACTTTACTTATTCCAATTTTAAAAATTATTGACAACACATGATAAAATTTCAAATAAAATCCAATAGTCACTAAGAAACTATGGATAGTTCAAACAAAAAAATATTGACTTTTCTGTGTGCTCAAGAAAAGTGATGAAAAAATAAAATGCAAAATATGTGATAAAAATCAATTATTTCATGAAATAAATTAATTAGTTGGATAAAAATAAAAAATATATGAAACGAAATTTAGAAATACAAAATATTTGAATTAAATGAGTAAAAATATTTTTGGTGCAATTTTTACATTGAGAAAAATATTCTTGATGATGATGAAAATGCATGAAATGCAATTCAATGTGAAAATTTAATTAATAAAGAAAAAATGCAAAACTTGTGAAATTAAAATTAAAATAACGAAATATCAAATAATCAATAATTAAAACCACAAAATATCAAAAATTAAAATCATAAACAAAAATATTCAATAAATATCAAATAATTAAAATTAATTGATTTCACGAATTTTTTTAACCTATCAAATTATTTTTATAAATTTCACAAAAATTACACAAAATAGTAGAAATTATTTTTAGCGTATGGTATTTTTTTCCTGAATTTTGAATGAGTTTTGAATATAAAATAAAATCAGAGAAAATAACTAAAATAAAATAAAATGAATATACATTTATATTGAAAACAGCCAATTAACGTGCACCACCTGACTTCATCCCTAACCTCAAGTATGCCCTAACATACATATTATGCATGCACCAAACCCCAACTTCCAGACTTTGTAACTTATTCATTTCTCAACAATTTTTCATGGTTCAAAGTGCATTATGTAGATAACATGGCAAGGATCAAAACCCAACTCATAGATTTTAAATTGGTTAACTACACCTCAAAAAATCAGGCCACGAAAAACGAAAAATCATCCATAAGAAAATTTTTCGGAACTTCATGTTATGCAACACACTTCAAAACTAACCACATTTATATATTAAACCTAATGTTTAACCAGTTATACACACGCATACATGCTTTATTTCATTGAAAACAAGTTGGAAATAGAGAAATCAAAGAATGGAGTTATCTATGGAGTTGGGAAATAAACTCAACTATGCCTCTAAAAAAATAAGAAACCTGGTGATTCTTAACCCTTATGCTTCAATGAAGTGAAAATGGAAGAGAAATGAACTCTGCAACACAAGTTGAGAAAACTTCGAAGGGAAGAAGCTTGAACTTCAGATATGGAATTCTGCTGGAATGAGGCGCTAGGGCTTGAATGACCAAAGGTATGAGCTTACATAGAGGGGAATAAATGAGGGTAGAGTGGTCTAAGAGTCTCAAAAATTCGTTGGAGGGAAAATTGCAAAAATCATGAAAAAAAAAACGAGTGAATGACTTATGTTGTGCATTTTGCTTTTTCCCCAAGCTTGTTTTGTGTCGTTTTTGTGAGCACATGGTGAGTGGAATCAGAATGAGGGGTGTACAAAGTCATGATCTGGATGAATAGTACAATGTGATAATTTGCAAGAATGCCAAATTGCCAAAAATGGCCAAACATGAGAGAATGTGAATGATGCATGATAACGCAAAATTAAATCGTATATTTGACTAGACTCACATGCATTTTAGAATTGTTTTTATCAAATTATATCTTGTTACATCGATATTTTTATTCTATTTCAGACACATCCTATCACAAAGCTCGCATGTGAAAAAGATTAAGAAATTGGAAAGATAAGCAGAAGGTTGGAGGAAAGTATCAAACAGGAAGAAAAATAGAAAATTGGACTAGTGGCCCTCACCACACGCTTTTGAAGGAGATGGCCCTCTCCAGAGCATATTCCAGACACGTCTCCCGCAACATACTCACACATGGCTCCCACTGCCACTCACCTATGATTTTCTCAACTTCTCAGTATGATCTGCATTATGTCCACTTTCTCCAACCACCCATTATGTCCACTTTCTCCAACAACCCATTATCTCCACTAATTATCACATGAACCTTTAAGTAACTTCCATTACCTTTCTCTATAAATAACATCTTATATTTTTGTTTTCATTATCCAAGTTTGTGCGCAGAACCATTGTTCATAGTTTTAGGCAGAAATTACATTTGTAAAAGTGGTAGTTTCTCACATCGGGGAACTACCACACCATTAGTTTTAGGCCTACAATCTATGTACTCTTTGATCACAATCTTGCTATCATAATAGAAGTGTATTTCAAGTTCTTTATTTCTTGCATTTACAAGTTCTTTATCGTATTGCTTTGTATTTATATTATTGTTATTATTATTATTATTATTTATCATTTTTGATTTCTTTGTCCAATTTAATTACCATGTTGTTTTTAATTGCAATTGCTATGTTTAATTTGTTTTCAATCAATATTATGTCTTGCTAAATCATTAAGAGTCTGGTATGTGAGGACCATCGTTTCCGACGGACCAAGTAACAATGTTGGCTTAATATTTAATTTAGAAATTCAATTTGGTCTTTGTTTTAAAACTTAAATTTAACACCATTGTCACGAAAGTGAGAGGTTATTTAACACGATTTTGTCACGAGAGTGAGAAATTAACTAAGGTTTGAGATGACACTGCGAAAGCGTGGGGATCGAACCAGATAGTAGAAACTAGGAATTAATTCTAAACACAGCGAGAGCACTTTAGGTTTAATTAGAACTTGTTTAATTTTGAAAACGTGTTCCTTGATTTAAGTGTGCGAGCGAGAGCGAAATCAATCGGTTAAGGAGCATGACTTTATTAAAAACCAAGAGAGTATGAGGTATTTTCTTTAAATTAAAATTTTCTATGAATTCATTTAATCATTAGCCTTAGCATGAAAAAGCATGGATAAATTGCAATAGCTTTACATTGGTGTCTATAGGTTTCCATGCACTTGAGGATGCATCCAGTTTTTGGCGCCGTTGCCGGGGACAAACAATCAATATTGTTATCTTCATCGTTTCGTCGTATAGACTAACGCACTCTTACTTTAATTACTATGTATCACCCAAACTTTTTCTACAACTCTCATTCTCATTATCTTGGGGAATCACAAGAATCCCACAAATCTTACCTATAAATACTAATGGAGAAATTCAATGCATCACCAACTCACTCTCACCCAAATTACCTCTACAATTACCAATCCCAACATTTTGATGAGTCGCAAGAATACAAAAGATTCGATCTCAAAACATTATTGGAGGATTACAATGCGACACTAACTTATCATCAACCAAATTTCCTCTATAATCACCACGACCAGTATTTTGAGGAGCCACTGGAATCCCGAAATTCCACTCTCGACACATTAATGAAGGATACGAATGCGACACTAAATCACTCTCGGCTAGAAACTATGATGATGGAGCTCTTTGTGGAAACACAAAATGCGACGCTGACTCCATTTGAATAACCACATAAGTCCCATTATTTCAACCTCAAAAATCCAATGAAGGATTTTTATGCGATGCTAACTCACTCTAGGCTATAATCTATGATAGGGGACATTGTAGAGACACAAACTGTCCAAAATAAAGAGATAAGAAAACGAAGTATTCAAAATAATGAAACCCTTAGGCAGCTGAATAATGCGGTTGAGTCCCTAGTGACTCACAATGAGGCATTGGAGGTCCAAATCTCCATGTTTGCACAAACAACTCTAGGACCCTCACATGAGGAGCCATATGATGTTTTAAAAACCAGTAGTGAAAAAAATCGAAAATCCTAAGGAGAGAGATAATGAGGTTGGAGAGAGAAATAATGAGGTTGAGAAGAGTTCTGATGAGAAAATAGTAGAGATTGAGAAAAATACATCGACATCATCCGAAAGGGAGGTTTTCGAACAGGTAGTGAAGGAAACCTATATTGTTGATCCTCCTCCCTATACTCCACCGACTCCTTTCCCGCAAAGTTTTGTGGTCTCTAAGGTAGACCCCCAATCCAAAGTATATATGGAGGTATTGAAAAATATCCATCCCAATGCACTTTCATCTAGGGTCCTGCAAAAAAAATAGAAAATTTGAGGACCATGAAACTAGGGAAATCATTAGCATTAAGAGGGGAAGGTTAACATTCGAGATGGGGGACGAAATAACTAAACCCAAACTTGAAAAGTTGATGCTTAGGATAGATCCAGAACCACCACCACAATTCCAAAACAATGAACCACCCCACAAAAGAACGAAAAGAAAAGAAAAGACGAGGGATATGTGAAATGGCTTGATAAGTGGCCATGGAAACTGAATATTATTAACGATTCGATCGATTAGTCATTCTCGAGAGAACCAACATGAGTATTTTCACTTTCGAGCCTTCAAGCCATTGACGTTAAACAAAGCGCTATGTGGGAGGAAACCTACAAATTTTTAATTTAATGTTTTTGCTTTTCTTTGAGTTTTCATAAAATAAAGATATGGATCTCTTGTCATATCTCAGCCATGTCTAGAAAAAAAAATCTATAGATGATTATCTCGAAAATGAGTCGGTGCCCATGAACATTCCTACGAATGTCGCTGCTGGTGGTGACACTGTTGATGAGTGCGATAGGAGAAGGTACTTCATCTATGCTGTACCCCAATTTTCGCCCCCTAAGATTCACTCATGCTTCATTACCATTGCATGACACAAAGATAACAATTTTGAATTTACCTATCTCTCCTATATTTGGCTTTGCCCTTAGGAGATCACCAAGCACCTTGTGTATATGTTTGATACTTCTCTAATAATGATATGAGTACACTCTGCTTGCTAAATGTTGTAGGTGAATGGTGCACAAGTTGCTTATTCAAGGAGTCAATAGGTTACTGTGTTTATTTCCAAACCTTTTCTTCTCGATTCTCAAGATTTTGAATATATTGTCTCTCATTGAAGACTTATCTTGTCCTCAACCATGGCATCACATATTGAGTATATGCTTCATGTTTGAAAAAGATCGTCAAATTCAAAGAATTCTCCATTCTATGGCTATCTATCCTGAAATTAGGGTTTTGGACTTCTGAGGATCATATCTTGGTGTTTTATTAAGTTTGTGGATGATTTCATAGTCATTATACTCTTAAGAGGACTTCTAATATGAATATTCTTGGACCCGAGGAGTTTTATTGATGAAAAGATTATTTTAGAGATCTATGATTGCCCACTCCCGAGTTTGATGCTTCATCTATCTTGTATGACTTCAAAGGATCATAACTTGGTCATCCCTTGTCTGCTTGAGCTCATTTTTCCTTCACAATGAATCTAAGGAAGTCAAATACAACTTAGTTCAGTTGGTGACAAGATAAAATTCTTGGAAATTTTCCTTTGAAGTCAAAAGATTACAAGTCCTTGATGAATTTCTCAATTGTTGGTCAATCAAGTTCAAAAGATCACATCTTAATCATCATTTATCATATTGAGGTCATTAGTTTTTCCCAACAATCTTAAATATGTGAAATTTATATCCATATAAGATTTGAAGATTGAAATTGTTTGGAAGTAACTTGGAAAGGTCAAAAGATTATAGGTCACTTCCCAAATTTTCATCAAATTCACAAGATCATAACTTTCTCAATTTTTGGAATTTTTGAGTGATTCTTTTTGCCAAATGTTCCTTGAGAGGTATACTTCATGTCATCTTTGAAAATAAAGATAAATTTTTTATTGGAAGAGCAAGTTTGAAGAAGAGCAAATTGCGCGTGTAACTTGTTTTTAAGCCAAGTTAAGCCTTGCATTCGTGACTAATTGTGATTAGGAACTTCCCAGGATTAATTAGCACATCAAAACACAAAGAACGATTGAGTTTTGATGCACATAAGGTCACACTTTCTTCATGAACACGGGTGTTCATGATTTCCACTCAAATGTCATCATTCACCCTTCATTTTGATTTCATTCGCCTCTCCTATAAATAAGGGACACATTCCACTCCTTTCTTCAAGCTTTGAATACCAGAAAACCCCTGCCAAAATCCCTCTCAAATCCAATTTTCTATAACTTCATTTTCCCTCTCAAAGCCATTCGAGTTTGAAATCAACCATTCATTCTTCTTCCTTGAACCTCACTGAAGCTAATAGAACATGAATCGTTCCTTGAAGCCTCCTGGATTGTGCTATCCAAGTCCAATTTCAGAGCTCTAAAAATGAACTTCGTTCAGTAAGAATCTCCATCAAACCTTGTAAAATAAAACACCATTTGTAATACGGTGGGAGAACTATCTTTGGATTGTTTTTCTTTTGATCGCAAATATTGCGGATAGCAAGAGTCGCCACCGACTTTCTTTTATCCAATTTAGGGAAGGTGAAAAGAACAGGAAAAGACCTTCGTTAGATTCTGAGTAAGGGAGAAGGTTATGAAAAGGGAAGGTATTAGCACCCTTTCCATCCGTAGTTATCTACGGGCTCTTAGTTGCTTTAGCTCATCTTTAAAAATTGCTTTCTGTGTGTGTATTTTAAAAGTTTTTGAAAAGGCATTTCGCATTGACTTCGTAATGATTCACGCTGGAATGTATACGAAGTGTTTGGAAATGTTTCATTTTGGGAAAGTGTTTTAACTTTGACAAAAGTGTGAGGTGCGAAAAGATGTTTTGATAGAGCAAGCAACTAAAAGTCTTATTACCTACTCAGAATGGTCATTTCCGTGTTATTTTACTTTCCTTTAGAATAGTGCTATCCATACCATTAGTTGGTAGGTAACCCCATTCGTTGGATGTAAAGGGACATTCGAAGGGACATCAGATGGTCATAGAAGGCAACTTGTAGGAGTATCCTAGCACATTCAAAGGGACGATCATCACTTTTCGTAGGCAACAATTGAGGGACGAGATTCAGGTATTCGTAGGCAACATCGAGGGACTATGATCTTTGTATCGAAGGGACTATGATGATATGTTTGTAGGCAACGATGCTAGGATACCTCTACGTTCGAGGGACTTGACCATTTATTCGAAAGGCAACAAGAGAGAATACTCTAGGGGGTGCATGTGTGAAGAGAGTGTGTTAAATTCAGATATGTTATCTTGTATTTAGAAGTGGTCTACGTTCTTTTATCTTGCCATACACGCCTAGTTACTAGCGCTTATATGGATGCGGAAAATAAATTGCGTAAAGTAAAAGTGCGGAAAGTAAATCCTACGCTATTACATGGATTTGGGGCAGTTACACAATATAGGAGTGCGGAAAGTAAATCCTAATTAAGCTATTACATCCCATGAGCCGTTACATAATATTGAAAGAAATGCGAGAAAATTAATCCTAACTATTACAACCTGGAAGCAGATTCATAATAATCAGAAAAGAAAAGAAATTCGCATAAGAGAAAATGTGTTAGTAAAAAAATATTTTTGAGTTAGGAAAACGTTTTTAGGTTAGTAATCCTAATTAGATGATAAAACAATTTTTTGGGAATTTTCTGGATTGGTTTTAACAAGGAAAAATAATTAAAAGTCAATTTTATGGTTAATTAACAATTAATTAAAATATGCATGCAAAAATATTAGTTTTTATGTCAAAAATTAAATAAGTATTTTTCTGACCTAAATGCAAAAAGAAAATATTTTTTGTGATTTTTTTAATGCATTAGAAAATTATGTGAAGCGAAATTAAATTAAATGGAAAAATATGAAAAGAAATAGAAAATTGGTTAGTTTTGCAAGTGTTAAAAAAGATTTGACAAAGCCAGGGATTGAACGCAAGCCTTCTCCCTCACATACGCGCTGCCTTTCCACTGAACCAAGCTGCATATTGTTTTAGTGATATGGAATAAAAACAATATAAGGGAAAATAGTTTCTGAAAATATTTAAACTCAAAAACACGCGCCAGGGCCTTCATCTTCTTCCTTGAGACACAGACCTTTACCTAGGGTTTTCTGTTCGTAGCAATAGCCTATAGTGACGGCTTTGTCCATCACTACATCACCTGCAGATTTCAAAAATCACATAAAAGCAATATAAATCCATGGTGAATACATGGATCGATTTGGTTTGGCCTCCTGAGTGTGATAGTACCACTGGTTTTGGCTAATTTTGCCTAAAACACAAAGCCCTAATTCGGACCTTCAAACCCTAACAATGGTGGATTCTGATTCCTGTACTCAAAACACAATTAACCTATGCAGAAAGCTTCAAAACGTCATTCTAAACACAAACAAACAATCAAAACATGTTAAATATGCATGAAAAATCAAAAATCGAATTTGAGTTAGAATGTGCAAACCGAAATCGTGATTTCTTGATTCTGGACATTTGGATGGCTTGTGAGTATCTAGATCGATTCAGAGGACCTCCAGGAATGTGTTGGAATGCTTAGAATAGATTGAATTGGACTGAAACTATGGCTGCCAATAGCTTGAATGCCACGGTTTTTTTGATGCTTGGTAGGGTTCTTTGAGGCCAGAAATTCGTCTCTTGTGCTTGTGGATGCATCATGTATATATAGTAGAGTGAATTAGATCAAGAATTATGAAGAAATTATATGCCAATCAATGAGAAAATATTTGATTTGGAATGAAATCAAATATTTCCTTTTTTGATCAAATCTCATTCAATTCCTTTTCCAATCAATGAATTTCGAAATTGACAGCTTGTATGGCTTGCTTGGACCTCAAGAATGAAAGAAAATCCATCATGGAATTAATTTTTGATTTTCTATCTTTTATTTTAATTAAATTGGTTTTTAAATGATTAAAAATCCAAAATAAATAAAAAATAAAAGATAAATTAGTTGCCTTGGGCTTGGAGGTTCCAATTCAGCTAAGGAACATGTTTGAATCAAGAAAAGTTAAGCCCATTTGCAAAAAATTTTGGTTTTGCGAAGTATTTCTCTTAGTGCACCTCCTCAAAAATGCTCAACTTGTGCAAGGTGTATCTTGATCAATTTTTAACATTTTTGGGTGTTCTTGGATGTTTTATAAAGCTCAAGAGGTCCTCTAAACAATCGTTTTGGTTTCATCTTCATTGGAGTTTCCATGCTCATGAACACCTCTTTACAAAAAGTTGACTTTTTGTTGACTTTTAAAAGGACCTGTAATGTTTTGATCTATAACTTCCAAATGAAGCATTTTCTGCCCAAGCTTGTGAGACATGAAGTTGTAGAGAATTGAATTCTCTTCAAAATGAGCTGTGGTGGAAAACTTTCTGATAAAGTATGTGAAAGTTATGCCTGGTCAAAGTTCTGTTGACTTTTGTCTGAGAAAGCCCAATTTAAAAACTTTTACTTTTGATCAATTCTTGACTTTTCTTGATGAATCATGATCAACCCTTGATCAAATGATGAATATCACTTCAAAATATTGATTTTGACAAAAAATTATGAAGTTTGACTGTATGTTGACCACAATTGACTTTTTATCCAATACAACTGATTTTTAACCATCTGAGCAATTGTCTGAGGAAACTTGACTTGTAAGGCTTGAAACTTGAAATGGAGATTCTTTGAAGCATATGATGAGGAAATGATGACCACTGGAAATGTTTGAGGCCCCTTTGATTTGAGGATGACCAAACCCTAGTTTGGGTTAACTGCTTAGGAGAGGGTTTGTCTGGTCAACCCTTGTGAAATCCTTGAGTATGGATATGTGAAATGTCTTGAGAAGTAAGAGGGAAAATTTTGGGGTATAACACCATTGCATTCTCCTTATCACCCTAATCCTTGTGATATTCACCATTTGCATTTTCATCAAGTATTGAGTGAGAACTCCATCAAAATCCTATTCGCTATTATATGAGTTTTTGTCAAAATTCTCTTCACTCAGTGTACATAAATTTTTTGTGAGCATGTGGTTGAGATCGTCTTGAAGAGACGAATCCAAGGATACCACTCATGATTATTGATTTTACAGTTTGAGGAACTCCAATTTTGGAGTGGCTGGAGGTTGAAGATGATGACATATCTCATCTCAACCAAGGAGAGCACGCCATGTTATTTTTTCAAATTGATTCCTATGATAACGCTTTATCATGCACGCATCTTCGGAACCCTTGGATCTGATTACTTTTATTAGTCAACATCGATCCAACGCGTGACATTATTTCTTGTTTTTTTATTTGTAATCCTATGTGAAAACCTAGGAGATCCATATAAAGCACATCGCGCCACGTCCATTGGATGTGATTACTAACGCGTTTTAACTATGATCAGACGATCCACATTTTTTTGACATTTATTTTATTTTCTGGTTTTATATTTTAAATGTTTTAAACTTTAAAAAATCATTCAAACTTCATTTCTGACTAAAAAATTATGAAAATATTCACAAACTTTTTTGAAGTATTATCATTTTGAATTTTATTTTTTCTTAATTTTATTTTCACATTTGATAATTTTTCTGATTTTTCTCTTTTATTTGATGTCTTTAATTGATTTAGAATACATTTTGACATTTTAAAATTCTAGAAAAATTATGGATGAATCCAATGTTCATTTAACAAATATTGGTGACCTCATTGCATTTTTATTTTTGATTTTACTATTTTTTGTCATTTTTGGTTTATTTCACCTTCTTTTTCTAAAAATATTTTCTGACTTTAAAAATTTCTAAAAAAAATTTGTCCACATTTGTTGACCTCTGTTTGACTTTGCGTAATTTTCTAGGAATTTTATTTTGATGAAAACATAATTTATGTATTTCGTCAATAAAGTCCAATTAAATAACCTAATTTCAAAATCATTTTAATCCTTTTTATTTGATGTTTTTTTCATTTTTTTTCTTCTGACTTTTGAATATTTTATGGAGTCACAAATTTTCTCAACATCAATGGAATTTGCGTGTTGATAGGTCTCTTGACCAAATCCATCAAGAAAGTTGATTGATTTTGACGAAGTTAGATCGAATAAATTCATCTGATGTGAAATAAACTTGGAAATTATTTCTTCCTCTTAATCTCATTTTTCCTTTGTTCTAACATAAGCCCCAAAAGATGACTGGAGCTTTCATCTTAGTTCAACACTTGTGCCGCTTGCCGTGTGATTGTGTTGATTTCTAATCAAGTATCTGGAAAGTTTCCACTAACCTTGTCCATTTGAAATTCTCAATCATCTTTGATCAAGTGATGTGATAATTCTAAAATCGGTGATATAATTGACAAAAAGCAATTGGAACTTGTCGTGTGGTTGCGTTGATTCTATCAAGCTTCTGGCAAGTCTTCATGCGCATGTTTCAAGATGGTCACCTTGCTGACGACTAACAATTAACAATATGATGATATACTTGACATGTTTCAAGTTGGTCATCTTGCTAACCTTTATTAATTGCTTTTTATTTTTATTTTTCGCACTTTACTTTCCGCATTTACTTTTATGCTCTTTATTTTTATGCACCTTTAATTTCAGAATTTACGTTTCATGTCATTTTGCAATTGAGCATTTTATTTTCTGTCGTTTTTCCTTTGCTTACTTGAGCATTTTATTTTCTTGCCATTTTGAATTTGCTCACTTTAGCTTTGTTTTCCTTTTCCAAAATACTTAATAATTCAACTTAAATATATAAAACTTTTAAATGGACTTGATTACTATGTTTGTGCTTGGAAATTGATCTTTGGACTTAGGATTAGGACGTCTACCTCAGCTTGGAGATATTTGCGCCCTTGGTGTTATTCTGTCATGTCTGCTTATTATCTTTGTATGCATGTTATTTTGTTATACTCGATTAAGAGTGGATTTCCTCCAAATACAGTCGTTACTCCGCCCATTTTTTTCTTAAGACAAGAGTTCATCTGAGGCTCTAAATTATCTAAAGTTTAGTTTTTTTTGTCTACTTATTTGTGGCTTATGTGGTAATCCAAAGGATGAGATATGGTATTGGCTCTTGATGTCAAGTACTATTCTTCTCACTCAGTTAGATCTTTCTTTACTCTAACCTTTTACTTTATGCACTTAGGTTAGCCTCTTCATCTCCTCTCTATTCTTTAATTTTCAAAATATTCCCTCTTTTTGAAATGATTCTTGTTTTCAAAAATCAAACCGCTTTCATAAAAAACTTAGACTTAGGTCCACGCATTTTCAAACTCCTTTTCTTAATAAACTTTCTATTTATTTAACAATACTTTGACTTTTCTTTTCATAACACTAAAAAACACCTTACCTCATTCAAACATTTTGAGCCCTTTGTGGCTTTTCTAACAAGCATTTTCTTAAAATCAACAAACACACAATTTTGGTCTTTTTTAGCCGAACTACTTGGTTTTGATTTCAACATTGCACATTGTTAGTATGTTGGCCCGGAACTCATTGGATGTTCTATCAAACCAAAAATGATAAAAAATACTTCATTTCTCCCCCCACCATCCATTTTGTACATACTCTTTTTTTAGCACATATATACAAATTTTCAAAAATCTTCATACGGAGTACCATAGATGCTTTGGGTTCCTAACACCTTCCTTTTGCATAACTAACCCCCAATCCCCGGTCTCAGATCTCTAATATTTTTTTGTTAGGATTTTATTCTCTCCTTTTCCTAGTCCTTTGGATAAAATAAAAGCGTGGTGCCGACTCTCTTGTTACTTTTTGAGTTAAGTCAATTCAATGGCTTATACTCGCAGTTTTTTCCGCTTCAGAAAAGTGTCGACTCTGCTGGGGATGTTTGACCTATTGCTGAACCATCTCTAAGGTTGTTGACCCTTTATATATATTGTTCGCGTTAAAAAGTGACGCGCTAGGGAATCGAATCGGAATTCAAATCCTCTGGCTCGAAACGATTTACTCTTTTTATTTGTTTATAAAGATGTCGCGAGCATCAAGCTTTATTATTTTCAACACAAGAAATTATGATTTAATGATTATGAAAAAGGGGAAAGCTTCTAATACCCTAATTGATATGATATGCGTAACGACTAGCGCAAACTAGACGCAACGCATTGGGGAGATTCCGGGTAAGGGGGTTTGTTATATAAAGGGAATAGATGGAGCACCCTAAATATATATAGTTATCTATAGCTTTATATATGAATATCTTTGATATGTTTGTGTGTTTTAATTGCTATTTCTATGATTGGGAAAGTTTCTCCTTTGGGATTTCAAAAAGGATAGATTATGCGGGATCCTAATGTTTGTTATTATTGTGCTCGCAAAGATCTTTAGATCTTCATACACATATCCCTTAATGGGAATCGAGCATTTGTAGCTCGGATCTGCTGATCTATGGTTTGTTTGGTCTGAGAGAGAAAGAAATTTGCTCGGCAAGGATGAGACCTTGTGCCTACGTATTCTCAAAAGGAAGTTGAGAAAGTCAGAGCAATCGTAGTTCCCACTTATGCTAGTGGAAAGCAACAGGATGTTAGTAAGAGATGACAAATGTCATCTTAATGAAAAAATGTATCTAATCTATTTCATCACATACATTTTGAAAAGTTTGTCTGATTAAAATCTTTCATCGTAAGTTATTGGTGTTTTGCTTGAGTGTACAAGCGTTACCACTTACATGTTTAAGAAAGATGTTTTGAAAAAAAAGATGATTGAATATTTTAATTGTAAGCATTGGGTGTTTTGCTTGAGTGTACAAGCGCTACCACTTACAATTAAGAGATGTTTTGTTCAAAATGAGTTTGAAAAGTTTTTGATGTATGTGATGTGATAGATGAGATACTTCTTCCATAGAGATGATAAACGCCTAAATCTCGAGGAGAAATTGATTGGATTAGGGATGCTTTTAAGCCCATGGGTCCTTGTATTGTAAGCCCAAGAGGAGGCATTCCGAGGGTCATCGAGGGTCCTTGTATGAAGCTCAAGAGGAAGCTATAGGGTATGGTGGCTTTGGCTTTAAAAAGGATTTCACCGAAACCATCCTTTTGGAATTAAGAGCAATTTCACCGGGAAATTATACTCTCTGGGTTCTATCTTAACGCGGGCGATTCTTTGTATTGGAAGCCCAATAGGAGGCTGTTAAGAGATTTCCTGTCTCTTTCATTGTATAATTCCCAAGAGAAGGCTAAACTCAATGAGGAGTTCTTTTGAACGAAGCCCAAGAGGAGGCTGACTCAACAAGGGAGTGTTGTCTTATATGAAGCCTAAGCGGAGGCTGAACTCAGATGAATGAGTTTTCTTATATGAAGCCTAAGAGGAGGCTGAACTCAGTTGAAATGAGTTACCTTGTACAAAGCCCAAGTGAAGGCTAACTCTGCAGGGGATGAGTTATCTTGTATAAAGCCCAAGAGGAGGCTTAACTGTGGGGAACCTATTGGTTAGACTAGTTGTTATGTTATAACTAGACAGTTGTATAAACAAGTGTGTGTGTGTGATATGTATACACAGGAGTTTATGAAGGAAATATAAACAATGCATGATGTTTATTTACAAAAGTTTATGAATGAAATATAAACAAGTGTCTGTGAAACGGACGTTTAAAATGAGCGTAACTTGATCATTTACAAGTTTGAAGGTGTACAAAGAAGTAAATATGTACACGAACGAGTATTTATGTACGAGAGGATGTGGATGTACATAGGAGGGTTGGGACTTACACCATGATGGTGGACCATTGGTTTAAAAGCAGTTTCACCGGGAATAATGCTCCTTTCAATACCAATGGTATTCAATGTATACACAAGTGAAATGAAAACAAACGATCGAAGTTTGTCTGTACTTGAGTATTTACAAAAAGTATCTGTATTATGGACAGGTAAAATTTTGTATGTATATGAAAAGAATTGGATATGTACAAGGAAAATATGTATGTACATAAAGAATGTTGGGACTTACACCGTAAGGGAGGCCCATGATCGTTTAAGAAATTTGAGAGAAAACGAATTCAGTTTTATCGTTCAATCGGATCGATCATGGAAAAAGATGTAAGTTTTGATGAAAAGTTTTGAAGAATGTTTTTGAAAGTGTTTTTGAAAGATGGCATTTACTTGTGAAAAGTTTTGAAAAGAATCGGGCTTCGAAAGTTTGAAAAAAATCACCTTTAAAAGTGTTTTGAAAAGTACTCAAAAGTACCGTTTTCGGCTCGATCAAAATATAATCGGATAAAAGTTTTTTCTGAAACATTTTGACACTATCATAAAATAGATACATTAATTGACAAGTGTACAAAAAATCACCTCAAAATGAGGAGTTTTAATTGGGTTTGAAAAAGTCAAAGTTTGTAAAACATTATGAATGAAAAATTAAAAAAGTTTGGCAAAAAGGTCCCAAGGCTACTCGAACCTGGGACCTGTTAGGCAAGGCATGGCATGAGAGTTTTAAGAGTGAGTCAAATGGCGGCAATACATCCGTGTATTGAAATCAATTAATTTTATAATATTATAAACGAATATTTGAATTTTCAAAAAAACGCGCGCAGCTTGTTCTTCATCTCCTATCCTTCAATCAATCCTTAAATCTTCGTTTCTTGATGAAATCAAAAGATGTAAACATCAATCCCGCTCGTTTCAAGCCCAGAACATGATGGTGTTCTTTAATTTCATTTATTTTAAGCCTTACATGATTGAATTTCTCAAGAACACGAAGAACCCTAAAATTGAAAAACCTAATTGAAATCGTGTATGGTTGATGAATTGATTGATTGATTGAGGGTTATTGATCGTGGATAGTGTAAACAAAATGGCCAAGAGTTTTTGACCGAATCAAGAAATCATAGAGCTCAAGTTGAGCTTCACCGCAAGCCGAGATCGAAAATGGTGAAGGAGTGTTTCAAGATTTAATGATTCTTAGAGAACCATCGGCCTTCAAGGATCATGTATGAATGGTCTGCTTGCTTTGAAATTGCTTGGATAACTCTGACCAAGTCGACCTGCATACAACTCAAAGTGAAACTCGAAATCGTGGTTAGAGGTGTTACAGGCTGATGTTAATGGTCTGCATCATCTCTATGATGTATGTTGATGATGTTTGGATGATCAAAACTCAAGTTGTTCGAGGCAAAGTCCAAATTCTATAGTTATGGCAGTTTTGGCAAGCTTGTGAACATGAAATGCAAAAACTGATTTTTAGCTTGGGTTGTATTGATTTTATGTTTCAAACAAGTTTCATATTGATATTAAAACATGTTAGACACCAAATTACTCAAAGTTTTTCACTAGTTTTCAAAAATGCAAGTTTTCTCAAAATACACTATGTTTCTTGAATTTTAAGAAAGAAGAGAGAAAGCATGTTCTTGCATGGCTTTGGTGTGTTTGAAATTGAAAACAATACCTCTATTTATAGGTCACAAATTCTGAAAGATAAGTGAGAAAGTTTGGCTTCGGTATTTTCAACTTGCCTTAGAGGGCAAGGAAATCATTTTTGCATTAAATGCTAAAGGAAGCTTCCTTTTAACCATGGTTAATTCTCAACTTTGATCTTATCCATCATAATTACATCCAACTGATTTTTATCAGCTCTAGCTTATCTTTGCAAGGTGGCATGTGCTCTAGAAGAAGAAAATGCAAAATGACCTATAATCTTGAACTTTGTACTTGAAATTCAAAGATTTTGGAGCTCTATGTTTCAAAATCAAAAGTATAGCTAGACTCCATGGATTTGAGAGTTCTTGGACATTTTGGAAAGCTTGTTTCAAGGGCTACAACTTTCATGTTTTGAGGTTTTCCCAATTCAAAGTGGAACTATGTGAAAAAATGCCATGAAGTTTGGAAAAAGTATGAAATTTTAACACTTGAAAAATTTTCTAAGTGTTGAAAATTTTGACTTTGTTGACTTTTCCAAATTTCTTGATTTTTTATGATCATGATGGATCATTTGAAGTATTTTGATGATTGAAAAAGTTTTATCTTGAAAAAGTTGACCAAAAGTCAACGTTTGACTTTTTTGTGCAGATGAAATTTCATCAGATGATTCAGAAATTGACTGATGAAATCTGTGAACTTCTGTGATGTTTTGAATCCATAAATTAGGTCAACATATTGTATCTAAGATATGAAGATCAATCTCCAATCAAAAAAGTCATTCATTGATCAAAAAATCAGAGATTACTCATCCTCGATGAAAACCCTAATTGGTCGATCCTTGATAGATCAATGAGAAAAGTTGGATATCTGAAGATCAGAGGTTGATGTTTTGATCAAGATAGATCAAATGAGATGATTAAAACTCAAACCCTAATTGCTTGCCTCTTGAATTAGATGAAAATTTGATGAAAACCCTAATTTTGACCTGTAGGAGCTACACCCGATTAATTTTGTTTTGAACTGTTAATGATGCAATGATGAAAATGTGAGGTGGTATATTAGGTCAAAAATTGGGGTATGACAAATGCCCCTATTTAAGTTTCTTTTTCCTGAGATATGAAGATGAATATCTTCATTTTGATAGGTGTGAAGAGAGTTAAATATCAGAATACGCAAATTTTGGACCTAAGGTACCAAAAGATGCAAGTGATGCAAAGTGATTGCAAAAAGATTCACCCCGAAGATATCAAAGAAATGACATGGTGGGGAAAGGTTTGTGAGGATGACTCAATCTGTCTACGAAAAGAGGATCATGTTTGTTGGGAAACATGCAATATGTCCTGCTGGGAAAAAGAGATTCACAAAACATGTGAATATCTGTTTCGCTTTGGGAAACAAAGAGATTACCTTCTGTCAGCCTTGTGACAATGTTTAAGGTAAGCGAAGATGATATTACCAATTATCAGCCTTGTGATAGTTCACGGTAATGAATTCTGAAGATATTACCAATTATCAGCGAAGTGATAACTATAACAAGGTAAATATTTGAAAAAATTTACTGAGTATTCAGCCTTGTGAATAACAGACAAATGATGGAAACAGATCTCAAACGAGTTCTGAAGATATTACCAATTATCAGCGAAGTGATAACTATAACAAGGTAAATCTTGAGATATATTACTGAGTATTCAGCCTTGTGAATAACAGTGAATAAACAGATCTCAAACGAGTTCCTATTTTCACGGATACAATCTTGCCGAGGATCTCTCTCTTGAGAAGATGCGGGCATTTTGATTAAAAGACACAGGTTTTCTTTTAGACAGAAAGACAACTGTGGAGAGATTTTTTTTTCATGATTTTGAACTTGCCGAGAAGAACAATCTTTTTATGACAAGTTTAAAGATGAAAAGGAAATAAGCGGCTCGAATGACGAGGCTATTGCTTATTGTTTTGTTGGTTAGAGACGATATTCTATCCCGGAATGAACTGGAAAGAAACGGTCAATCAAGACTTTGTTCCTGATGAGGAATGATCTCAGCTGGGGATCAGGAGAGAAAAAACGTATTTTTCTGCTTGGGGATAACCTGCTGGAGGGAGGACACATTCACATGAGTAAATGTAATCTAAACCAATGATATGGAAACAAATATTGAGGAATGCAGGAATGCATTAATGATGTTATGATGTATGAATGATGAATGTCATATGCATGCTGACGATATTTTGACAAGACAACAAAAAGGGTATTTGGGAAAAGGACCACGTCACAGTTCGAACAAATACTCAGCAAAATCTGCAACAATGGCGTAGATGTTACTGATGAAGAATCTGAGTTGCATGCTTTAAACTTTCTGAAAAATGCGTTTCATTAGCAACCTTGTTGGGAATTCTTTTTGGATAAGAATACCTTCCTTTGATGATCTCTGCTGAGGAGAAGAAAACTTCTGTAGCAGCTGTTCTAGCTTTCGAAGATCGAAACACTCGTGGAGGAACTGTTGAAATTCTTTCTGTGTTCATAGTTCAAAGGAAAATTTCGCTTTTGTTTCAAAATTTTGAAGTAAAAATTCATTTAAAACCTTTTTTAGTTTCAAAAGTGATTTTCACAATAAAAAGCGTTATTTTGCAAAACAGAATAAAGCAAGAATTGCAAACAAATGGGCACAAGGCTCAAATTTTATTTGATAGAATGGTAATCAGCCAAAGGCGTGATTCCATGAACGATTTACAAGAGTTGGAAATGATAATTTATTGGGAAAAGGCTACATTGAAAGCAAATGAGCACTATATCCCTAACGACTTTGAATTCCAACTGTATTTGTTGCTTCAGAAGATTTGAATGAAGATCCGTTGATGGAAGATTCTTCAGGTTGATGAAGTATGGACTGATTGCAGTTACTTTGTCATTTTCTTTGTATCCTTATTTTTGCCTAGATCGCCTTTTCAGGTTTTCAATCTATCAGGATATTTTCTGTTTGTTGTCTCTAATTTTTGCCTGGACCGCCTTTTCAGGTTTTCACCACCGAGACGCTCATTTTTGCCTAAGCCGCCTTTTTCGGGTCTTCGACTTACCGAGCTTTTCTTTTATTTTTTTAGACAAAGTATTTCTTGACTGCATCAACATTCACAGGATGCGGGAGTTCATCACCGTCCATGGTTGTGAGAGTCATAGCACCGCCAGAAAAGCTTCTTTTGACGATGTATGGGCCTTCGTAATTAGGAGTCCATTTACCCTAGAATCTGGTTGAAAAGACAGAATCTTTTTAAGCACGAGGTCGCCTTCTCGGAATTCACGAGGTCGAACCTTTTTGTCAAAAGCTTTCTTCATTCTTCTTTGATATAGTTGTCCATGGCACAAAGCGGTCAGGCGCTTTTCTTCAATTAAGTTCAGCTAGTCGTATCTAATTGACGGAATCTCAACTTCTACGGGGAGCACTGCTTCCATGCCGGATACTAGAGAAAAAGGAGTTGCCCCTGTTGATGTGCGTACTTCAGTACGATACCCATGCAGAGCGAATGGCAGCATTTCGTGCCAATCTTTGTAAGTGACGACCATCTTCTGGACGATCTTTTTGATGTTCTTGTTGGCAGCTTCAACGGTGCGGTTCATCTTTGGCCGGTAAGGAGATGAGTTATGATGCTCGATCTTGAATTCCTCACACAGTTCTTTCATCATTTTGTTGTTCAAGTTTGATCCATTGTCTGTAATGATCTTGCTTGGAACTCCATATCGACAAATGAGGTTGTTCTTGATGAACCTCACAACGACTTGTCTTGTAACGTTGGCGTAAGACGCTGCTTCGACCCATTTGGTGAAGTAATCAATAGCCAGTAGAATAAAGTGATGTCCGTTGGACGCTTTTGGTTCGATCATCCCAATCATGTCAATGCCCCACATGGAGAAAGGCCACGGAGAAGAGAGAACGTTGAGTAGAGTCGGTGGCACATGGATCTTATCTGCGTAGATCTCGCACTTGTGACATCTTTTGACGTGTTTACAGCAATCGGATTCCATAGTTATCCAATAGTATCCTGCTTTTAATATCTTTCTGGACATTGCGTGCCCATTTGAATGGGTTCCAAAGGACCCTTCATGTACTTCATGGATAATCGTGTCTGCTTCTTGCCTGTCGACGCATCTGAGCAGAACCATATCGAAGTTTCTTTTGTATAGCACATCTTCGCTCAGGAAGAAATTTCTAGAAAGCATCCTTAGAGTTTTCCTATCTTTGTACGATGCCCCAAGTGGGTACTCTCGTGTTTGAAGGAAACGTTTGATGTCATGAAACCACGGTTTATCATCGAAGACTGCTTCAGTTGCGAATACATATGCAGGTCTTTCAAGGCGTTTGATACGGATCTTAGGAATATCATTCCAATCGTTGACTTTGAACATGGAAGATAGAGTAGCCAAGGCGTCTGCCATTCGATTCTGATCTCGAGGATATGATGCGCCCACTTTGTTGAAGAAAGTCAACAATCGTCTTGCATAATCTCTGTAGGGAATCAAACCAAGATGATGAGTTTCATACTTGTCTTTGATTTGGTTGATCACAAGGGCTGAGTCTCCATATATGTCAAGGATCTTGATCCTCAAATCGATGGCTTCTTCGATACCCATGATACAAGCTTCATATTCTGCGATGTTGTTGGTGCAATCAAATAACAATCTGGAAAACGGATATGAGAACCCTGAGTAATGATAACGCCCAATTCCATTGCCAAAAACATTAATCGCTCCATCAAAATTAGGCCCCATCTAGATTCGGATCCGACCTTCTTCGGTCACAATCTTTCATCTTTAAGTACATAACATCCTCGCTGTGGAAATCAAACTTGAGAGATTGGTATTCGTTGAGCGGCTGATAAGCCAAGTGATCGGCAAGAATGCTTCCTTTGACCGCTTTTTGAGCACGATCGGATGTCATATTCAGATAATAGCATCTGCCATTGAGCAATTCTTCCCGTTAAGGCAGGCTTTTCAAAGACGTACTTGATTGGATCCATTTTGAGATTAACCAAGTCGTGTGATTGATCATGTATCGGCGAGACGCTTGAAGCCCACACCAAAGCACATCATGTTTTCTCGAGCATGGAGTAATGAGTCTCACAGTCTGTGAACTTTTTACTCAGGTAGTAGATGGCATGCTCCTTCTTACCAGTTTCATCTTGCTGTCTAAGAACGCAACCCATGGAATCTTCTAGCACGGTAAGGTACATGATTAACGGTATTCCTTCGACCAGAGGAATCAGTATTGGTGGTTCTGACAGGTATTCTTTGATGCTGTCAAACGCTTTTTGGCAATCTTCTCGTCCACACAACCTCTTGATTTTTGAGGAGAAGCTTGAATATCATCCCACAAGTAGCAGTCATTTGAGAGATAAATCTGGAGATGTAATTCAATCGTCCAAGAAATCCTCTTACTTGCTTTTCCGTATGTGGAGTAGGAATTTCTTGAATAGCCTTGAATTTGTCAGGGTCAACTTTAATACCTCTTTGACTGACGATGAAACCTAGGAGCTTTCCAGATCTTACCCCAAAGGTGCATTTGTTAGGATTCAGACGAAGCTGAAATTTCCTTAGTCGTTGAAACATCTTCAAGAGTTATTCTATATACTCTTCTTTAGTGTCAGACTTTGCTATCATGTCATCCACATAGACTTCGATCTCTTTGTGCATCATGTCGTGAAAGAGAGTAGTCATCTCCCTTTGGTAAGTTGCGCCTGCATTCTTTAGTCCAAACGGCATTACTTTGTAGCAAAATGTGCCCCACGGCGTGATGAAAGATGTCTTCTCCATGTCTTCAGGAGCCATTCTCATCTGATTATAACTAGAGAAACCGTCCATGAAAGAAAAGACGCTGAATTTTGCAGTGCTATCCACTAGCATGTCGATGTGTGGTAGTGGGAAATCGTCTTTTGGACTTGCTTTGTTCAAATCCCGATAGTCGACATACATCCTGACCTTGCCGTCTTTCTTGGAGACAGGTACTATGTTGGCTAGCCATTGAGGATATTCAGAAGTGACGAGGAAACCAACGTCGAGTTGCTTTTGAACTTCCTTTTTGATTTTGTCAGGCGTACCAGTGTGAACTCTTCTCAGTCTTTGTTTAACTGGTGGAGACTCCGGTCTTAATGGCAAATGATGCTCCACGATGCGGGTATCTAAACCCGGCATGTCTTGATAAGACCAAGCGAACACATCAACATATTCTTTGAGAAGATCTATCAGTTTGCCCTTGACGTTGCTGTCGAGTAGAGCTCCGATATTTACTTCTTTTTTGTCTTCTTTAGAACCCAAGTTGATTGATTCTAGAGGCTCTTTGTGAGGCTGTATGATTCTTTCCTCGTGCCTAAGAAATCGAGAAATCTCATCTGGGATCTCTTCTTCAACTTCTTCTCGGCGACTTCACTGGGGATTTCAAAGTTGAGAGAGAGCGTAGAGTTATTGCTTTCAATGGATTTGTCCATCTGTTAATCTGCATGTTTTGATTTATGTTTTGATTAATTAACTCCTTTTTTTTTTATCGAAAAAAGTTAATGTGAAAGTGAATGCAGATTATATTCTTTGAAGATTTTATTTATTGTGTTTTTTAGGATCATCATTTCCAAGAAGGGTAAAAATGAAAATAAACACAAAGTGTGGAATCAAAACAACGCGTTTATTTATGATTCACAATATGAAACAGGGCCCTAAAATACAAACTCATTGGTCTTGGGCAAGACAAAGAGAAATTATTTAAAAGCTAAGCCCTATAAAACATCTCTTCGCTTTGGGCGAAGCGAGAGTTCAAACAAAAGCAAAGACAAACTACTTAGAACTATGAACATTAGTCCGAACTTCAACAGGTTTCCAATAGTGGCGAATTCCTTGGAAGTCGAGGTACTCTGGTAATTTTCCACTTGGCTTAATCCTTGATTAGACTTTGGTCATTGGTCGAGCAGGCTTTGAAGATTCTGGACGGTTGACCTTGCCTTTTGTGCTGCTAAAACGATCTTCTTCTGCTTGATGAACAGATCGGGAAGTATGGGATACAGCATATGTACTTTCTATTGGCATTTGCATCAAATTTTGGGGATGCACCCTCCAATCTTCTGAGTGCAGAGACTCATTGTCGGCGACACTTTCCAATTCGTATCCCGAATCGTACCCCTGATTTTCAGTAATTACGTTGATGTAGTGGTAGTCAAGATTTGGTTTAACAAACTCCACAGGTGCGTCAAAGTAGAGATCTTCATTTGGGACCTCGATTGGCTGATCAGATCGGGAAGATGGGTACACCTCCTCTGGTTGACTAGGATACTCAAAATAATCACCCCATCCAGTGGGCTGGATGTCTTCAATTCTGATTTTTGAGCTTTCTGGCGTAGTGTATTTCACTATATAGTCAAACTTGCCACTTGGTTCTCCCAAGGTGTCCTAAACTTCAGAAGAGTTAGATGGATTTTCCTTCTGTTGTAAGGATATGCCTTTGAATTGATCAGTTGGAGGATAGTACGGTGCGTACGATTCTTCCTGAGACACATATTCAGGGCTGTTTAGATAAGTGCTCCACTCTTCAGATCCAGAGAGATCATCTTCATCGCCTTCAATGGTAATGACGTTTACTTCTTGAAGAACAGGGTTTAAGAAACCCCCACTGTGGAATACTTTTTTGATGGGACGAAGTGTTTCATCCCTTTGCTTGTCTTTTGGAAATACTGGAGCAAATCCGAGCCCAGCCTTTGTCTCGTTGTTGACAGGCTTGATTAGTTATCCCCAACCTTCAGCATTGCCATCTTTCACTATTTCCGCTGCCTCTTTGTAAGAAGAAATAGATGATCTGCTTTTGCTAGTAGATTCATCTTCTAACGGATGTCCTGGGAGATGTGTCCCTTCAACGTCGTTGGCTGTGATGAAAGAAAAACTGGACAAATGGCTTATTAGTAAAGCTTGTTCACCGATGATGGTCACTAGCTTCCCATTTACTGTGAATTTCAGTTTCTAATGGAGAGTGGATGTCAAGCTCCTGCTTCGTGGATCCATGGTCTTCCTAGCAAACAACTGTAAGCAGCTGGCACATCCATGACCTGGAAAGTGATTTGGAAAGTATGCGGACCAATTGTCAGCGGGAGATCGACTTCCCCAATAACTGACTTCCTTGACCCGTCAAAGGCTCTTACCATTATGTCATTGAACTTCATCGGTGTCCCTTTGTAAGCTAAACGAGCAAGAGTCGTTTTTGGCATTATGTTTAAAGACGAACCGGTATCTACTAATACATTGGACAGGGAATCTGATTGACAAATCATTGAGATGTGCAGAGCCAGATTGTGATCTTTCCCTTCCTCTGGAAGTTCCTCATCACTGAAACTTAGATTATTGCAAGCTGTTATGTTGCCCATAATTCCTCCAAATTGGTCTGTAGTCACATCGTGATCTACATAGGCTTGATCTAGTACTTTCATTAAAGCTTCTCGGTGAGCTTCGGAGTTCAAAAGTAGAGATAGTATCGAAATCTTGGAGGGATTCTGCATCAGCTGATCCACGACTCTATACTCGCTTTTCTTGATTAACTTTAATATCTCATCAAAATCTGTGTTGACGTTGGTTCTATCAGGCGGACCAACATTTGTGTCTGGATTGACAACGGGAATCCTCGCACGGTTTTCAGATGATGTATTAACAGGATCTTGTCTAACAATAGGAACAACATGCGGTTTTGGTTGTAGCGGAGTATGTACTCGTCCACTTCGCGTCACTCGTCCTATCTCAGTTATGTTGACATTAGCTGGAAGAATTGGCATGGGTTTCTTCTTCCCATCCTCTATTACAGTTGCATTGTATTGATAGGGGAATTGCTTTGCTAGAACTGTATGAAACAGGACCGGGTAGGCAAATCACCAAAGGAGACCCTGGAACATTTGAACCATTATATTCTATCTCCACATGCTCGGGTACATTGAAACAGGGGATAATAACGTTTACTTCAGGATTTTCCGAGTTGATATCTGAGACTAAAAGCTCATGCGGAAAATGCCCTACTGTATTCACGTTATGGTCATCTATGTTTCCGTAGATCTGTATGTCACCAATGTCTAGCAATCGTTGAATGTCTGCTCTTATGATGGGACATCCTCGAAGATCCTTGTAGCAGATGTTGCAAGCTGTGTAATCGTGTTTAGTGAAAGCGCCCATTGTACTGTATGTATCATGGAGATGTACCAAGTTTCCTCTGATTAGATTCACATCTGTGACGAGATACCGATCTGTATTTCATAGTATCAGATTCACTGTATGTGCACTGTGATTGGGAAGTGGATTTGCTTGCACGTTTGGATTTGTATTTCTAAAGGAAAGAAGATTAGACTTTACTAATCTCTGTACTTCAGCTTTTAACGCTATGCAATGCTCAAGATCATGACCCGGTGCCCCTTGATGAAAAGGGCAAGATACATCCGCTTTGTACCACCACGGCTATTTTTCCGGTACCGGAGGTGGTGACCTTGTCTTCACTAGATTCCTTTCTATTAATGCAGGGTATAGTTCTGTGTACATCATATGAATTGGGTCGAATTGCGAGACCCGAGGCGCCGCTTTGATTGTTGAACCGCCGAGCATTGACGAGGTCGTTGAGTTTGTTGGAATCATGGAGCAATTCAGATTTGGACTTATGTTAACAATGGTGCTATTAGCCACTGTTGTCGTGACATTCCTTCGTGGTTTCCTCGTGATACCATTCCTATGTCATGTTCCTTCTTCTTTGAAAATCGGTTCCAACCTTCTTAGTTCCACTAGAAGATCCCGCCTCTTGGTTAGGCGTCCGATCCGAACTCCTTCCTCTAACCGCATTCCCATGCTTACCATCTCGTGAAATCTCCGGAGCGCTAGCGATCATTCGTAGTAAAATGGACCAAGAGTGTTTAAGAAAACCTTGGTCATCTCCTTCTTCTAATGGTGGGTTGACTTGGAATTTCCTCCATCGCTGAGCGTATTCTTTGAATGTCTCTTTTCTTTTGAGACATGAAACGGAGTTGATCTCGATCTGGAGCCATATCCAAGTTGAATTTGTATTGTTGTACGAAGGCTTCACCTAAGTCATTGAATGTTTGGATACTTTCCCTGTCTAATCCCATGTACCACTTCATGCGGCACCGTGAGACTATCCCGAAGTAATGGATTAATAATCGTGATCGCAGACGTGGACATTTTCCGGCATACATCGTAAGATGACTCGTGATGTGAGTTTTTTGTACTATTCAAAGTCGTGGACCTTGAATTTTGCGGTATTCTTACGCGAGGAACTAAGCACGATCGTGAGCGTTTCCCAAATGCCTTTTCCGAATTGTTTTAATTTCAAGCTGCATCTTGAGGAGCTGTTCCTGGAGATTTTCCATCGAGCCACGAGAATTTGTGTTATCGCCTTGAATATGGTGAACTTCTTCGTCTGCAGTAGTGTGCACTACGGAAGCTGAGTTCGTCATGATCGGTTGAGAAACCGTCATGGTTACTTGCGGAAGAGTTACTCCACGTTGCGGAGTAAGTGTTGAGTTTTGCAAAGTAGGTACTTCAAGCGTGGTTGTTTGCACTTGAGAAGTCGGTTGGCAAAATCCGATGCCAAAGTTGAAAGGCATGCCCCATGGATAACCTTGCATATCGGGGCGAACCATCGGCAATTTGAAACCGAGTAGTAGTGTCATCTGAAATCGCTGCTTGATTTTGACTGCTCAATGTTGCTTGCTGACTTTGCGCTGCTGCCAATGAGTTGACCAAAGAAGTGAGTCTCTCCACCTCTTCTTGCAGTGTTGTAACTATGCTACGAAGCTCAACATTTTCTTGCTCAACTCCTTCCATTACTTTTCTTCTTTTTGAACGCGTATCGTATGTTCGAGTAGGCTGTGGGCGTGGTCGAGAAACTCTAAGACGCGACAGCTTGGCATCTTTTTCTTTCTAGAAAGAATTTCCAAAAGATCAGACTCTAGACAAAAGACTCAAAATGCAAAGTATGATGCATGATTATGAATGTAAAGAAAAATTTCCAAAGAATTTATGCTAAAAGAGAAATTTCTGGCAAATATTTGGATGGGAAACGCATATTTTATTAATTATTGAAAGAAGATTACAACAATTTTGTTTTTCAGCATTGCTCACACAAATGATAAAATAAATGATAAAAATTACAATCTAAACTAATTAATCGTCCTCGTCGGATGAAGATTCAAAGGCTTGATGTAGCTTTAACTTCGTGATTTCCTTTCCATAGTGAGCTTTCAATTTTCTCGCTTTTAGCTTGCTAATGACTTTCTTCCATTAAATGGAGCAGGATCGTGGTTGTCATTTCCTCAAGCTTTCTTTTCCTTTCTTTGATGTATCTTTTGATCGCGTTATCTTTCCGCGAATCTTCTCATCTTTCTCCATGAGCCATTCATCCCGAAGTAAAGCGTCTTTTAATGATCTTTGACCTGCTGCTTAAGCTTCTCATTTTCGAGATCAGTCTTAAGGAATTTGTCTTCCAAAGCTTCCTTCTCAAGTCTCATCTTGGCCAAAGCTTCTTGGTATTTTCCCATAGTTTCGACGGGAAAAATTGTTGATTTGGAAGCTGCTGAGAACATAGGTTCCTCATAAGCGTAAGGCATTCGAAATTCTTTTGCTCTTTTTTTTACCCAAGAAGTGTAGATTTCCATGGCTACACAGTTCCTTGCATTACCTTTTCCTTTCCTTCGGATGTGATGCCAAGCTCTGATCATCCTAGCTTTCAAACCTTGGGAATCTTCTCCTTCGTGATAGAAATAGCTCTCTACTGTAAATCCAAGAGGTTTACTAGAGTTTACATATCCGAGTTGACGTCTCGCCAAGAATGGGTTGTAGTTGATTCCTCCTTTTGTACCGATGAGAGGTACGTTGGCGAATTCTCCACAGCTCTCAATGATTTCCATTTCATTGTCTGCCAAGGTATACCAATGGATATCATCGTTCGTAAGAGACATGAGTCTTCTTGACCAATGCCAATCGTCTTTGTTTTTGCGGAAGATCGGAGATTTAGGCAAGTGTGAGATAATCCATTTGAAAAACAGAGGTACACAACACACGATAGTTCCATCTCCTTGACGATTCCTATGATGAATGGAGAAGTACGTGTCACCAAGCAAAGTGGGAACGGGATTTCCAATCAGAAAGATCCTTATGGCATTGATATCAACGAAACTTGGGACGTTGGGAAACAACACCAATCCATAGATGAGTAAAGCTAAAATAGCTTCAAAGGCTACCATACTACCGGCTTCAGAAAATTTAAGAGCCTTCTCCATTAGGAACTTTGAATTTAGTCCTAAGAATTTTCCTTTGGTAGTTAGGTTTTTGTCTATCTCAGATTTCTTTAAGTGAGTCATCGTTGCCATGACTGGTGACTTAGGAATGGCTTCCAAACCATTGATAGGCACTTTGTTCGACACTGAGATACCTAGTATGTGCGTATTTCCAAAGTAGGCATCAACGGTAATCGTGAAAAGTGAAACAATGATAGATCGATCGAAATCAAGGAAAGTTTTGAGAAGTCCTTCATCAATGTTAGTGTTCGTAATAGTTAAAAGAGTTCCATAGCGTCAAACCGAGGGATCTTCTACCAAGGATGCTAACTCTTTAACTTCCCTACGTCAGAATCCTAAAACTGTATCTCTTGGTGAATCTTCCTCCGACGTCCATCACTCTAACCTAAAATATTTACAAAGAAAATCTCTAAATTCTTTGAAATGGGAAGATAAATGAAGTTTTTGAATGAATGCATGAATGCTACAAACATGCTTAGTAGTTATACACACGGTCAAGCGCTCAAGTCACGAGCATGAGGCCAACGATAAGAATCAAACGTGGGTAAGTTCTAAGGGCTTATTCATCCGTGAAATGTGTTCTATCGATAATACAGTGCTCAACACTTCTCTTTGAAATATTATCGGATTTGTTGAATACTCAAGTCCAATAATATTTTCAAGAAAAACTCGCTCGATCGTAGTCTCGCATGACACTATTCTAGGCTTACGCCCGGATAATTTCGCACTACATCCTAAATGGCCGTGATGGGTTATGTGTTCTACACCACTCGACCGCAAGTTCTCTTGAAAGCAAAATGTCTTCGCAAATACTTGCTAAACAAAAATACCCCCAAGACAACCTCCACTGAGAGAGAGGGATCTCATATTAACTCTGTAAGTACTGAGACTTCTCACAAGTTAATACGACTATACCCCCACCTAGATCTTAAAATGTTTCTTAAATCCGGGTGAGGATTTCTTTCCATCAAATGAAATCGCGAAAACACACAATAAAAGAAAAACAAACATATGCACATATGAAAGCTTAACCACTTTTTTTCTTTTTGAAAACAAAAAAAGCTTGGTGCTCTTGAGCAGAGTCACATTTTTTTTGAAAATCAAAATTTTGACGTACTCCCAGAGTCGCCATTTTTCTGTCGTTAAAAGTGACGCTAGGAATCGAATCGAATTCAATCCTCGCTCAAACGATTTACTTTTTGATTTGTTTATAAAGATGTCGCGAGCATCAAGCTTTATTATTTTCAACACAAGAAATTATGATTTAATGATTATGAAAAAGGGGAAAGCTGCTAATACCCTCAATTGATATGATATGCGTAACGACTAGCGCAAACTAGACGCAACGCATTGGGGAGATTCCGGGTAAGGGGGTTTGTTATATAAAGGGAATAGATGGAGCACCCTAAATATATATAGTTATCTATAGCTTTATATATGAATATCTTTGATATGTTTGTGTGTTTTAATTGCTATTTCTATGATTGGGAAAGTTTCTCCTTTGGGATTTCAAAAAGGATAGATTATGCGGGATCCTAATGTTTGTTATTATTGTGCTCGCAAAGATCTTTAGATCTTCTGCATACATATCCCTTAATGGGAATCAGAGCATTTGTAGCTCGGATCTACAGGGATCTATGGTTTGTTTGGTCTGAGAGAGAAAGAAATTTGCTCGGCAAGGATGAGACCTTGTGCCTACGTATTCTCAAAAGGAAGTTGAGAAAGTCAGAGCAATCGTAGTTCCCACTTATGCTAGTGGAAAGCAACAGGATGTTAGTAAGAGACAGACAAATGTCATCTTAATGAAAAAATGTATCTAATCTATTTCATCACATATATTTTGAAAAGTTTGTCTGATTAAAATCTTTCATCGTAAGTTATTGGTGTTTTGCTTGAGTGTACAAGCGTTACCACTTACATGTTTAAGAAAGATGTTTTGAAAAAAAGATGATTGAATCTATTAATCGTAAGCATTGGGTGTTTTGCTTGAGTGTACAAGCGTTACCACTTACGATTAAGAGATGTTTTTGTTCAAAATGAGTTTGAAAAGTTTTTGACTGTATGTGATGTGATAGATGAGATACTTCTTCCATAGAGATGATAAACGTCTAAATCTCGAGGAGAAATTGATTGGATTACGGGATGCTTTTAAGAAGCCCATGGGTCCTTGTATTGTAAGCCCAAGAGGAGGCATTCCGAGGGTCATCAAGGGTCATCGAGGGTCCTTGTATGAAGCTCAAGAGGAAGCTATAGGGTATGGCTGGCTTTGGCTTTAAAAGGGATTTCACCGGGAAACCATCCTTTTGGAATTAAGAGCAATTTCACCGAAATTATACTGGTTCTATCTTAACGCGGCGATTCTTTGTATTGGAAGCCCAATAGAGGTCAAGAGATTCTGCCTCTTTCATTGTATAATGCCCAAGAAGGCTAAACTCAATGAGGAGTTCTTTTGAACGAAGCCCAAGAGGAGGCTGACTCAACAAGGGAGTGTTGTTTATATGAAGCCTAAGCGGAGGCTGAACTCAAATGAATGAGTTTTCTTATATGAAGCCTAAGAGGAGGCTGAAATCAGTTGAAATAAGTTACCTTGTACAAAGCCCAAGTGGAGGCTAACTCTGCAGGGGATGAGTTATCTTGTATAAAGCCCAAGAGGAGGCTAAACTGTGGGGAACCTATTGGTTAGACTAGTTGTTATGTTATAAATAGACAGTTGTATAAACAAGTGTGTGTGTGTGTGTGTGATATGTATTCACAGGAGTTTATGAAGGAAATATAAACAATGCATGATGTTTATTTACAAAATTTTATGAATGAAATATAAACAAGTGTCTGTGAAACGAACGTTTAAAACGAGCGTAACTTGATTATTTACAAGTTTGAAGGTGTACAAAGAAGTAAATATGTACACGAACGAGTATTTATGTACGAGAGGATGTGGATGTACATAGGAGGGTTGGGACTTACACCATGATGGTGGCCCATTGGTTTAAAAGCAGTTTCACCGGGAATAATGCTCCTTTCAATACCAATGGTATTCAATGTATACACAAGTGAAATGAAAACAAACGATCGAAGTTTGTCTGTACTTGAGTATTTACAAAAAGTATCTGTATTATGGACAGGTAAAATTTTGTATGTATATGAAAAGAATTGGATATGTACAAGGAAAATATGTATGTACATAAAGAATGTTGGGACTTACACCGTAAGGGAGGCCCATGATCGTTTAAGAAATTTGAGAGAAAACGAATTCAGTTTTATCGTTCAATCGGATCGATCATGGAAAAAGATGTAAGTTTTGATGAAAAGTTTTGAAGAATGTTTTTGAAAGTGTTTTTGAAAGATGGCATTTACTTGTGAAAAGTTTTGAAAAGAATCGGGCTTCGAAAGTTTGAAAAAAATCACCTTTAAAGGTGTTTTGAAAAGTACTCAAAAGTACCGTTTTCGGCTCGATCAAAATATAATCGGATAAAAGTTTTTTCTGAAACATTTTGACACTATCATAAAATAGATACATTAATTGACAAGTGTACAAAAAATCACCTCAAAATGAGGAGTTTTGATTGGGTTTTGAAAAAGTCAAAGTTTGTAAAAAATTATGAATGAAAAATTAAAAAAGTTTGGCAAAAAAGTTTGGAACTTAGAAAAAATTTCAAGTGTTAAAATTTCATACTTTTTCCAAACATCATGGCATTTTTTCACATAGTTCCACTTTGAATTGGAAAAAACTCAAAACATGAAAGTTGTAACCCTTGAAACAAGCTCTCCAAAATGTCCAAAACTCTCAAATCCATGGAGTCTAGCTATACTTTTGATTTTGAAACATAGAGCTCCAAAATCTTTGAATTTCAAGTACAAAGTTCAAGATTATAGGTCATTTTGCATTTTCTTCTTCTAGAGCACATGCCACCTTGCAAAGATAAGCTAGAGCTGATAAAAATCAGTTGGATGTAATTATGATGGATAAGATCAAAGTTGAGAATTAACCATGGTTAAAAGGAAGCTTCCTTTTGCATTTAATGCAAAAATGACTTCCTTGCCCTCTAAGGCAAGTTGAAAATACCGAAGCCAAACTTTCTCACTTATCTTTCAGAATTTGTGACCTATAAATAGAGGTATTGTTTTCAATTTCAAACACACCAAAGCCATGCAAGAACATGCTTTCTCTCTTCTTTCTTAAAATTCAAGAAACATAGTGTATTTTGAGAAAACTTGCATTTTTGAAAACTAGTGAAAAACTTTGAGTAATTTGGTGTCTAACATGTTTTAATATCAATATGAAACTTGTTTGAAACATAAAATCAATACAACCCAAGCTAAAAATCAGTTTTTGCATTTCATGTTCACAAGCTTGCCAAAACTGCCATAACTATAGAATTTGGACTTTGCCTCGAACAACTTGAGTTTTGATCATCCAAACATCATCAACATACATCATAGAGATGATGCAGACCATTAACATCAGCCTGTAACACCTCTAACCACGATTTCCAGTTTCACTTTGAGTTGTATGCAGGTCGACTTGGTCAGAGTTATCCAAGCAATTTCAAAGCAAGCAGACCATTCATACATGATCCTTGAAGGCCGATGGTTCTCTAAGAATCATTAAATCACAACTGGAAACACTCCTTCACCATTTTCGATCTCAGCTTGAACAGGTAAGAAGCTCAACTTCGAGCTCTATGATTTCTTGATTCCAGTCCAAAAAACTCTTGGCCATTTTGTTTCTGCACTATCCACGATCAATAACCCTCAATCAATCGATCAATTCATCAACCATACACGATTTCAATTAGGTTTTTCAATTTTAGGGTTCTTCGTGTTCTTGAGAAATTCAATCATGTAAGGCTTAAAATAAATGAAATTAAAGAACACCATCATGTTCCTGGGCTTGAAACGAGCAGGATTGATGTTTACATCTTTTGATTTCATCAAGAAACGAAGATTTAAGGATTGATTGAAGGATAGGAGATGAAGAACAAGCTGCGCGCGTTTTTTTGAAAATTCAAATATTCGTTTATAATATTATAAAATTAATTGATTTCAATACACGGATGTATTGCCGCCCCACGGTTGCCAGCTCACTCTTAAAACTCTCATGCCATGCCTTGCCTAACAGGTCCCGGGTTCGAGTAGCCTTGGGACCTTTTTGCCAAACTTTTTTAATTTTTCATTCATAATGTTTTACAAACTTTGACTTTTTCAAACCCAATCAAAACTCCTCATTTTGAGGTGATTTTTTGTACACTTGTCAATTAATGTATCTATTTTATGATAGTGTCAAAATGTTTCAGAAAAAACTTTTATCCGATTATATTTTGATCGAGCCGAAAACGGTACTTTTGAGTACTTTTCAAAACACTTTTAAAGGTGATTTTTTTCAAACTTTCGAAGCCCGATTCTTTTCAAAACTTTTCACAAGTAAATGCCATCTTTCAAAAACACTTTCAAAAACATTCTTCAAAACTTTTCATCAAAACTTACATCTTTTTCCATGATCGATCCGATTGAACGATAAAACTGAATTCGTTTTCTCTCAAATTTCTTAAACGATCATGGGCCTCCCTTACGGTGTAAGTCCCAACATTCTTTATGTACATACATATTTTCCTTGTACATATCCAATTCTTTTCATATACATACAAATTTTTACCTGTACATAATACAGATACTTTTTGTAAATACTCAAGTACAGACAAACTTCGATCGTTTGTTTTCATTTCACTTGTGTATACATTGAATACCATTGGTATTGAAAGGAGCATTATTCCCGGTGAAACTGCTTTTAAACCAATGGTCCACCATCATGGTGTAAGTCCCAACCCTCCTATGTACATCCACATCCTCTCGTACATAAATACTCGTTCGTGTACATATTTACTTCTTTGTACACCTTCAAACTTGTAAATGATCAAGTTACGCTCATTTTAAACGTCCGTTTCACAGACACTTGTTTATATTTCATTCATAAACTTTTGTAAATAAACATCATGCATTGTTTATATTTCCTTCATAAACTCCTGTGTATACATATCACACACACACACTTGTTTATACAACTGTCTAGTTATAACATAACAACTAGTCTAACCAATAGGTTCCCCACAGTTAAGCCTCCTCTTGGGCTTTATACAAGATAACTCATCCCCTGCAGAGTTAGCCTTCACTTGGGCTTTGTACAAGGTAACTCATTTCAAATGAGTTCAGCCTCCTCTTAGGCTTCATATAAGAAAACTCATTCATCGAGTTCACCCCGCTTAGGCTTCATATAAGACAACACTCCTTGTTGAGTCACCTCCTCTGGGCTTCGCTCAAAAGAACTCCTCATTGAGTTTAGCCTTCTCTTGGGCATTATACAATGAAAGAGACAGAAATCTCTTAACCTCCTATTGGGCTTCCAATACAAAGAATCGCCAGCGTAAGATAGAACCAGAGTATAATTTCCTGAAATTGCTCTTAATTCCAAAAGGATGGTTTCCCGGTGAAATCCCTTTTAAAGCCAAAGCCAGCCATACCCTATAGCTTCCTCTTGAGCTTCATACAAGGACCCTCGATGACCCTCGGAATGCCTCCTCTTGGGCTTACAATACAAGGACCCATGGGCTTCTTAAAAGCATCCCCTAATCCAATCAATTTCTCCTCGAGATTTAGACGTTTATCATCTCTATGGAAGAAGTATCTCATCTATCACATCACATACAGTCAAAAACTTTTCAAACTCATTTTGAACAAAAACATCTCTTAATTGTAAGTGGTAACGCTTGTACACTCAAGCAAAACACCCAATGCTTACAATTAAAATATTCAATCATCTTTTTTTTCAAAACATCTTTCTTAAACATGTAAGTGGTAACGCTTGTACACTCAAGCAAAACACCAATAACTTACGATGAAAGATTTTAATCAGACAAACTTTTCAAAATGTATGTGATGAAATAGATTAGATACATTTTTTCATTAAGATGACATTTGTCTGTCTCTTACTAACATCCTGTTGCTTTCCACTAGCATAAGTGGGAACTACGATTGCTCTGACTTTCTCAACTTCCTTTTGAGAATACGTAGGCACAAGGTCTCATCCTTGCCGAGCAAATTTCTTTCTCTCTCAGACCAAACAAACCATAGATCCCTGTAGATCCGAGCTACAAATGCTCTGATTCCCATTAAGGGATATGTATGCAGAAGATCTAAAGATCTTTGCGAGCACAATAATAACAAACATTAGGATCCCGCATAATCTATCCTTTTTGAAATCCCAAAGGAGAAACTTTCCCAATCATAGAAATAGCAATTAAAACACACAAACATATCAAAGATATTCATATATAAAGCTATAGATAACTATATATATTTAGGGTGCTCCATCTATTCCCTTTATATAACAAACCCCCTTACCCGGAATCTCCCCAATGCGTTGCGTCTAGTTTGCGCTAGTCGTTACGCATATCATATCAATTAGGGTATTAGAAGCTTTCCCCTTTTTCATAATCATTAAATCATAATTTCTTGTGTTGAAAATAATAAAGCTTGATGCTCGCGACATCTTTATAAACAAATAAAAAGAGTAAATCGTTTCGAGCCAGAGGATTTGAATTCCGATTCGATTCCCTAGCGCGTCACTTTTTAACGCGAACAATATATATAAAGGGTCAACAACCTTAGAGATGGTTCAGCAATAGGTCAAACATCCCCAGCAGAGTCGACACTTTTCTGAAGCGGAAAAAACTGCGAGTATAAGCCATTGAATTGACTTAACTCAAAAAGTAACAAGAGAGTCGGCACCACGCTTTTATTTTATCCAAAGGACTAGGAAAAGGAGAGAATAAAATCCTAACAAAAAAATATTAGAGATCTGAGACCGGGGATTGGGGGTTAGTTATGCAAAAGGAAGGTGTTAGGAACCCAAAGCATCTATGGTACTCCGTATGAAGATTTTTGAAAATTTGTATATATGTGCTAAAAAAAGAGTATGTACAAAATGGATGGTGGGGGGAGAAATGAAGTATTTTTTATCATTTTTGGTTTGATAGAACATCCAATGAGTTCCGGGCCTACATACTAACAATGTGCAATGTTGAAATCAAAACCAAGTAGTTCGGCTAAAAAAGACCAAAATTGTGTGTTTGTTGATTTTAAGAAAATGCTTGTTAGAAAAGCCACAAAGGGCTCAAAATGTTTGAATGAGGTAAGGTGTTTTTTAGTGTTATGAAAAGAAAAGTCAAAGTATTGTTAAATAAATAGAAAGTTTATTAAGAAAAGGAGTTTGAAAATGCGTGGACCTAAGTCTAAGTTTTTTATGAAAGCGGTTTGATTTTTGAAAACAAGAATCATTTCAAAAAGAGGGAATATTTTGAAAATTAAAGAATAGAGAGGAGATGAAGAGGCTAACCTAAGTGCATAAAGTAAAAGGTTAGAGTAAAGAAAGATCTAACTGAGTGAGAAGAATAGTACTTGACATCAAGAGCCAATACCATATCTCATCCTTTGATTTACCACATAAGCCACAAATAAGTAGACAAAAAAAACTAAACTTTAGATAATTCAGAGCCTCAGATGAACTCTTGTCTTAAGAAAAAAATGGGCGGAGTAACGACTGTATTTGGAGGAAATCCACTCTTAATCGAGTATAACAAAATAACATGCATACAAAGATAATAAGCAGACATGACAGAATAACACCAAGGGCGCAAATATCTCCAAGCTGAGGTAGACGTCCTAATCCTAAGTCCAAAGATCAATTTCCAAGCACAAACATAGTAATCAAGTCCATTTAAAAGTTTTATATATTTAAGTTGAATTATTAAGTATTTTGGAAAAGGAAAACAAAGCTAAAGTGAGCAAATTCAAAATGGCAAGAAAATAAAATGCTCAAGTAAGCAAAGGAAAAACGACAGAAAATAAAATGCTCAATTGCAAAATGACATGAAACGTAAATTCTGAAATTAAAGGTGCATAAAAATAAAGAGCATAAAAGTAAATGCGGAAAGTAAAGTGCGAAAAATAAAAATAAAAAGCAATTAATAAAGGTTAGCAAGATGACCAACTTGAAACATGTCAAGTATATCATCATATTGTTAATTGTTAGTCGTCAGCAAGGTGACCATCTTGAAACATGCGCATGAAGACTTGCCAGAAGCTTGATAGAATCAACGCAACCACACGACAAGTTCCAATTGCTTTTTGTCAATTATATCACCGATTTTAGAATTATCACATCACTTGATCAAAGATGATTGAGAATTTCAAATGGACAAGGTTAGTGGAAACTTTCCAGATACTTGATTAGAAATCAACACAATCACACGGCAAGCGGCACAAGTGTTGAACTAAGATGAAAGCTCCAGTCATCTTTTGGGGCTTATGTTAGAACAAAGGAAAAATGAGATTAAGAGGAAGAAATAATTTCCAAGTTTATTTCACATCAGATGAATTTATTCGATCTAACTTCGTCAAAATCAATCAACTTTCTTGATGGATTTGGTCAAGAGACCTATCAACACGCAAATTCCATTGATGTTGAGAAAATTTGTGACTCCATAAAATATTCAAAAGTCAGAAGAAAAAAAATGAAAAAAACATCAAATAAAAAGGATTAAAATGATTTTGAAATTAGGTTATTTAATTGGACTTTATTGACGAAATACATAAATTATGTTTTCATCAAAATAAAATTCCTAGAAAATTACGCAAAGTCAAACAGAGGTCAACAAATGTGGACAAATTTTTTTTAGAAATTTTTAAAGTCAGAAAATATTTTTAGAAAAAGAAGGTGAAATAAACCAAAAATGACAAAAAATAGTAAAATCAAAAATAAAAATGCAATGAGGTCACCAATATTTGTTAAATGAACATTGGATTCATCCATAATTTTTCTAGAATTTTAAAATGTCAAAATGTATTCTAAATCAATTAAAGACATCAAATAAAAGAGAAAAATCAGAAAAATTATCAAATGTGAAAATAAAATTAAGAAAAAATAAAATTCAAAATGATAATACTTCAAAAAAGTTTGTGAATATTTTCATAATTTTTTAGTCAGAAATGAAGTTTGAATGATTTTTTAAAGTTTAAAACATTTAAAATATAAAACCAGAAAATAAAATAAATGTCAAAAAAATGTGGATCGTCTGATCATAGTTAAAACGCGTTAGTAATCACATCCAATGGACGTGGCGATGTGCTTTATATGGATCTCCTAGGTTTTCACATAGGATTACAAATAAAAAAACAAGAAATAATGTCACGCGTTGGATCGATGTTGACTAATAAAAGTAATCAGATCCAAGGGTTCCGAAGATGCGTGCATGATAAAGCGTTATCATAGGAATCAATTTGAAAAAATAACATGGCGTGCTCTCCTTGGTTGAGATGAGATATGTCATCATCTTCAACCTCCAGCCACTCCAAAATTGGAGTTCCTCAAACTGTAAAATCAATAATCATGAGTGGTATCCTTGGATTCGTCTCTTCAAGACGATCTCAACCACATGCTCACAAAAAATTTATGTACACTGAGTGAAGAGAATTTTGACAAAAACTCATATAATAGCGAATAGGATTTTGATGGAGTTCTCACTCAATACTTGATGAAAATGCAAATGGTGAATATCACAAGGATTAGGGTGATAAGGAGAATGCAATGGTGTTATACCCCAAAATTTTCCCTCTTACTTCTCAAGACATTTCACATATCCATACTCAAGGATTTCACAAGGGTTGACCAGACAAACCCTCTCCTAAGCAGTTAACCCAAACTAGGGTTTGGTCATCCTCAAATCAAAGGGGCCTCAAACATTTCCAGTGGTCATCATTTCCTCATCATATGCTTCAAAGAATCTCCATTTCAAGTTTCAAGCCTTACAAGTCAAGTTTCCTCAGACAATTGCTCAGATGGTTAAAAATCAGTTGTATTGGATAAAAAGTCAATTGTGGTCAACATACAGTCAAACTTCATAATTTTTTGTCAAAATCAATATTTTGAAGTGATATTCATCATTTGATCAAGGGTTGATCATGATTCATCAAGAAAAGTCAAGAATTGATCAAAAGTAAAAGTTTTTAAATTGGGCTTTCTCAGACAAAAGTCAACAGAACTTTGACCAGGCATAACTTTCACATACTTTATCAGAAAGTTTTCCACCACAGCTCATTTTGAAGAGAATTCAATTCTCTACAACTTCATGTCTCACAAGCTTGGGCAGAAAATGCTTCATTTGGAAGTTATAGATCAAAACATTACAGGTCCTTTTAAAAGTCAACAAAAAGTCAACTTTTTGTAAAGAGGTGTTCATGAGCATGGAAACTCCAATGAAGATGAAACCAAAACGATTGTTTAGAGGACCTCTTGAGCTTTATAAAACATCCAAGAACACCCAAAAATGTTAAAAATTGATCAAGATACACCTTGCACAAGTTGAGCATTTTTGAGGAGGTGCACTAAGAGAAATACTTCGCAAAACCAAAATTTTTGCAAATGGGCTTAACTTTTCTTGATTCAAACATGTTCCTTAGCTGAATTGGAACCTCCAAGCCCAAGGCAACTAATTTATCTTTTATTTTTTATTTATTTTGGATTTTTAATCATTTAAAAACCAATTTAATTAAAATAAAAGATAGAAAATCAAAAATTAATTCCATGATGGATTTTCTTTCATTCTTGAGGTCCAAGCAAGCCATACAAGTCACAATTTGAAATTCATTGATTGGAAAAGGAATTGAATGAGATTTGATCAAAAAAGGAAATATTTGATTTCATTCCAAATCAAATATTTTCTCATTGATTGGCATATAATTTCTTCATAATTCTTGATCTAATTCACTCTACTATATATACATGATGCATCCACAAGCACAAGAGACGAATTTCTGGCCTCAAAGAACCCTACCAAGCATCAAAAAAACCGTGGCATTCAAGCTATTGGCAGCCATAGTTTCAGTCCAATTCAATCTATTCTAAGCATTCCAACACATTCCTGGAGGTCCTCTGAATCAATCTAGATACTCACAAGCCATCCAAATGTCCAGAATCAAGAAATCACGATTTCGGTTTGCACATTCTAACTCAAATTCGATTTTTGATTTTTCATGCATATTTAACATGTTTTGATTGTTTGTTTGTGTTTAGAATGACGTTTTGAAGCTTTCTGCATAGGTTAATTGTGTTTTGAGTACAGGAATCAGAATCCACCATTGTTAGGGTTTGAAGGTCCGAATTAGGGCTTTGTGTTTTAGGCAAAATTAGCCAAAACCAGTGGTACTATCACACTCAGGAGGCCAAACCAAATCGATCCATGTATTCACCATGGATTTATATTGCTTTTATGTGATTTTTGAAATCTGCAGGTGATGTAGTGATGGACAAAGCCGTCACTATAGGCTATTGCTACGAACAGAAAACCCTAGGTAAAGGTCTGTGTCTCAAGGAAGAAGATGAAGGCCCTGGCGCGTGTTTTTGAGTTTAAATATTTTCAGAAACTATTTTCCCTTATATTGTTTTTATTCCATATCACTAACACAATATGCATTGGTTCATGGAAAGGCGATGTGAGGGAGAAGGCTTCATGCTCAATCCTCGGCTTTGTCAAATCTTTTTTAACACTTGCAAAACTAACCAATTTTCTATTTCTTTTCATATTTTTCCATTTAATTTAATTTCGCTTCACATAATTTTCTAATGCATTAAAAAAATCACAAAAAATATTTTCTTTTTGCATTTAGGTCGAAAAATACTTATTTAATTTTTGACATAAAAACTAATATTTTTGCATGCATATTTTAATTAATTGTTAATTAACCATAAAATTGACTTTTAATTATTTTTCCTTGTTAAAACCAATCCAGAAAATTCCCAAAAAAATGTTTTATCATCTAATTAGGATTACTAACCTAAAAACGTTTTCCTAACTCAAAAATATTTTTTTACTAACACATTTTCTCTTATGCGAATTTCTTTTCTTTTCTGATTATTATGAATCTGCTTCCAGGTTGTAATAGTTAGGATTAATTTTCTCGCATTTCTTTCAATATTATGTAACGGCTCATGGGATGTAATAGCTTAATTAGGATTTACTTTCCGCACTCCTATATTATGTAACTGCCCCAAATCCATGTAATAGCGTAGGATTTACTTTCCGCACTTTTACTTTCTGCAATTTATTTTCCGCATCCATATAAACTGCTAGTAACTAGGCGTGTATGGCAAGATAAAAACGAACGTAGACCACTTCTAAATACAAGATAACATATCTGAATTTAACACACTCTCTTCACACATGCACCCCCTAGAGTATTCTCTCTTGTTGCCTTTCGAATAAATGGTCAAGTCCCTCGAACGTAGAGGTATCCTAGCATCGTTGCCTACAAACATATCATCATAGTCCCTTCGATACAAAGATCATAGTCCCTCGATGTTGCCTACGAATACTTGAATCTCGTCCCTCAATTGTTGCCTACGAAAAGTGATGATCGTCCCTTTGAATGTGCTAGGATACTCCTACAAGTTGCCTTCTATGACCATCTGATGTCCCTTCGAATGTCCCTTTACATCCAACGAATGGGGTTACCTACCAACTAATGGTATGGATAGCACTATTCTAAAGGAAAGTAAAATAACACGGAAATGACCATTCTGAGTAGGTAATAAGACTTTTAGTTGCTTGCTCTATCAAAACATCTTTTCGCACCTCACACTTTTGTCAAAGTTAAAACACTTTCCCAAAATGAAACATTTCCAAACACTTCAGATACATTCCAATGAATCATTACGAAGTCAATGCGAAATGCCTTTTCAAAAACTTTTAAAATACACACACAGAAAGCAATTTTTAAAGATGAGCTAAAGCAACTAAGAGCCCGTAGATAACTACGGATGGAAAGGGTGCTAATACCTTCCCTTTTCATAACCTTCTCCCTTACTCAGAATCTAACGAAGGTCTTTTCCTGTTCTTTTCACCTTCCCTAAATTGGATAAAAGAAAGTCGGTGGCGACTCTTGCTATCCGCAATATTTGCGATCAAAAGAAAAACAATCCAAAGATAGTTCTCCCACCGTATCACAAATGGTGTTTTATTTTACAAGGTTTGATGGAGATTCTTACTGAACGAAGTTCATTTTTAGAGCTCTGAAATTGGACTTGGATAGCACAATCCAGGAGGCTTCAAGGAACGATTCATGTTCTATTAGCTTCAGTGAGGTTCAAGGAAGAAGAATGAATGGTTAATTTCAAACTCGAATGGCTTTGAGAGGGAAAATGAAGTTATAGAAAATTGGATTTGAGAGAGATTTTGGCAGGGGTTTTCTGGTATTCAAAGCTTGAAGAAAGGAGTGGAATGTGTCCCTTATTTATAGGAGAGGCGAATGAAATCAAAATGAAGGGTGAATGATGACATTTGAGTGGAAATCATGAACACCCGTGTTCATGAAGAAAGTGTGACCTTATGTGCATCAAAACTCAATCGTTCTTTGTGTTTTGATGTGCTAATTAATCCTGGGAAGTTCCTAATCACAATTAGTCACGAATGCAAGGCTTAACTTGGCTTAAAAACAAGTTACACGCGCAATTTGCTCTTCTTCAAACTTGCTCTTCCAATAAAAAATTTCTCTTTATTTTCAAAGATGACATGAAGTATACCTCTCAAGGAACATTTGGCAAAAAGAATCACTCAAAAATTCCAAAAATTGAGAAAGTTATGATCTTGTGAATTTGATGAAAATTTGAGAAGTGACATATAATCTTTTGACTTTTCCAAGTAACTTCCAAACAATTTCAATCTTCAAATCTTATATGTAGATAGATTTCACATATTTAAGATTTTTGTGCAAAAATAATGACCTCAATATGATAAATGATGATTAAGATACGATCTTTTGAAGTTGATTGACCAACAATTGAGAAATTCATCAAGGACTTGTAATCTTTTGACTTCAAAGGAAAATTTCCAAGTATTTTATCTTTTCACCAATTGAACTAAGTTGTATTTCACTTCCTTAGGTTCATTGTAAAGGAAAAATGAGCTCAAGGAGACAAGGGATGACCAAGATATGCTCCTTTGAAGTCATACAAGATAGATGAAGCATCAAACTCGGGAGTGGGCAATCATAGATCTCTAAAATAATCTTTTCATCAATAAAACTCCTCGGGTCCAAGAATATTCATATTAGAAGTCCTCTTAAGAGTATAATGACTATGAAATCATCCACAAACTTAATAAAACACCAAGATATGATCCTCAGAAGTCCAAAACCCTAATTTCAGGATAGATAGCCATAGAATGGAGAATTCTTTGAATTTGACGATCTTTTTCAAACATGAAGCATATACTCAATATGTGATGCCATGGTTGAGGACAAGATAAGTCTTCAATGAGAGACAATATATTCAAAATCTTGAGAATCGAGAAGAGAAGGTCTGGAAATAAACACAGTAACCTATTGACTCCTTGAATAAGCAACTTGTGCACCATTCACCTACAACATTTAGCAAGCAGAGTGTACTCATATCATTATTAGAGAAGTATCAAACACATACACAAGGTGCTTGGTGATCTCCTAAGGGCAAAGCCAAATATAGGAGAGATAGGTAGATTCAAAATTGTTATCTTTGTGTCATGCAATGGTAATGAAGCATGAGTGAATCTTAGGGGGCGAAAATTGGGGTACAGCATAGATGAAGTACCTTCTCCTATCGCACTCATCAACAGTGTCACCACCAGCGACATTCGTAGGAATGTTCATGGGCACCGACTCATTTTCGAGATAATCATCTATAGATTTTTTTTTCTAGACATGGCTGAGATATGACAAGAGATCCATATCTTTATTTTATGAAAACTCAAAGAAAAGCAAAAACATTAAATTAAAAATTTGTAGGTTTCCTCCCACATAGCGCTTTGTTTAACGTCAATGGCTTGAAGGCTCGAAAGTGAAAATACTCATGTTGGTTCTCTCGAGAATGACTAATCGATCGAATCGTTAATAATATTCAGCCCATGGCCACTTATCAAGCCATTTCACATATCCCTCGTCTTTTCTTTTCTTTTCGTTCTTTTGTCGGGTGGTTCATTGTTTTGGAATTGTGGTGGTGGTTCTGGATCTATCCTAAGCATCAACTTTTCAAGTTTGGGTTTAGTTATTTCGTCCCCCATCTCGAATGTTAACCTTCCCCTCTTAATGCTAATGATTTCCCTAGTTTCATGGTCCTCAAATTTTCTATTTTTTTTGCAGGACCCTAGATGAAAGTGCATTGGGATGGATATTTTTCAATACCTCCATATATACTTTGGATTGGGGGTCTACCTTAGAGACCACAAAACTTTGCAGGAAAGGAGTCGGTGGAGTATAGGGAGGAGGATCAACAATATAGGTTTCCTTCACTACCTGTTCGAAAACCTCCCTTTCGGATGATGTCGATGTATTTTTCTCAATCTCTACTATTTTCTCATCAGAACTCTTCTCAACCTCATTATTTCTCTCTCCAACCTCATTATCTCTCTCCTTAGGATTTTCGATTTTTTTCACTACTGGTTTTTAAAACATCATATGGCTCCTCATGTGAGGGTCCTAGAGTTGTTTGTGCAAACATGGAGATTTGGACCTCCAATGCCTCATTGTGAGTCACTAGGGACTCAACCGCATTATTCAGCTGCCTAAGGGTTTCATTATTTTGAATACTTCGTTTTCTTATCTCTTTATTTTGGACAGTTTGTGTCTCTACAAAGTCCCCTATCATAGATTATAGCCTAGAGTGAGTTAGCATCGCATAAAAATCCTTCATTGGATTTTTGAGGTTGAAATAATGGGACTCATGTGGTTATTCAAATGGAGTCAGCGTCGCATTTTGTGTTTCCACAAAGAGCTCCATCATCATAGTTTCTAGCCGAGAGTGATTTAGTGTCGCATTCGTATCCTTCATTAATGTGTCGAGAGTGGAATTTCGGGATTCCAGTGGCTCCTCAAAATACTGGTCGTGGTGATTATAGAGGAAATTTGGTTGATGATAAGTTAGTGTCGCATTGTAATCCTCCAATAATGTTTTGAGATCGAATCTTTTGTATTCTTGCGACTCATCAAAATGTTGGGATTGGTAATTGTAGAGGTAATTTGGGTGAGAGTGAGTTGGTGATGCATTGAATTTCTCCATTAGTATTTATAGGTAAGATTTGTGGGATTCTTGTGATTCCCCAAGATAATGAGAATGAGAGTTGTAGAAAAAGTTTGGGTGATACATAGTAATTAAAGTAAGAGTGCGTTAGTCTATACGACGAAACGATGAAGATAACAATATTGATTGTTTGTCCCCGGCAACGGCGCCAAAAACTGGATGCATCCTCAAGTGCATGGAAACCTATGACACCAATGTAAAGCTATTGCAATTTATCCATGCTTTTTCATGCTAAGGCTAATGATTAAATGAATTCATAGAAAATTTTAATTTAAAGAAAATACCTCATACTCTCTTGGTTTTTAATAAAGTCATGCTCCTTAACCGATTGATTTCGCTCTCGCTCGCACACTTAAATCAAGGAACACGTTTTCAAAATTAAACAAGTTCTAATTAAACCTAAAGTGCTCTCGCTGTGTTTAGAATTAATTCCTAGTTTCTACTATCCGTTCGATCCCCACGCTTCAGATGTCATCTCAAACCTTAGTTAATTTCTCACTCGTGACAAAATCGTGTTAAATAACCTCTCACTTTCGTGACAATGGTGTTAAATTTAAGTTTTAAAACAAAGACCAAATTGAATTTCTAAATTAAATATTAAGCCAACATTGTTACTTGGTTCGTCGGAAAAGATGGTCCTCACATACCAGACTCTTAATGATTTAGCAAGACATAATATTGATTGAAAACAAATTAAACATAGCAATTGCAATTAAAAACAACATGGTAATTAAATTGGACAAAGAAATCAAAAATGATAAATAATAATAATAATAATAACAATAATATAAATACAAAGCAATACGATAAAGAACTTGTAAATGCAAGAAATAAAGAACTTGAAATACACTTCTATTATGATAGCAAGATTGTGATCAAAGAGTACATAGATTGTAGGCCTAAAACTAATGGTGTGGTAGTTCCCCGATGTGAGAAACTACCACTTTTACAAATGTAATTTCTGCCTAAAACTATGAACAATGGTTCTGCGCACAAACTTGGATAATGAAAACAAAAATATAAGATGTTATTTATAGAGAAAGGTAATGGAAGTTACTTAAAGGTTCATGTGATAATTAGTGGAGATAATGGGTTGTTGGAGAAAGTGGACATAATGGGTGGTTGGAGAAAGTGGACATAATGCAGATCATACTGAGAAGTTGAGAAAATCATAGGTGAGTGGCGGGGAGCCATGTGTGAGTATGTTATGGAGACGTGTCCGAATATGCTCTGGAGAGGGCCATCTCCTTCAAAAGCGTGTGGTGAGGGCCACTAGTCCAATTTTCTATTTTTCTTCCTGTTTGATACTTTCCTCCAACCTTCTGCTTATCTTTCCAATTTCTTAATCTTTTTCACATGCGAGCTTTGTGATAGGATGTGTCTGAAATAGAATAAAAATATCGATGTAACAAGATATAATTTGATAAAAACAATTCTAAAATGCATGTGAGTCTAGTCAAATATACGATTTAATTTTGCGTTATCATGCATCATTCACATTCTCTCATGTTTGGCCATTTTTGGCAATTTGGCATTCTTGCAAATTATCACATTGTACTATTCATCCAGATCATGACTTTGTACACCCCTCATTCTGATTCCACTCACCATGTGCTCACAAAAACGACACAAAACAAGCTTGGGGAAAAAGCAAAATGCACAACATAAGTCATTCACTCGTTTTTTTTTTCATGATTTTTGCAATTTTCCCTCCAACGAATTTTTGAGACTCTTAGACCACTCTACCCTCATTTATTCCCCTCTATGTAAGCTCATACCTTTGGTCATTCAAGCCCTAGCGCCTCATTCCAGCAGAATTCCATATCTGAAGTTCAAGCTTCTTCTCTTCGAAGTTTTCTCAACTTGTGTTGCAGAGTTCATTTCTCTTCCATTTTCACTTCATTGAAGCATAAGGGTTAAGAATCACCAGGTTTCTTATTTTTTTAGAGGCATAGTTGAGTTTATTTCCCAACTCCATAGATAACTCCATTCTTTGATTTCTCTATTTCCAACTTGTTTTCAATGAAATAAAGCATGTATGCGTGTGTATAACTGGCTAAACATTAGGTTTAATATATAAATGTGGTTAGTTTTGAAGTGTGTTGCATAACATGAAGTTCCGAAAAATTTTCTTATGGATGATTTTTCGTTTTTCGTGGCCTGATTTTTTGAGGTGTAGTTAACCAATTTAAAATCTATGAGTTGGGTTTTGATCCTTGCCATGTTATCTACATAATGCACTTTGAACCATGAAAAATTGTTGAGAAATGAATAAGTTACAAAGTCTGGAAGTTGGGGGTTTGGTCTGTGCATAATATGTATGTTAGGGCATACTTGAGGTTAGGGATGAAGTCAGGTGGTGCACGTTAATTGGCTGTTTTCAATATAAATGTATATTCATTTTATTTTATTTTAGTTATTTTCTCTGATTTTATTTTATATTCAAAACTCATTCAAAAATTCAGGAAAAAAAATACCATACGCTAAAAATAATTTCTACTATTTTGTGTAATTTTTGTGAAATTTATAAAAATAATTTGATAGGTTAAAAAAATTCGTGAAATCAATTAATTTTAATTATTTGATATTTATTGAATATTTTTGTTTATGATTTTAATTTTTGATATTTTGTGGTTTTAATTATTGATTATTTGATATTTCGTTATTTTAATTTTAATTTCACAAGTTTTGCATTTTTTCTTTATTAATTAAATTTTCACATTGAATTGCATTTCATGCATTTTCATCATCATCAAGAATATTTTTCTCAATGTAAAAATTGCACCAAAAATATTTTTACTCATTTAATTCAAATATTTTGTATTTCTAAATTTCGTTTCATATATTTTTTATTTTTATCCAACTAATTAATTTATTTCATGAAATAATTGATTTTTATCACATATTTTGCATTTTATTTTTTCATCACTTTTCTTGAGCACACAGAAAAGTCAATATTTTTTTGTTTGAACTATCCATAGTTTCTTAGTGACTATTGGATTTTATTTGAAATTTTATCATGTGTTGTCAATAATTTTTAAAATTGGAATAAGTAAAGTGTCTTTTTAGGGTTTTGGTTGCTTAGATCACAAGTTTGATTTAAATTGATATTCATTTAGAACTTATAAATGTCAATTGAATTATGATATAGGTCCTTGAATGTATTAAATTTCTAAAAATAATTTTTTTTTTAATTTATGTAGTAAAATTCTATTTTTACAAAATAGGTCTAATTTGAGCTTTATCTCAACTAGTTTTGAAAGATAAATTTTGTTTTCATTTGTCAAAGTTGATGTTGCTGTTTGTTGTCCGTGATGGCCAGTTGAAGCTACGACGTTGATGTTGCTCGGAGGGAAACAACGATACGACGATTGGAGTAGGCGGAAACGAAGGTTGGGTGAGGAAGATCTCGCGGGTGCTTTTGTTGAACGATGGAGGATGTTGCAGCGGCAGATGTGATGAAACGGCGGGATATAGGCGGCGAGAAAGAGAATGGACGGTGAAGGCTGCTCTGAGCGATGAGAGACGGTGTTTTTTGGACGAAGGGTGTTGTTATAGAAGGGTGGCACCGGTGATGATGTATGAAGGATGATGGAGGGTAACAGCTTGAAGGTTCACGATGGAGTGAGGAGGACGAGGGAAGTTGGGTTGAACGTGACGAAGAGTGGCGGCTGGTTGTGATGTGAGAGAATGAAGAGGAGAATGGATGGTGAGTGTGGCAAGTGGAGTAGTAGCTGGAAGAGGAAGTTTTGGTGTTGAGCGGAGATCGTCGAGGAAATGAAGACAGAAGGTTGGGTCGCGATGGAAAGATGAAGAGGAGATTTTTCTGCGTTTTTGTTTTCTTCTCTACGAGCCTTCCACCTTTCCCTCTTTTGTATGGCCTCCTCTTATAACAACCACCAAAACCTTATCCTAGCATTAGGTAAATGCCAATGACCAATAGACCCTTAGATATTTTGTAAAATATCTATAAATTATTCTAAATTAAAATTAAATTAAATATTAAAACTTAAATTCTAAGTTAATTAAAAAGAAAATACATATTTTAATAATACAAAAATAAATGAAACATCAATGTATATTTTTTGTATTTCTTAAATAACAGTAATAAAACGAACAACAACAAATGTTAAATTTTAAAGTACATTCTAAAAACAAAAACAAATTATAAGTAAATAAGAAAATTGGGACAAAAAAAATGCAAAATCTGCAATAAAAGTGCAAAGATTCGAATAAAAACTAAATATGATACAAATAAAAAGGATGCGAAAATTCAGGATAAAATTTAGGGTGCAACACACACATTGAAGGATCATAATGTTAGACATGACGTCATGACATTCTATGTTGAAGATCAAAACAATATCAGATATCTTATACAACATGACTAGAATAAGTATCCTAATGATCTTAAGCAACGAATCAATAGTCTATTTGAATAAAAGGTTATTACTCTGGAGCATATGGACAACATGGAATAGTCTACTATTGTAAGTAGAGGGATTGGAACTTGTAATATTTAAGAGTTATAGAAATTACAATTATGAAGGAGTGCATCTCATACTACATCTTTCCTCTATGTTCTGAAGCTTAGGAAGTCGAAGAAAGTTGCCATTAGATGGAATAAACGCTCTCTTCAAAAGGATGGTGACAACACTCAGGAGTGCAGTAGGATCTTTGGTAGAGGCAAGATGTGGAAGACCACCCGAAGTTGTTGATATTTGGTTCCTTAATCTATTGTGTGTTTCTAATTTTTGCTTGAATGTGTGTCTATTACTCATGTTCTATATTTGTGCTTCCATGTGTATTTTTACTGTTGTACCTTCTTGATTAAAGAAGATGATGAAGCTGAACAAGGGGAGTTTAAAGTCAAAAGGCTTCATGCGGGAGTGGACACCTCGGACTATTTTAAGGGTTAATGTGCAGTTGTTATTGAGCAAGAGAGAAAACTATCAAAACCTTCATGCGGGAGTGAAGATATTGATAAGGTAACTCTTAAGTTTATATGTGTTCTGGTTATGGTATTGAAGATATCTAGTCTATAGCTTGGTGAAAAGATATTGTACGTAGGGTTGATTTATTTTCAATCCTAAGTGTCCATGTTTATGCTTAACTTGGATAGTAAGCATTGTATGTAAATTATGTTGAAGTATTATTGTATTCCGTTGCATATATAACCCTTAAAGTACAAGAAGGATTCTAGGGTTATTGTTCTCTCAACGGAATATATGGAAGATTTTGTAACTATATTAAAAGTGTCAAAGATACTTTAGATTTTCCTCAAGTCCACTCAAAAAGACATTTATTAATGGAGTTAGTGAGAATCAATTGATCAATGATCCTCATGAACATCTGCATATGATTTTGAAGACCTTGAAGATTATCAAGGATAATGTGTTCCTATAAGTTGGAACTCATGTTCTATGAGATGTTAGAACATTACTTCAGCAGGTATGCAGCTTCCAGTTGAAGAACATATGTTTTGGGTGTTAAATAGGAATGTGTCGAACATTTATGTTTGGAACCTACTCCAGATGTGGAAAAGGAGACATCTACTTTGTATTATTTGACCAGGACACGATCAACAAGTTATGTACTCCATATGTCAGTTTATTTCTGACCAGAGCTTACGGGAGTATAAAAGTTGAGCTCAATGTACTTAAAAAGACTCATAAAGGTATCATCTACAATTACCTTATGTGAAAACAATTGCATAAGTCATCGGAATCAGATCAAACGGTTCTCCCTTTGGGCCTTTCCCTTGCTGAGATGCCTTGTTATAAGGGATAGTAGTTGGAGTTGTAGCAAGAACAGGAGTAACAGCAACAACTTGTTGGTTCTGAGGACGTATTTTAGGGGGTCTGGTTCTCCTTTCCTGGACAAGAACATTAACTTCTTCTTTCTTTTTGCAGAATCCAAAAGATGGCTTATTTTCCCCACTCGATCCTTCTTCTTTCAAAAATAGTCCCTCTCTAACACCCTCTTCTAGACGGACTTCCATGCTCACCATTTCAGCAAAATCATTAGGCGCACTGGATAACATCTTCCTGTAATAGAAAGGACCCAAAGTCTTAAGGAAAACATTGGTCATCTCTTGCTCACTTAGCGAAGGTATAACCTGTGCAGCAAGCTCACGCCATTGCTGAGCATACTCTTTGAAGGATTCCTTATCTTTTTGAACAATTTCCCTCAGCTGATCACGGTCAGATGCCATGTACATATTATAATTGTAATGCTTCACAAAATCTTCACCCAAATCATTGAATGTATGGATGTCACTGCTGTCTAGATTCATGTACCATCTCAGAGTTGCACCGGTTAAACTATATTAAAAGAAGTGAATGAGAAGACATTGGTCTTTAGTGTGAGTGGACATCCGTCTCAAATACATCATCAAATGGTCACGAGGACAAGAATTTCCCTTGTACTTCTCAAACTGCGGAACATTTAATTTACAAGGCCCTTTCACATTAAGAACTAAGCATAGATCATTGATATTATCACCAAAAAGTTCTTTCCCTTTAAGGGCTTTCAACTCTTTCTGCATCTTGTCAAACTTTTCCTGGAAACCATTCATTCGATCATAATAGTCTAGGATTTCACTTGGAGGAGAGACTAGATTGTCAAACTCTTTGTTGAAAACATGAGTACCATGCACCACAGGAGGTGCGGAAACAACAACAGGTTTGGCCAAGGAGGTCACTTGAGCAGCAAGATTGTAACCTTCAAGCATGAAATTCTCTGGCATTCCCCAAGGATAACCAGGATCCATACGATGTTGGATGGTAGGAACTACTGGCACGAAAGAAACATGAGCATCTTGAATTTTAGAGATAACAATTGCTAGTTAAGGTGGAATGATACGAGGAGCAGGTGGAGGAGGTAGTGGCTGATTTTGAGAAGCCACCAATTGTTCCATCTTAGCAGTCAAATTGGCCATACCGGTCCTCAAGGAGATAACCTCTTCGCGCATCTCATGATTCTCTTGCTCTAGATTTTTGAACTTCTTCTTGGAGTTGGCTCGAGTGTTATACTGATGAAACAACTAGACGACAGGACGAAGCAATGAAATGGATAAGACACCTGGTAAAGTGTGAAAATGCAAGAATATGTGTGTCATGATGTATGAGTGTAATGCATATGATTTGTTTATCATTTCTTATTATTCAAGGAACTTAATAAAGACAATTTAATTTGCAAATATTAAAGTATAACACATTTGAAATACTGAAATAAACTCATATCGTTAATAAAATATTTTGAGGATTACAATCTTCAATATAAGTTTCAATGATCCCAAGTACAAGTGATAAATAAAAATAAACTACAAGCCCTAAAGAATCAAATTTGTAGAAGACCCCTCTTCAGAAAAACGCATCCTTTTAAGCTTTCTATTCTCTTCCTTCAACCGCTGCTCGACACGTACCTATCGACATAACCATTCCAAGCACCAGACTCGGGAGAAGTATGAGAATAAACTTGAGCACTAAGAACTGGATGAACACTGGAAGAAAATAAATCCTCTTGCTTCTTCATCATCTCTACAACACAACTCTCAAGAATCTCAATCAAATCATCCTTTTCCTTCACTCATGCATAAGACATCGTCAATGTATGATACTTGTTCTTCCAAGCTTCCTTCTCTTGTTGCTTTCTAACTAAAGCAAGCTGAAGATCCTCTATATTATCTGAACCATGAGTATTATCCAAAAACAAATCAGCAAGAGGCTCCTCACAAGAATACAACATCTTCAAATCAATAGCTCTTGCTTGAACCCATAGAAGATAAGGCTCCAAAGAAACAACTCCTCTCTGCCATAGATTCTCTTTTCCTTTCCTATGAATATGACGCCAAGATTTCTCTATATCCTTCCTAGCTGAGTTGTCGTCTTCACCCTCTTTAACAAGGTAGCCACTCACATGAATACTCTTTGGTTTATCCCTCATCAGATAACCAAGTTGACGACGCAAAAACAGGATTGTAGCTAATGCATCCCTTTGTGCGAAGAAGAGGCACATTGGGAATGCTACCACTACTGTCGATAACCTCTACATTATAATAAACCTGACGATACCATACAATATCAGAATGAGTGAGAGCCATGATCTTAGGTGCCCCACGAGATCCCCTCATAGAATCCCAAAAAGTATCAGTTGTAGGCAAGTGAGAAACAAACCAACGATATAGTAATGGAGTACAACAAATATTCTCTCCTTCTCGATGGATGTTTCGAAGATGAATATAATAATAAGTCTCGGCAACAAGTGTGGGAACTGGATTCCCGATCATGAAGATCCTGATAGCATTAACATCAACAAAGTTGTTAACATTGGGAAACAAAAACAAACCATAAGCAAGGATGGCAAAGATGGCTTCAAAATCCTCCATAATCCTCATATCAGCAAAATAACGAGCCTTCTTTAAAAGAAATACAACTGGTAATCCTCTGATACACCCCTTGGTTGTCATATTGTCTTCAATCTCAGACCTCTTAATATGGGTAGTAGCAGCAATCTCATGATACTTAGGTTTCTCCTCCAAACCAGTAAAAAGAACCACACTAGTAATAGGTCAACCAAACAAGTAAGAATACTCCTCCAAGGTAGGAACTAACTGATAGTCAGGAAAAGTGATGCAATGGTACAACGAATCATAGAACTGAACCAAGGTGAAATGCAAACCATCCTTCATCTTTGTCTTCATCAAAGATATAATAGTCCCATAATTCTTTTGGAAATCCTCTAGACTCTCAATCTCATTAATCAAGCTCATCAGTCCCTCAATCTTAGCTTCCTTGAAACTATATTTCTGAGTCCTCCTCTGTCCATAATTCATTGTCAAAGTATACCTTCGATATCTGCAAAGGTCAATTTTATGTTCCTTGAACAATAGTCTAAAAAAGTGCGTAGGTCACAAATAAGGGGTCCATAAGTTCGACGTCACGAGCATGGAGTCAAAAGGTACTACCCCCGAGGTTTTCTAAGATTTATCACCTGTAGTTCAAGGTTCTAAAGGAATCCCAAGAGTTTTTATTCCTCCATCCAATACTTCCAACTTCCCGATGTACTCGGTAATTAGCAATAGCATCAGGTGAACCTCGTCCGAGTGTAGTATCGCGTAGCAACTACTTCCGGATAACTCTATAATAGTCCCCGCACTACCTCTAAAAAGGCCAGTATGGGTTAAGGGTTCTACGACTTCTCAGCTTCATGGAATCTTGGGTCGAAACCAGTTATGTCTTCCGGATCGGTAAACAAAATACAGTAGTCAAGGAGGTCTCCACTGAGTGAGGGATCTTATGTCTTCTTCTTCGGTATTACTCCCTAAAAGTTAACATGACTATACCGCCCGTCCTATCTTAAGTTTTCCCGAGTCCGGGTATAAGAGTCAAAAAGAACTCACTAAGAACCGTTGAAAACCAGAAAAACATCCAAACAAACAAGCACACAATATATACAAACAATTTAGCACATATATATAAAGGGTCAACCAACTTAGAGATGGTCCAGCAATAGGTCAAACATCCCTAGAAGAGTCGACACTTTTCTGAAGCGGCAAAAACTGCGAGTATAAGCCATTGAGTTGACTTAACTCAAAAAGTAACAAAAGAATCGGCACCATGCTTTTATTTTATCCAAAGGACTAGGAAAAAGAGAGAATAAAATCCTAACAAAAAAATTCAGAGATCTGGGACCGGGGACTGGGGGTTAGTTATGCAAAGGGAAGGTGTTAGTCACCCAAAGCATCTATGGTACTCCGTATGCAGCTCTTTGAAAATTTGTATATGTGTGATAAAAAGAGTATGTACAAAATGGATGGTGGGGGGAGAAAAGAAGTATTTTTTATAATTTTTGGTTTAATAGAACATCCAATGAGTTTCGGGCCTACATACCAACAATGTGCAATGTTGAAATAAAAAACCAAGTAGTTCGGCTAAAAAAGACCAAAACTGTGTGTTCGTTGATTTTAAGAAAATGCTTGTTAGAAAAGCCACAAATGGCTCAAAATGTTTGAATGAGGTTATGCGTTTTTTAGTCTTATGAAAAGAAAAGTCAAAGTATTTTTAAATGAATTGAAATTTTATTAAGAAAATAAGTTTGAAAATGCGTGGACCTAAGTCCAAGTTTTTTATGAAAGCAATTTTAATTTTGAAAACAAGAATCATTTGAAAAAGAGGGAAAATTTCGAAAATTAAAGAATAGGGAGGAGATGAAGAGGCTAACCTAAGTGCATAAAGTAAAAGGTAAGGGATAAGAAATATCTAACTGAGTGAGAAGAATAGTACTTGACATCAAGAGGCAATACCATATCCCATCATTTGGATTACCATATAAGCCACAAATAACCAGACAAAAAAAACCAAAGTTTAGATAATTCTGTGCCTCAGATGAAGTCTTGTCTTAAGAAAAAATGGGCAGAGTAATGACCGTATTTGGAGGAAATCCACTCTTAATCTAGTATAATGAATAAGCTTGCACAAAGATAATAAGCGACAAGACAATAACACCAAGGGCACAAAAATCTCAAAGCTGAGGTAGACTTTCTAATCCTAAGTCCAAATATCAATCTCCAAGCACAAACATAGTAACCAAGTCCATTTAAAAGTTTTATATGTTTAAGTTGAATTATTAAGTATTATGATAGAAAATAAAATGCTTACGTGCAAAATGACATGAGATTTAAATTCTGAAATTAAAGGTGCATAAAAATAAAGAGCATAAAAGCAAATGCGGAAAGTAAAGTGCGAAAAAAAAAGCAATTAATAAAGGTTAGCAACATGACCATCTTGAAACTTGTCAAGTATATCATCATATTGTTAATTGTTAGTCGTAAGCAAGGTGACCATCTTGAAACATGCGCATGAAGACTTACCAGAAGCTTGATAGAATCAACGCGACCACCCGACAAGTTTCCATTACTTTTTTTCAATTATATCACCGATTTTGAAATTATCACATCACTTGATCAAAGATGATTGAGAATTTCAAAGGGACAAGGTTAGTGGAAACTTTCCAGAAGCTTGATTAGAAATCAACGCAACCACACGGCAAGCGGCACAAGTGTTGAACTAAGATGAAAGCTCAAGTCATCTTTTGGGGCTTATGTTAGAACAAAAGAAAAATGAGATTAAGAGGAAGAAATAATTTCCAAGTTTATTTTGCATCAGATGAATTTATTCGGTCTAACTTCACCAAAATCAATCAACTTTCTTGATGGATTTGGTCAGAAGACCTATCAACACCCAAATTCCATTGACGTTGAGGAAATTTGTGACTCCAAAATAAATTCAAAAGTCAGAGAAATAAAAATAAAAATCAAATAAAAAGGATTAAAATGATTTTGAAATTAGGTTATTTAATTGGACTTTATCGACGAAATACATAAAGTATTTTTTCATCAAAATAAAATTCCAAGAAAATTACCCAAAGTCAAACAGAGGTCAACAAATATTGACAAATTTTTTTTAGAATTTTTTAAAGTCAGAATATATTTTTAGAAAATAAAATAAAAGGTTAAATAAACCAAAAATGGCAAAAAAATAGTAAAATCAAAAATAAAAATGCAATGAGGTCACCAATATTTCTGAAATGACCATTGGATCCATCCATAATTTTTCCAAAATTTTAAAATGTCAAAGAGTATTCTAAAACAATTAAAAACATCAAATAAAAGAGAAAAATATGAAAAATTATCAAATGTGAAAATAAAATTAAGAAAAAATAAAATTCAAAAAGATAATACTTCAAAAAAGTTTGTGAATATTTTCATAATTTTTGAGTCAGAAATGAATTTTATATGATTTTTTAAAGTTTTAAACATGTAAAATATAAAATCAGAAAATAAAATAAATACCAAAAAAATGTGGATCGTCTGATCATAGTTAAAACACAATAGTAATCACATCCAATGGATATGGACCTCCTTGGTTTTCACATCGAATTACAAATAAAAAACAAGAAATAATGTCACACGTTGGATCGATGTTGACTAATAAAAGTAATCAGATCCAAGGGCTCCGAAGACGCGTGCATGGTAAAGCGTTATCATAGGATCCAATTTGAAAAAATAACATGGCGTGCTCTCCTTGGTTGAGACAAGACATGTCATCATCTTCAACCTCCAGCCACTCCAAAATTGGAGTTCCTCAAACTGTAAAATCAATAATCATAAGTGGTATCCTTGGATTCGTCTCTTCAAGACGATCTCAACCACATGCTCGCAAAAAATTTATTTACACTGAGTGAAGAGAATTTTGACAAAAACTCATATAATAGCGAATAGGATTTTGGTGGAGTTCTCAGTCAATACTTGATGAAAATGCAAATGGTGAATATCACAAGGATTAGGTGATAAGGAGAGTGCAATGGTATTTTATTTTACAAGGTTTGATGGAGATTCTTACTGAACGAAGTTCACTTTCAGAGCTCTGAAATTGGACTTGGATAGCATGATTCAGGAGGCTTCAAGGAACGATTCTTGTTCTGTTAGCTTCAGTGAGGTTCAAGGAAGAAGAATGGATGGTTAATTTCAAACTCGAATGGCTTTGAGAGTGAAAACGAAGTTGCAAAAAAATGGATTCGAGAGAGATTCTGGCAGGGGTTTTCTGGATATCAAAGCTTGAAGAAAGGAGTGGAATGTGCCCCTTATTTATAGGAGAGGCGAACGGAATCCAAATGAGGGGTGAATTATGACATTTGGGTGGAAATCATGCACACCCGTGTTCATGAAGAAAATGTGACCTTATGTGCATCAAAACTCAATCATTCTTTGTGTTTTGATGTGCTAATTAATCCTTGGAAGTTCCTAATCACAATTAGTCACGAAATCAAGGCTTAACTTGGCTTAAAAACAATTTACACGCGCAAATCCACAAACTGATGGTGAGCTCAAACCAAAATTTTGCACAAACTTTAAGCTGAGGCCAAATCTCATTCCCTCGTGCACTTTTTGATTTTATTTGAGACAAATTAAGTATTCAAAGAGTATAACACAATGAAAAAATAATCAAATCAAATGGATGCTTGAGCCTTTAGGATTTTTGAAAAATCACTGATTTTCCTGGCCAGGCCGCGGTCAACCATGCCACTTTCTAAAAATGACCTATAATGTTTCTTCTTCAAACTTGCTCTTCCAATAAAAATTTGCTCTATATTTTCAAAGATGACATGAATTATACCTCTCAAGGAACATTTAGCAAAAAGAATTACTCAAAAATTCCAAAAATTGAGAAAGTTATGATCTTGTGAATTTGATGAAAATTTGAGAAGTGACATATAATCTTTTGACTTTTCCAAGTAACTTCCAAACAATTTCAATCTTCAAATCTTATATGTAGATAGATTTCACATATTTAAGATTTTTGTGCAAAAATAATGACCTCAATATGATAAATGATGATTAAGATACGATCTTTTGAAGTTGATTGACCAACAATTGAGAAATTCATCAAGGACTTGTAATCTTTTGACTTCAAAGGAAAATTTCCAAGTATTTTATCTTTTCACCAATTGAACTAAGTTGTATTTCACTTCCTTAGGTTCATTGTAAAGGAAAAATGAGCTCAAGGAGACAAGGGATGACCAAGATATGCTCCTTTGAAGTCATACAAGATAGATGAAGCATCAAACTCGGGAGTGGGCAATCATAGATCTCTAAAACAATCTTTTCATCAATCAAACTTCTCGGGTCCAAGCATATTTATATTAGAAGTCCTCTTAAGAATATAATGACTTTGTAATCATCCACAAACTTAATACAAACACCAAGATATGATCCTCAGAAGTTACTTAAAGATATGACCCACAAACTTTATAGAGAAAGATAATGGAAGTTACTTAAAGGTTCATGTGATAATTAGTGAAGATAATGGGTGGTTGGAGAAAGTGGACATAATGGGTGGTTGGAGAAAGTGGACATAATGCAGATCTTACTGAGAAGTTGAGAAAATCATAGGTGAGTGGCAGTGGGAGCCATGTGTGAGTATGTTGCGGGAGATGTGTGCGGAATATGCTCTGGAGAGGGCCACCTCCTTCAAAAGCGTGTGGTGAGGGCCACTAGTCCAATTTGCTATTTTTCTTCCTGTTTGATAATTTCCTCCAATCTTCTGCTTATCTTTCCAGTTTCTTAATCTTTTTCACATGTGAGCTTTGTGATAGGATGTGTCTGAAATAGAATAAAAATACCGATGTAACAAGATATAATTTAATAAAAACAATTCTAAAATGCATGTGAGTCCTGTCAAATATACGATTTAATTTTGCGTTATTATGCATCATTCAGATTCTCTTATGTTTGGCCATTTTTGGCAATTTGGCATTCTTGCAAATTATCACATTGTACTATTCATCCAGATCATGACTTTGTACACCCCTCTATCATACCCCAAAATTTCACCCTCCTACTCCTCAAGACATTCCATACCTCCATACTCAAGGATTCCTCAAGGGTTGGTCAGACAAACCCTCTCCTAGACAATCAACCCAAACTAGGGTTTGGCAATTCTCAGATCAAAATGGATTTCCAATATCTCCAATGGTCATCATGCCTCCTCATATGCTTCAAAGAATCTGCATGTCAAGTTTCAAGCCTCACAAGTCAAATTTCCTCAGACAATTGCTCAAATGGTTGAAAATTAGTTGTATTGGACAAAAGTCAATTGTGGTCAACATACAGTCAAACTTCATGATTTTTGGTCAACATCCATATTTTGAAGTAACATTCATCATTTGATCAAGGGTTGATCATGATTCATCAAGAAAACTCAAGATTTGATCAAAAGTCAAATTTTCTAAATTTGGGTTTTCTAGAGAAAAGTCAACTGAACTTTGACTGAGCATAACTTTCTCATACTTTATCAAAAAAATTTCAAACACCTCTCATTTTGAAGGAAATTCAATTCTCTACAACTTCATGTCTCACAAGAAAGGTTAAAAAATGCTTCATTTTGAAGACATGGATCAAAATATTACAGGTCCTTTTCAAAGTCAACAAAAAGTCAACTTTTTGTAAAGAGGTTTTATTGAGCATGGAAACTCCAATTGAGATGAAACCAAAGAGGTTGTTTAGAGGACATCTAGATCTTTCCAAAAAGTCCAAGAACACTCAACCATGTTAAAAATTGAGCAAAATACACCTTGCACAAGTTGGGCATTTTTGAAGAATTGCACAAAGGAAAATATCTGACAAAATCCAATTTTTTCCAAATGGGCCTATAATTTTATGATCCAAACTTGATCATAATATTATTTGTGTCCACTTGATGCCTTTCCATGACCTCTTTCTATTTTTTGATTTATTTTTGAATTTAAAAGCATTTAAATCAAATTTAAATTAAATAAAATATGAAAACAAGTTATAAATCAAGTTGGGTTGGACATATTGCATGTTTCCCAACAAACATGATCCTCTTTTCGTAGACAGATTGAGTCATCCTCACAAACCTTTCCCCACCATGTCATTTCTTTGATATCTTCGGGGTGAATCTTTTTGCAATCACTTTGCATCACTTGCATCTTTTGGTACCTTAGGTCCAAAATTTGCGTATTCTGATATTTAAGTCTCTTCACACCTATCAAAATGAAGATATTCATCTTCATATCTCAGGAAAAAGAAACTTAAATAGGGGCATTTGTCATACCCCAATTTTTGACCTAATATACCACCTCACATTTTCATCATTGCATCATTAGTTCAGAACAAAATTAATCGGTGTAGCTCCTACAGGTCAAAATTAGGGTTTTCATCAAATTTTCATCTAATTCAAGAGGCAAGCAATTAGGGTTTGAGTTTTAATCATCTCATTTGATCTATCTTGATCAAAACATCAACCTCTGATCTTCAGATATCCAACTTTTCTCATTGATCTATCAAGGATCGACCAATTAGGGTTTTCATCGAGGATGAGTAATCTCTGATTTTTTGATCAATGAATGACTTTTTTGATTGGAGATTGATCTTCATATCTTAGATACAATATGTTGACCTAATTTATGGATTCAAAACATCACAGAAGTTCACAGATTTCATCAGTCAATTTCTAAATCATCTGATGAAATTTCATCTGCACAAAAAAGTCAAACGTTGACTTTTGGTCAACTTTTTCAAGATAAAACTTTTTCAATCATCAAAATACTTCAAATGATCCATCATGATCATAAAAAATCAAGAAATTTGGAAAAGTCAACAAAAGTCAAAATTTTCAACACTTAGAAAATTTTTCAAGTGTTAAAATTTCATACTTTTTCCAAACTTCATGGCATTTTTTCACATAGTTCCACTTTGAATTGGGAAAACCTCAAAACATGAAAGTTGTAGCCCTTGAAACAAGCTTTCCAAAATGTCCAAGAACTCTCAAATCCATGGAGTCTAGCTATACTTTTGATTTTGAAACATAGAGCTCCAAAATCTTTGAATTTCAAGTACAAAGTTCAAGATTATAGGTCATTTTGCATTTTCTTCTTCTAGAGCACATGCCACCTTGCAAAGATAAGCTAGAGCTGATAAAAATCAGTTGGATGTAATTATGATGGATAAGATCAAAGTTGAGAATTAACCATGGTTAAAAGGAAGCTTCCTTTGCATTTAATGCAAATGACTTCCTTGCCCTCTAAGGCAAGTTGAAAATACGAAGCCAAACTTTCTCACTTATCTTTCAAATTTGTGACCTATAAATAGAGGTATTGTTTTCAATTTCAAACACACCAAAGCCATGCAAGAACATGCTTTCTCTCTTCTTTCTTAAAATTCAAGAAACATAGTGTATTTTGAGAAAACTTGCATTTTTGAAAACTAGTGAAAAACTTTGAGTAATTTGGTGTCTAACATGTTTTAATATCAATATGAAACTTGTTTGAAACATAAAATCAATACAACCCAAGCTAAAAATCAGTTTTTGCATTTCATGTTCACAAGCTTGCCAAAACTGCCATAACTATAGAATTTGGACTTTGCCTCGAACAACTTGAGTTTTGATCATCCAAACATCATCAACATACATCATAGAGATGATGCAGACCATTAACATCAGCCTGTAACACCTCTAACCACGATTTCCAGTTTCACTTTGAGTTGTATGCAGGTCGACTTGGTCAGAGTTATCCAAGCAATTTCAAAGCAAGCAGACCATTCATACATGATCCTTGAAGGCCGATGGTTCTCTAAGAATCATTAAATCACAACTGGAAACACTCCTTCACCATTTTCGATCTCAGCTTGAACAGGTAAGAAGCTCAACTTCGAGCTCTATGATTTCTTGATTCCAGTCCAAAAAACTCTTGGCCATTTTGTTTCTGCACTATCCACGATCAATAACCCTCAATCAATTGATCAATTCATCAACCATACACGATTTCAATTAGGTTTTTCAGTTTTAGGGTTCTTCGTGTTCTTGAGAAATTCAATCATGTTAGGCTTAAAATAAATGAAATTAAAGAACACCATCATGTTCCTGGGCTTGAAACGAGCAGGATTGATGTTTACATCTTTTGATTTCATGTTTTGTAAAGCTTGTTTCAAGGGCTACAACTTTCATGTTTTGAGTTTTTTCCAATTCAAAGTGGAACTATGTGAAAAAATGCCATGAAGTTTGGAAAAAGTATGAAATTTTAACACTTGAAATTTTTTCTAAGTGTTGGAAATTTTGACTTTTTGTTGACTTTTCCAAATTTCTTGATTTTTTATGATCATGATGGATCATTTGAAGTATTTTGATGATGGAAAAAGTTATGTTTTGAAAAAGTTGACCAAAAGTCAAAGTTTGACTTTTCTGTGCAGATGAAATTTCATCAGATGTTTCAGAAATTGACTGATGAATCCTGTGATGTTTTGAATCCAGAAATTAGGTCAACATATTGTATCTAAGATATGAAGATCAATCTCCAATCAAAAAAGTCATTCATTGATCAAAAAATCAGAGATTACTCATCCTCGATGAAAACCCTAATTGGTCGATCCTTGATAGATCAATGAGAAAAGTTGGATATCTGAAGATCAGAGGTTGATGTTTTGATCAAGATAAATCAAATGAGGTGAGTAAAACTCAAACCCTAATTGCTTTCCTCTTGAATCAGATGAAAATTTGATGAAAACCCTAATTTTGACCTGTAGGAGCTACACCCGATTAATTCTGTTCTGAACTGTTAATGATGCAATGATGAAAATGTGAGGTGGTATATTAGGTCAAAAATTGGGGTATGACATATATGTGCTATATTGTTTGTATATATTGTGTGCTTGTTTTTTTGGATGTTTTTGTGGTTTTTAGTGGTTCTAGGTGACTTCTTTTTGAGTCCTATACCCGGACTCGGGCAAACTTAATATAGGACGGGTGGTATAGTCATGTTAACTTTTAGGGAGTAATCCCGAAGAAGGAGACATAAGATCCCTCACTCAGTGGAGACCTCCTTGACAGTTGTATTTTATTTACCGAGTGATCGGGAAGACATAACTGGTTTCGACCTGAGATTCCATGAAGTTGAGAAGTCTTAGAACCCTTAACCCATCCCGACCTTTTTAGATGTAGTGAAGGGACTATTACAGAGTTATCCAGAAGTATTTGCTACACGATACTGCACTTGGACGAGTTTCACCTGATGGTATTGCTAATTACCGAGTACATAGGGAAGTTGGAAGTATTGGATGGAGGAATAAAAACTCTGGGGATTCCTTTAGAACCTTGAACTATAGGTGATAAATTTTAGAATACCTTGGGGGTAGTACCTTTTGACTCCATGCTCGTGACGTCGAACCTATCGACCCCTTATTTGTGATCTTTGTGCGTGCTTGCTGCATCATGCATTCATGCACCTATACACTCTTTTTTAGATTGTTGTTCATGGAACTTAAAATTGACCTTTGCAAATATCGAAGGTATACTTTGACCATGAATTATGGACAGAGGAGGACTCAAAAATACAGTTTCAATGAACCTTAGATTGAGGGACTTATGAGATTGATTAATGAGTTTGAGATTCTAGAGGATTTCTGGAAGAAGTATGGGACTACTATATCTTTGATGAAGACAAAGATGAAGGATGGTTTGCATTTCACCTTGGTTCAGTTCTATGATTCGTTGTACCATTGCTTCACTTTTCCTGACTATCAGTTAGTTCCTACCTTGGAGGAGTATTCTTATCTGTTTGGTGGACCTATTACTAGTGTTTCTCTTTTTACTGGTTTTGAGGAGAAACCTAAGTATTATGAGATTGCTGCTATTACCCATATAAAGAGGTCTGAGATTGAAGACAATATGACAACCAAGGGGTGTATCAGAGGATTACTGGTTGTATTTCTTTTGAAGACGGCTCGTTATTTTCCTCATATGAGGATTGTGGAGGATTTTGAAGCCATCTTTTCCATGGTTGCTTATGGTTGGTTTTTGTTTCCCAAAGTTAACTACTTTATTGGCGTTATTGCTATCAGGATCTTCATGATCGGGAATCTACTTCCCATACTTGTTGCTGAGACTTATTATTCTATTCATCTTCGAAACATCCATCGAGAAGGAGAGAATATCTGTTATACTCCATTGTTATATCGTTGGTTTGTTTCTCACTTGCCTACAGATGATACTTTTTGGGATTCTAGGAGGGGATCTCGTGGGGCACCTAAGATCATGGCTCTCACTCATTCTGATATTGTGTGATATCGTCAAGTTTATTATAATGTAGAGGTTATCGACAGTTGTGGTAGCTTTCCCAATGTGCCTCTTCTTGGCACAAAGGGATGCATTAGCTACAATCCTATTTTTGCGCATCGTCAACTTGGTTATCCGATGAGGGATAAACCAAAGAGTATTCATGTGAGTGGCTACTTTGTTAAAGAGGGTGAAGACGACAACTCAGCTAGGAAGGATATAGAGAAATCTTGGCATCATATTCATAGGAAAGGAAAGGAGAATCTATGGCAGAGAGGAGTTTTTTCTTTGGAGCCTTATCTTCTATGGGTTTAAGCAAGAGCTATTGAGTTGAAGATGATGTATTCTCGTGAGGAGACTCTTGCAGATTTGTTTTTGGCTACTTCTCATGGTTATGATGATATAGAGGATATTCAACTTTCTTTGGTTAGGATGAAACAAGAGAAGGAAGCTTGGAAGAACAAGTATCATACATTGAAGTTGTCTTATGCAACAGAGCTGAAGGAAAAGGATGATTTGATTGAGATTCTTGAGAGTCGTGCTGTAGAGATGATGGAGAAGCAAGAGGATTTATTTTCTTCCAATGTTCACCCAATTCTTAGTGCTCAAGTTCATTCACATACTTCTCCCGAGTCTGGTGCTTGGAAAGGTTATGTCGATAGGTACGTGTCGGAGAATGAGCAACTGAAGGAAGAGAATAGAAAGCTTAGAAGGATGTGTTTTTCTGTAGAGGGGTCTTCTACAGGTTTGATTCTTTAGGGCTTGTAGTTTATTTTTATTTCTCTCTTGTACTTGGGATCATTGAAACTTATATTGAAGAGTTGTAATCATCAAAATATTTTATTAATGATATGAGTTTATTTCAGTATTTCAAATGTGTTATACTTTGATATTTGCAAATTAATCATCTTTATTAAGTTCCTTGAATAATAAGAAATAATAAACAAATCACATGCATTGCATTCATACATCATGACACACACATTCTTGCATTTTCACACTTTCCCAGGTGTCTTATCCATTTCTCTGCTTCATCCTGTCTTCAAGTTGTTGCATCAGTATAACACTTGAGCCAATTCCAAGAAGAAGTTAAAAAATCTAGAGAAAGATAAACGTGAGCTGGGCGAAGAGGTTATTTCCTTGAGGACCGGTAAGGCCAATTTGACTGCTACGATGTAACAGTTGGTGGCTGCTCAGAATCAGCCACTACCTCCTCCACCTTCTCCTCGTATCATTCCACCACAAATAACAATTGTTATCTTTGAAATTCAAGATGCTCATGTTTCTTTCATGCCAGTGGTTCCTACCATCCAGCACCGTATGGCTCCTGGTTATCCTTGGGGAATGCTAGAGAATTTTATGCTTGAAGGTTACAATCCTGCTGCTCAAGTGACCTCTTTGGCCCAACATGTTGTTGTTTCGGCACCTCCTGTGGTGCATGGTACTCAAGTTTTCAACAAAGAGTTTGACAATCCACTTCCTCCTCTGAGTGAAAGCCTAGACTTCTATGATCGAATGAACGGTTTCCAGGAACAGTTTGACAAGATGCAGAAAGAGTTGAAAGCCCTCAAAGGGAAAGAACTTTTTGGTGATAATGTTAATGATCTATGCTTAGTTCCTAATGTGAAAGCGCCTTGTAAAGTCAAAATTCCGCAGTTTGAGAAGTACAAGGGAAATTCTTGTCCTCGTGACCATTTGATGATGTATTTGAGACGGATGTCCACAAACACTAAAGACCAACGTCTTCTCATTCACTTCTTTTAAGATAGTTTAACCGGTGCAACTTTGAGATGGTACATGAATCTGGACAGTAGTGACATCTATACATTCTATGATTTGGGTGAAGCTTTTGTGAAGCATTACAATTACAATATGTACATGGCGCTTGACTGTGATCAGCTGAGGGCAATGGTTCAAAAAGATAAGGAATCCTTCAAATAGTATGCTCAGCGATGGCGTGAGCTTGCTGCACAGGTTATACCTCCGCTAAGTGAGCAAGAGATGACCAAAGTTTCCCTGAAGACTTTGGGTCCTTTCTATTACAAGAAGATGGTGGCCAGTGCGCCTAATGATTTTGCTAAAATGGTGAGCATGGGAGGTCGTCTAGAAGAGGGTGTCCAAGAGGGACGATTGTTGAAAGAAGAAGGATCGAGTGGGGAAAATAAGCCATCTTTTGGATTCTGCAAAAAGAAAGAAGAAGTTAATGTTGTTGTCCAGGAAAGGCGAACAAGACCCCCTAAAATACGTCCTCAGAACCAACAAGTTGTTGTTGTTACTACTGTTGTTGCTACAACTCCAACTACTATCCCTTATAACATGGAATCTCATCAAGGGAAAGGCCCAAAGGGAGAACCGTTTGATCTGATTTCGATGACTTATGCAAAGTTGTATCCAACGTTGATTCAAAGACACTTGGTGCAACCAAGGGAACCTCTAGCTATTCCAAATCCTTTGCCATGGTATTACGAGGCTGATCAGACTCGTGCATACCACCAAGGAGATCCAGGGCACAATATTGAGAGTTGCTATCCGTTTAAGGAAGAAGTGCAATAGATGGTCAAATCATGTCTTTTTTCTTTCAAAGACATGGGTCCTAATGTGCAAGAGAATTCGTTGCCCAAACATGGAAATGATGTGAATATGATTGATGGAGAAATCAAGGTTTATGATATGAATTCAATCATTGGAAATCTTTTGAAGATGCATGTTGCCCTTTGTAAAGTTGGTTATTGCACTCACGATCATGCTGCTTATAATATGTGCAGCAAGTGTAATGCCGGTTTTAATTAATATTATATTATATTAATATTTTCGAGTTACCGATTGATATATCTATTAGTATATTTGGCGACGTTTCGTTCGGTCCGGTTTTTATTTCGTTCGGTCCGGTAAAATATTATTCGGATCCGATATTTAATTCCTCGGAATTATTTTAATTGATTGAATTAATAATATTAGTAGATATTATTAGTGTGTTAATTTATAAGAATAGATTGGGGTGTGAGGATTAATTTGTTAGAATTGGGTTTACACCCTTGGTTGCTAGTAAGAAAACAACATATAAACCATTTCTCCTCATTTTCCTTCCATTCAAAACACAAAGCCAAACTTAGAAACTTGAGAGAAAAAGAAAGGGTTTTGGGAGAAGAAGAGCAAGAGAAGAAGAAGAGGAAGAGCATGAGAAAGCTTGAGGATTGGGTTTTGTAGAATCATCAAGGATCCTCCAATCACTAGAGATAAGGGGTTTGATTTCTCTATCACATATGGTTAGGGTTTGATAGTTATATTTAGGATTTGGGAAAAATTGATAGTTGATTTATAGGGTTTTGGTTGGTTGATTGTTGAAATAGTTTAGAAAATTTGGATTAGGAGTAGAGATTATGGGTGTGTTTCATTGCTAGTAGTATAAATGAAAGTATAAAATGGAAATGGAAAAGCTATGAAAAACCAGAAAAAGAATAATTGTCTGTAATAAAAGAAACGTAGGGAAGAAGATAAGAATGGAATGGAAGGTGGTGCATGGGGGAGGCGCCCACCTCCATGTGTGGGGCGACCGTCCCCCTCCTTGAGGCACCCTCCTCCAATTCATAAGGGGAGCAAGGGACGTGCGTCCCTGTGAGGCTGGGGGGAGGAAACAGAAAACGCAGTTTTTTCTATTTTCTGTAATTAAGGTTTTCTGTTTTCTGCAGAAATTATACTTCTGCATAATTTGCTTCTCTTTCTTTTCAATTCCCCAATTCCACATACTACTAGTTGGTATTAATAAAATATAAATAGGACACAAGTTAGCCGATTAAATTTAGAACCCGATCATGTTCCGATTTTCTGATTTCGGTAAATTCGACGACGGAGCAAGTTGCTCCGAATTCAACGACAATTGACATGCTAGATAAGTTCGATGTGTAGAACATAGTGGTGAGGTTATTTTTTCGAAATTACAAGTTTTTACGAGACGACCCAAAATAGGCCAAATTACGGTTAAATTGAATCAGATTACGTTTTAGTCGATTTAAGATACGTATGGACAATCCGATTTCGATGTTGACGAATATGATTAATACCAGTTATTAGGAATGGCTTTCGCGACGATTATAGGTGTTTGACTATTTTTCCATATTTGGATTTTAGTGAATGGATTGATAATGATGTGGGGTGATTAAACATACTGTTTGCGACGAAGTATTTATTAATGAATACTTGATGATATGCGATGTGATGATTATATTGATGTTGTTAATAAATGCTTCCGATTTGTGAATGCATGACTTTGATGATAATGAATTATTAGTGATGTTTTGCATAATGCAAATATGACGCGATGATATATTTATTTTGATGTGGATAAATTATGGCGATATGGGCTTTATGCCAATCTTAATGAGTGATGATGATGTTATTGCGTTGTGTTGTTTTATTGCCGAGTCACATACATTGCATTGGTGACGAGGGATTTTATGCCAAGCGACGACGCTTTTATGCCAAGCGACAATGGGCTTTATGCCAAGTGTCCCTAATTATGGACAAAGCGACGGGTACCACATGCATAACATAGTCGTGTCTCATGGAGTCGGTTATGTTTATGTTTGAGTTGTTTGGCATTAGGTTTTAATTGATGGATGATGTTGAATTGCGATGGTATATGATGCTTTGTTTGGTGATGATCTTTATGATGAACATGAAATGAATATGACTTGATAATTTCATGATAACTAGGCGATGAATATAAATGATGAGTTTTGTGATGATGTAATTTTGATGAAATGCTTAATGCAAATATGATGTGATGATGTTTGCGACAATGGGCTTTTATGCCAAAAAGCGACGATGGGATTTAGCCAATCTGTGATGATTTTATTTATGTTGCTTATGTTATTAGCATTGTTTGATGTTGTTGTTTATGATTGCCGTGTTTATTAGTGACGTATTAACTTGTGACGATTTCGTGGTGAGGAACGTTTATGTGTTGTTGTGATGATTTATGTCAATGAGGTTATGGAGATAATGTGTAGATTATACACATTGGAATGACGATTAAAGTAAGTGAGTTTTGGATATGTGTTGGAATTGCACTTATTAATCTATACCCTTTATAATTCCGAAACTATATATATGTTTTATCATGCCTTTAATTATATGTTTTGGAGTATCTCACCCTTTACTTGTTTCGCTGTTACCTTTATATTGGTAACCTGCAGGTTATGAAGACGGAGTTTATAGCTGCTGTTAGTCGAGTCGGTGTCGCTCTGATACGTAGCACTCGGGAGGAATATTTATGTTGTCTTGTTGTTGTTCTTTTGTTGTTATTCCTTTTGTGAATAAGAATCATACTTTATGAAAATATGATTTGTTAAGGAAGTTTAATTAAGAAGATGTTTTGATTTTTATGAATCAATTTATGATTTCCGACGATGCTATGTATCCGAGATTTATACTTTAAAGCAAACCGTTTAAAGTGATTTGGTTTTGAGGGCAAGAGGTGCATCAATATAGTGAATGCTCACTATGTAGCACTGATCATCTTGGTTGTGATGTTGTGAAAAGAGATATCCAACGTCTTTTAGCTGAGGGAATTATTCAAATTATAGTAAGCAGGGTCGATTTCAACAATGGCGTCAATATAATTGAAGGATAGTTTGATGGATCTGATGATGAATACATTTTTGCTGATGAGTATTTCCCCGTTAATGAGTCTGGTGAAGAAGTAGATGTAAATGTCATTGTGCCACACTTTGATATTCCCACTCCTGTGGAAGTGACCTATTACAGCAAGCCTCAAATTACTCCTTTGGTTATTAGCTTATTTGGACATGTCTCGTATAGTTCCAACAAGGTTGTGCCATACAAGTACAATGCCACCATTCATGAAGGAGATGTTAAGGTTCCAATTCAACTGTTACCTCAAGTAGGAAGTATTATTGATGTTAGTCGAAGGACCAGAAGTGGTAGTGTATTTGCTCCTATATTTCCAAAATTGGCAAATGATGGTAAGAAGATTGTGGAAACTAGTGCTGAACCCAAGAAGGTTGAAGGGAAGACTAGTGGGGTAACCCAAGAGAAAGAAATGGATGATTTTTTGAAGATTATCATGATGAGCGATTACAAGATCGTTGAGCAATTGGTGCAGACAGCGTCAAAGATTTAAATCCTGGATTTGTTGATGAATTCATCAGCTCACAGAGAGTCTCTAATGAAGGTTTTAGATCAGGCATTTGTTGATTATGATATGCCTTTGAAAACATTTAATAGCGTGGTTAGAAATATCACAGCTTGCAATAATTTGAGTTTCAGTGAAGAAGAGTTTCCTACTGACGGAAGGAATCACAATATGGATTTGCACATCTCCATGAATTGCAAGAATGATGCATTGTCCAACGTGCTTATTGATAATGGCTCCATGCTGAATTTATTCCCAAAAGTACCCTTTCAAAGCTTAAATATCAAGGTCCGCTGATGCGTCCTAGTGGTATCATTTTGAAAGCGTTTGATAGTTCTCGTAAATCTATTGGGGATTTGGATTTTCCCATTCACATTGGCCCACATCTTTTTCAAATTACCTTCCAGGTGATGGATATGTTTCTTGCTTATAGATGTTTGATTGGACGACCATGGATTCATGAGGCTGGTGCTGTGACTTCAACCCTCCATCCAAAATTGAAGTATGTCTGTGAAGGTACAATGATTATTTTGGAAGGGGAACAAGATATGCTAGTTTCTCATTTATCCTCATCCTGATATGGCGATAAAGATTAAGGAGGATGTTTTAAACTAGATTGATGCATGTTTCATTGTGACACCAGTTTATCCTCAGTGGATTGCCAATATTGTGCCAATACCAAAGAAAGATGGAAAAGTATGCATGTGTGTTGATTACCGAGATCTAAGCAAGTCTAGTTCGAAAGATGATTTTCCTTTGCCACACATTGATATGTTGGTGGACAGTACTGCAAAATGTAAAGTGTTCTCGTTCATGGACGAATTTTCCGGATATAATTAAATAAAGATGGCTCCTGACATGGAAAAAACAACATTTATCACAACCAGGGGAACATTTTATTATAGAGTGATGCCTTCGGGTTGAAGAACACTGGTGAAACGTACCAGAGGGCCATGACGACCCTATTCCATGATTGGATGCATTAAGAAATTGAAGTATATGTTGATGATATGATTGCCAAGTCCCAAACTAAGGAAGATCATTTGGAGGATTTGTTAAACCTCTTTCAGCGTTTGAGGAAGTATCGCCTCCGTTTGAATTATAATAAATGTACATTCGGTGTCCAATATGGAAAACTGTTGGGTTTCGTTGTCAACCAAAAAAGAATTAAAGTTGATCCTGATAAAGTTAGGGTAATTCAAGAGATTCCAGCACCAATAACTGAAAAAAAGTCAGAGGTTTCCTCGGACGTTTGAATTACATTTCCATATTCATTTCCCATATGAATGCGACGTGTGAATCAATCTTAAAGTTGTTGAAGAAAGATAAAGGTTGCGCGTGGAGAGATGATTGCCAAAGGGGATTTGAAAGTATCAAAGGGTATTTTCTTCAGCCTCTTATCCTGCTCCCTCCTGTTGAAGGAAGGCTATTGGTTCTATATCTAACTATGTTAGAATGTTCCATGGGTTGTATTCTGGGACAGCAAGATGAAACATAAAGGAAAGAATATGCCATTTATTACCTGAGCAAGAAGTTCACCAACTATGAGTCCCGGTATTCCATGTTGGAGAAGACTTGTTATGCTTTACACTAGGATGTGAAGCGTCTGCGACAATATATGTTAAATCATACTACTTGGTTGATCTCTCAAATGGATCAGATCAAATACATCTTTGAAAACCTTGCTCATACAGGAAGAATTGCTCGTTGGCAGATGTTATTATCTGAATATGCTATTGAATACCGTATCCAGAAGGCTATTAAAAGGAGCGTACCTGAAGAATACCTAGCTCATCAGTCGGTTGAGGATAGTCAATCTGTTGAATTTTATTTTCTTGATGAAGATGTGATGTATTTGAAAATGAAAGATTGCAATGAACCTTTACCTAATGGAGATCCTGATCTAGAATCCCAATGGGTAATGGTGTTTGATGGAGTTGTGAATGCTTGTGGAAAAGGAATCGGTGTTGTGATCATCACTCCTCAAGGATGTCACATTCCTTTCACAGCAACATTGATGTTTGATTATACAAATAACATGGAAAAATATGAAGCTTGTATCATGGGTCTTGAAGAAGCCATCGACCTCCGAATCAAAATTCTTGATGTGTACGGTGATTCAGCTTTAGTAATAAGTCAGATTAAAGGAGATTGGGAAACTCGTCATCCTGGCTTAATCCCTTACAAAGATATTCAAGGAGGCTTTTGAATTTCTTCAATAAAGTAGAGCTTCACTATGTTCCTCTAGATGAAAATCAGATGGCAGATGCCTTGGCAACTTTGGCTTCTATGTACAAAGTGAACCAGTGGAATGATGTACCTCAGATCACCATTGAACGCCTTGATTTTCCATCTTATATACTCTCCATGGAGGTGGCAAAGGATGATAAACCCTGGTATCATGACATTAAGCACTTCCTGATGACTCGAGAGTATCTGGTTGATGCGACAAGCAAAGATAGAAAGATCTTGAGGAAATTGGCTGGTAGTTTCTTCCTCAATGAAGGTGTGTTATATAAAAGAAATCATGACGTGGTTTTTCTCAGATGCATGGACAGACACGAAGCATACATATTGATGCATGAGATTCATGAGGGTTATTTTGGTACCCATGACAATGGACACTATATGGCTAAGAAGATGCTAAGGGCAGGATACTATTGGCTAACAATGGAATCCGATTGTTAAAAATTTGCGAAGAAGTGCCATAAGTGTCAAATTTATGCTGATAAGATTCATGTGCTTCTTACACTTCTCAACGTTATTGATTAATTCTCTATGTGGGGTATTGATGTGATAGGGATGATTGAACCCAAAGCTTCTAATGGGCATCATTTCATTTTGGTAGCAATTGATTACTTCACCAAATGGGCTGAAGCGGTTTCTTATGCCAACGTTACCAAGAAAGTGGTGGTCTGATTCATCAAGAACAATCTTATTTGACGGTATGGTGTGCCTAGAAGGATCATCACTGACAATGGATCGAATTTAAATACTAAAATGATGACGGAAATTTGTAAAGAATTTAAGATTGTTCATCATCACTCTTTTCCTTATGACCCAAGATGAATGGGGAAGTTGAAGCTACACACAAGAATATCAAGAAGATCATCCAGAAGATGGTCATCACCTACAAAGACTGGCATGAAATGCTACCATTTGATTTACCTAGATATCGCACTTCGGTACATACCTCAACAAGGGAGACCCCTTTCTCTTTGGTTTATGGGATGGAAGCAGTACTCCCCATTGAAGTTGAGATTCCATCTTTGCGTGTGATAATGAAAGCTAAATTATCTGATGTTGAATGGGTTCAGAATCAGTTTGACCGATTGAATTTGAATAAAGAGAAGAGAATGACTGCTTTATGTCATGGTTAGTTATACCAAAAAAGAATGAAGAAAGCTTTTGATATGAATTTCAAACCTCGTGTATTTAGAGAAAGCGACCTCGTGCTCAGAAAGATCATTTCTTTAAATTCTGATTCCAGAGGCATGAGGACTCCAAATCATGAATGCTCATATGTTGTCAAGAAATCCTTCTTTGGCGGTGCACTGATTCTTGAAACTATGGATGGCGAGGAGTTACCATGTCTTATAAATGGTCATGTAGTGAAGAAATACTTTGCCTAAATAAATAAAAGAACACTCGCTAAGTTGAAAACCCAAAATGACGACTTAGGAAAAAAAGAGCGTCTCGGTAGGCTGAAAACCCGAAAGGGAAATCTAGGCAAAAATTAGAGACATAAACAGAATAAATCTCCCGGTAGGATGAAAACCCGCAAGGGAAGTGTAGGCAAAAGTTAGGGACTTATATGGAAAGTAACTACATCAAACAAGACTTGATCATAGAAGCAACAATCTACATGGATTATCTTCATACCTCAACTGAAGACTACAATAGAGGAGTTCAAAGTTTGAAATTCCTAGCAAGAGATACTTGATGTCACAGAGAATGTTATGACACAGTATCTGACACTCTGTTAACAATTTACACAATAAATTTAAACAGCAGTAAAGAACACAATAAGTTGTTTACCCAGTTCAGTGTCTAACTACACCTACATCCGGGGCTACCAAGCCGGAGGAAATTCACTATTAGTAGAATTAATTCAGAATAAACCAACCAGTTTATCTCCTTCACTTAAAACATACCCAATGCAACTTCAACCTAAGTCCTACTTAGATCTGAGTTCCTACTCACTCCCCCTCAATCACAGCAGTGATATCAACCTATTGAATAATTGAATTGTGAAAACACACTCCAATAAACTATCTTGATCTTTCTTCAAAGCTTCCAATCAAGAGACAAACACTCGTGCTTCAAAGCTTTGAGTGATAAACTACCCTTACAAACAAATCCTAGTCCAAGGCACTTATCAATTGATAGTTGCTTGGCTCACAAGAGAAACTAGAATTACACAATACAACTGTTAACTCTCCTAACAGTACACAAATAACAACCTACTATATCTTCAATAAATTCCAGAGGCGCAACAGCATTGTAAGGGTTGAATTCCTTTTATAGAAGCAGTCCAAAAACTCCAGTTTTGGGCTTCCATAAAGATAGCTAGGGTTCACTTAATTTAATCCTAAAAACATGGTCTTTTCAACAACCAATTTAGGTCTAATTAAGATTAACCTAGCAGCCACGTGAGCATGCTTTCTAATAACAGCAAAACAATATTTAGCAGCTCAACAAACTTCCTGAAAAGTCTCAGGAAAAAGCAGTTCTGCGAGAATGTCACATCGAATGTCATAACATCCGTATGACATCGATGCAATTTCCAAGACACTTTAGCTTCCAGTTGACTGTCCTTTAACATCCTTAGCAAGTAGGATTTATCTTCAATCTCTGAATGTCATGACATTTATCAAGACATTGCTAAAGCCTAGTTTTACCAAAATTAATGCCAACTTAAAACACTAACAAGCTCCCCCTTTGGCACATTTTTGGCTAAAACTACTTAACACAACAGAGTACCTATGCAGCAGAAGACAAACTAGTTCTAAGCTTAAATAAACTAGAACCTAGAGATAAGATAAATTCTACCCATACAGAAATCCCACAATTTCCCACATACAAAATTTAAATTTCCATACAGTTTCCCGCCATAATGGGCCAAAGGAAACAATACAATTACCCCAAGCATTCAAGCAAATAATTAAAGGAGATACCAACAATTGTCAAGAGTATAATGCTGTCAACAATAAGTTACAATCATCCAAACAAAAGTGGGAAAAAGCAACACAAGAACAAGGAACAAGAAAAAGAACAAGAACTAACATAACAAACAAAAATCACAGCAACAGATCAGTTGCTCTCCTTTCCTGATGAAGCACTGGAAGCATTGTTGTGACACCCCGATTTAATTAAAATATTAAATAAGTGGGAGTTTAATTATTTATTTAATTAAAGTCTTAAGTATTTATAATAATGGATTAATTGGATTAATTAAAGAGAAGAAAAGATGGAGGTGTGAGGTGTAATTAGGGGTGTGAGGAGTAAATTACTCTACTCTTTCTAATTACCATTTATTTTATTTTATTGGAATAAATAAAGGAACATTAAAAGGAATATAAAAAGGAAAAGAAAGAAAAATATGTTTTTTTTGGAGAAAAAGCTATTATACGTAGAATTGGAGAAGAGAAGAGAAGAGAAGAGAGGAAAAGCTGACGCCGAGAGAAATCAAAGATCATCGCGAGGTAAGGGGTGATTTCGTTCGGTTAATATGTTTTATGGGTTTTGGGAATCAAATGGATAATTGGGTATGTTGGGAAGTTTGAATTTTGATGATTATAAGTTATAGAATAAAACCCTATTTTGTGTCGGTGTTTGGAATTAGGATCGTTGGTATGTCAAATGGATAGTATGGATGAGTAAACTATGTTGTTTGATGTTATAATGGTGTGAAATGATCATAATTTGGTGTTCCTAATGTCACAAAATGTATTTGAAAGTTTAGAAATGATAAAGGATGCATAATGCTGTCAAAAAGTAGCAGAAATGCTGTTATAGGTCGTGGGAACCGGTTCCCTGTGGGGAGGAACCGAGTTCCCAGTTTTAAATTGGCTAAAATTGGGATTTTTAACTTCAGGAACCGGTTCCTGTATAAGTAGGAACCGGGTTCCCATACAAAAACCAGGGAGCGAGATTTTCAAAATACTCAAAACTTCAAAAACTCATATTTTCCAAACCGTAACTCCGATTTGAGTGCCGTTTTCGGCGTTATTTCTTAAATTTAAAATACTACCTTTTGAAAAGAGAAAAATGTTATTTTGCTAAAATTATTTTAAAAATAGTCGAGCTTCTGATTTTGAAAAGTATGGATTAATTAAGGATAATGGGAATTTAATATGAATGGCCTGAGTTATCGGCCGAGGACTAATGTTTACAATGTTGTGTTGATTATTCACTATGATTGAATGTGATACATTGGTGATTGGCAATAAGTGAATTATGTTGAGATCGTAATCTATGAATTGGTTTAGATTGTTTGACAAGTTGAATGGAGATTGACGTTCATGTGATGTTTCTTTCCCTTGTGGTTTATTCATGATTGTATTGGTATCATGTGTTATTGTTATTATATACTGGTGATAGTCTTACTGATTGAAGAGTAAGCGTTTGGCATGTTTATGCTTTGTGATAATCTAATTTATGATTATGTTGTTATCATGTGATAGATTGGTATTGGTATTTATGTGGAATTATGTTGTTATCATATTCAGTTGAATTGATGTGCATGCTTTTATGATGCATGCATGAGCATTTGTTAAATTGGTTCATTCCCATTGTGCGGCTGAGCCAATAGACTTACAGTGCAGGTAGTGAGGCTAGATTCTTGACCCGGTGGTTATGGGCGAATCATGGATTGGATTCTTGACTCGGTGTTACGGCGAATCATGGATTACCTGTCTTTCCACGAGTAAGCGGAGCGGTGGGTGAACTCGGTTCACGTTTTGGTACCACATGCATAGAGTCTCGCATTGCATATGGGATTGTAACATGCTAGGATGGTTTCGGTGTTGCAATTTCCATTGTTTGTTGTATACATGTTCATGGTGTGAACTGCCTGCCTTGTGAATTGATTATGACTTTATGTTTGACTAATGGATTAATGTATCCAATTATTCTATTGTATCTAAGAACGTATAATACATATTATATTGAATTGAAATCTCACCCTTACTTTAACATTTCAGATCCGAAGTGATTAGCCGCTTGGAGTTGGTGAGGATAGCTCTAGATTCGAGTTTAGTTAATCTAGTCCGCGTGTCAGTGTCGTGCTCTGGTAGATGTAACATTGGGGAAAACGATTGTTTGGAATCCTTTAAGGGATAACTTGAATAGTTTTGAATTATGTTGATTTATTATCCTAGAATAACTGTTGGATGATGTATTCAGGATCTTGGTTATGTTTTCATTTCCGCTGTTAAACATGACGTTGAGTATGATTTATTTAATGAATATTCTCCAGTGAAAGCATGACGTTGTTTTGGTTAAATTTTTATGATTTAAATTGTGATGCCTCTTAATTATGGATAAACTCTGATTATTTAATTCTATAAAACGCGGGTAATTAGAAGGGGTGTTACAATTGTCATTATCATCGGCAACATTACTGATTGTCACTTCAGCCTTAGTCTTGAAATCAAAATCTTGATCAGACTCTGCAGGTTCAGGGGCCTTCCTCTTCTTGGCAATTTGTGTCCTCTTGGGTCTTGAGCTACCAACAGATTTAACTCTATGCTTCTTTGAGGCAGGTCCAGCTTTGGTCATCTTCTCAACTTGAGAATCAGAGATACCACCCTTTGCCTTGATAGGGGAATCAGCAGGAGTAGCAACATTAGAGTCGACAGGAGTTGCCTGGACGTGATCATCAGATGTCATAACATTCTCTGTGACATCTGGATCAGTTGCTAACTTAGGGCTAGCAGGCTTTTGGTTAAGGGGAACAGAAATGCCAGGTACAGAGAGATTTTCGTTCAGGATCCTGGTGACTATCCTATCAATGGTTTCTTGCACGTATATAGTACCTTCTCTATTTGCTATCTCAGAGGGAACAGATGAGGATGATCCAGAGATCTTACCAGAGAACGGAACTGATGACCATTGAGTATTCCGTGCATGCTGATTCTGGGACTTCTTAGGGTCAATGGCCATGGAATGCTGAGGGGAGATCTTCACAGGTTCAACATTCAAGGCTGCAGCGCTCGCCCTAATCTCAACCATTGTAGGAGATGGACAGTCAGAGTTTTGGGATGAAGAGGATGAGGAAGACATATTTCTCTGAGATATGTTGAGAAACTGAAACCAAGAATGACAAAGAGATTGAGAGTATCTTTTGGGTGGAGAGGATATGATACTTTCAATTGGAGAGGCTATTATATGGAGGAGTCTCTTCATATTCTTGAAACTTGTAAAAATGGGAGGGAAATAATAAAGTGACCCACGTATAATTAATTGAAATAAAAAGTCTGTTCCCCTCCTTGTAAGCAATCTTAACTGCTACAATTCCTCATATTGACAAATACCCAGTTTGCTCCTTAAATTCTCAAATTGACTAGCATCAAGAGCTTTAGTAAAAATGTCAGCCAGTTGAAGTTCAGTGACTACATGGTCCAATTTAATCACTTCTCTTCAACAAGGTCTTTGATGAAGTGATGTCTAATGTCAATGTGCTTGGTCCTACTGTGTTGTATAGGATTCTTTGAAATATTAATAGCACTCAGATTGTCACAGTACAATGTCATGACATCCTGTGTGACATTGTACTCAGACAGCATCTACTTCATCCAGACCATTTGTGAACAACTGCTACCAGCTGCTATGTATTCAGCTTCAGCAGTGGACAAGGACACACAGTTTTGCTTCTTGCTGAACCAAGAAACAAGATTGTTTCCCAAGAAAAAGCATCCTCCAGAAGTACTTTTTCTGTCATCAGCACTACCAGCCCAGTCAGCATCACAATAACCAGACAAAATTGGTTTACATCCATGGGAATATAGGATACCATAATTGCAAGTTCCACTTACATACTTCAGAATTCTTTTCACCTGGTTAATGTGACTTACTTTAGGTTCAGCTTGGTATCTTGCACATACCCCAACAGCAAATGCAATGTCAGGTCTGCTGGCTGTTAGGTACAACAAGCTCCCTATCATGCTTCTATACAAACTTTGATCTACCTTTTCACCACTTGTGTCCTTGGACAACTTCAAATGTGTGGGAGAAGGAGTCCTTTTATGGCTGGCATTTTCCATTCCAAACTTCTTGACAATATTCCTTGCATACTTGCTTTGTGAAAGGAATGTTGAGTCTTCCATCTGTGTGACTTGTAGTCCAAGAAAGAAAGTCAACTCTCCCATGAGGCTCATTTCAAACTCAGCTTGCATTTGATTAGCAAAATGTTTCACCATTGTGTCTGACATTCCTCCAAATACTATGTCATCAACATAAATTTGAGCCACCATTATCTTTCCTCCTTCATTCTTGACAAAGAGAGTTTTATCCAAGGCTCCTTTCCTGTATCCTTTGTCTGTAAGGAACTTGGTCAGCCTTTCATACCAGGCCCTAAGAGCTTGCTTTAGTCCATATAGCGCTTTTCTTAACTTGTAGACATGATCAGGAAAGCTTGGATCCACAAATCCTTTAGGCTGTTCTACATATACTTCCTCATTCAAGTAGCCATTTAGGAAGGCACTTTTCACATCCATCTGAAATAATTTGAATTTCAGAATGCAAGCAACCCCGAGTAGTAGTCTGATTGATTCCAGTCTAGCCACTGGAGCAAAGTCTCATCAAAGTCAATCCCCTCAACCTGAGTGTAACCCTGAGCAAAGAGTCTTGCTTTATTTCTGGTGACAACTCCTTCTGCATCAAACTTGTTCTTGTAGATCCACTTTGTGCCAATGATGTTTGTTCCTTCTGGTCTAGGAACTAATTCCCATACTTCAAGTTGCTTGAAATGGTTCAATTCATCTTGCATTGCTCCAATCCAGAATTCATCACTTAGAGCTTCTTTGACATTTTTTGGCTCTATTTTTGACACAAAACAAGAGTTTGAGACAGTTTCTCTGGACCTTGTAATGACACCCTTGTTTGGATCCCCAATGATGAGATCCTTTGGATGATCTTTCTGAATTCTGATGGAAGGATCTTTGTTGGTTTCCTCTGGTTCAGATTTTGGTGGAGTAGGTGCAGGTACATCATCCTTATCAGGTGCTTGTGGTGATGTCTCAAACCATGTCTCAACATCATATGGGACATTGTGTTCCTGATGATGATCATCAACAATGACATTAATTGACTCCATCATAACTTGGGTTCTGGAGTTGAATACCCTATATGCTCTGCTGTTAGTGGAGTATCCTAGGAAAATTCCTTCATCACTCTTGGAATCCATTTTTCTCCTTTGATCACGATCTGTCAGAATATAGCATTTGCTACCAAACACATGGAAATATTTCACAGTTGGTTTTCTTCCCTTCCATAGTTCATACAGGGTGGAGGAAGTTCCCTTTCTTAAGGTGACCCTGTTGTGAACATAGCAGGCTGTATTCATAGCTTCAGCCCAAAAATGAATAGGAAGTTTCTTAGCATGAATCATTGCTCTGGCAGATTCCTGTATAGTCCTATTCTTTTTTTCCACAACCCCATTTTGTTGAGGTGTTATAGGAGAAGAAAACTCATGGTTGATTCCCTCTGAGGAGCAGAATTCATCAAACTTGTTGTTCTCAAATTCCTTTCCATGGTCACTTCTTATTCTGATAATACAACTTTTCTTCTCTCTTTGGAGTTTTTTGCATAACTCTTTAAAGACATCAAACACATCAGATTTTTCTTTGATGAAGTTTATCCAGGTAAATCTAGAGAAGTCATCCACAACAACATAGGCATATCTTTTTCCACCAAAGCTTTCAACCTGCATAGGCCCCATCAAATCCATGTGTAGCAGCTCCAGCACTTTAGAAGTGGTCAAATGTCTAGACATTGGGTGTGACATTCTGGTTTACTTTCCAACCTGACACTCACCACAGACCCTTCCTTCATCAATATGGAGTCTTGGTATCCCTCTGACAGCCTCCATAGAGATGATCTTTTTCATTCCTCTGAGTTGCAGATGACCAAGTTTTTGGTGCCACAATTTTACCTCCTTTTCATCTTTGTCTGTGGAGCATACAGAAGAGAGGTTGGTGTTCTCAGATTCCCACATGTAACAATTGTCCTTTGATCTGACTCCTCTCATAACTACTTCTTGTTTATCATTGATTACAAGACATTCAGACCTAGTGAAGTTGACTTTGAATCCCATATCACATAGCTGACTTATGCTTATGAGGTTAGTAGTCAAGCCTTTTACCAGTAACACTCCATTTAGGTTTGGAACTCCAGAGCAATCCAAGTTTCCAACACCTTTGATTTCTCCTTTAGCTCCATCTCCAAAAGTAACAAAGCTGGTAGAATGAGGTTTGACATTATTCAGTAGGTTTTTTATTCCAGTCATATGCTTGGAACACCCACTGTCAAAGTACCAATCTTCCTTGGCAGACACTCTAAGAGAGGTATGAGCTATCAATGCTGCAGTCCTCTTTTTCCACTTTTGAGTGTAGGGTACCTTGATGTTCTCAGCCTTAACATAGGGAGTCTGATTAGGGTATCCATGTAGCCTATAGCAGAAGGGTTTTATGTGACCAAACCTTCCACAATGATGACATCTCCATCTTTGAAACTTTTTATTCATGTTTCTCTGATCCTGATGTTGACCCCAATGTTGTGACATCTGCTTTGACATTGTCTTATTAGGTCTGTTCTTCTTCTTGTTATCAGCAAATTTCTTTGCAGCCACATGCCCTGAGCCAGAAACATTTCCTGTTTTATGTTGTGACATATGCTTTGACTTTGGTTTTCCATGTCTCTTCTTTTTCTTGTCACTAACAGGTTCCTTTTCAGCCACATATCCTAGACCATGCTTATTTCCAGCATTTTGTCCAAGCTGAAGAATTTCTTCCAACTTATCAGTCCCAGTGGTCAGCATTTTGACAGACTTAGTCATATGGTCAAGCTTGGAATTCAATACTACAATTTCACTGTTGAGATGAGTTATAGTGATTGTATTTTCCTTCTTCTCAGCTTCCAACTTCACATTTTCTGCCTCCAGCTTCTCAATCAGCTTTTTCTGTTTTTCATTTTGCTGACATACTTCACCACTTCTGATACACAACTTCTTGTAAGTATCAGCAAGTTCTTCAAAAGTCACTTCCTCCTCACTAGAGTCATTACCAGAATTGCCACTTTCTGAAGGTGCAGTGGCAAGTTTGGCTGATTCCTCTTCGGTGTCACTACTTGATTCACCATCAGACCAAGTGACAGTCATTCCTCTCTTTTGTTTCTTAAGAAAGGTGGGACATTCAGCTCTAATATGTCCAAATCCTTCACATCCATGACATTGGATTCCACTGCCTTGACTTCCTTTTTCCTCTGACTTGGATCTTCTGCTGGAGTCATAAGATCTACTGATTCAGATGAAGTGTCCTTGACATTTGATCTTGACTTTGGATCAATCCTCTTGATGAGCCTGTTGAACTGTCTTCCAAGCATAGCTATAGCTTCAGATATCTTCTCTTCATCTTCCACCTTGCATCCTTCCTCAGTATTAGATACAAGTGCTATGCTCTTGTTCTTTTTGTCAACAGTTTCACTGATTCCCATCTCAAAAGTCATAAGAGATCCTATAAGTTCTTCAACTTTCAAGGTGCTGATGTCCTGAGCCTCCTCTATTGCAGTCACATTCATTGCAAATCTTTTAGGCAAGGATCTGAGAATCTTTCTCACCATCTTTTCTTCTGACATCTTTTCACCAAGTGCTCCTGAGGTGTTGGCAATCTCCAAAATATTCATGTGAAACTCATGAATAGTCTCATCTTCTTTCATCTTCAAATTCTCAAATTTCGTAGTGAGCATCTGAAATCTTGACATCTTCACCTTGGATGTCCCCTCATAAGTAGTTTTGAGGGTGTCCCAAACATCTTTGGCCAGCTCACATTGATGAACTAGTCTGAAGATATTTCTGTCAATGCCATTGAACAGGGCATTCAATGCTTTGGAGTTCCCCAGAGCTAGCTCCTCTTCCTCTTTGCTCCATTCTTCCTCAGGTTTCAAGACATTATTTCCATCTTTCTCAAGCTTGGTGGGATGTTTCCATCCTTTGTCAGCAGCTCTCCAAGCTTTAATATCCACTGATCTTAAAAAGGCAATCATACGAGGTTTCCAGTACTCATAATTAGACCCATCCAGAATAGGTGGTCTACCTCCAAATCCTCCTTCCTTATCCATTATGCCAGAAACTATTATCCCTAGATCTCACCCAGAAATAACAGGCAGGGTGCCTGCTCTGATGCCAAATGAAATTCCTGGCAGCAGATACTTGATGTCACAGAGAATGTTATGACACAGTATCTGACACTTTGTTAACAATTTACAAAATAAATTTAAACAGCAGTAAAGAACACAATAAGTTGTTTACCCAGTTCAGTGTCTAACTACACCTACATCTGGGGGCTACCAAGCCATGGAGGAAATTCACTATTAGTAGAATTAATTCAGGAATAAACCAACCAATTTATCTCCTTCACTTAAAACCTACCCAATGCAACTTCAACCTAAGTCCTACTTAGATCTGAGTTCCTACTCACTCCCCCTCAATCACAACAGTGATATCAACCTATTGAATAATTGAATTATGAAGACACACTTCAATAAACTATCTTGATCTTGCTTCAAAGCTTCCAATCAAGAGACAAACACTCGTGCTTCAAAGCTTTGAGTGATAAACTACCCTTACAAACAAATCCTAGTCCAAGGCACTTATCAATTGATAGTTGCTTGGCTCACAAGAGAAACTAGAATTACACAATACAACTGTTAACTCTCCTAACAGTACACAAATAACAACCTACTATATCTTCAATAAATTCCAGAGGCGCAACAGCATTGTAAGGGTTGAATTCCTTTTATAGAAGCAGTCCAAAAACTCCAGTTTTGGGCTTCCATAAAGATAGCTAGGGTTCACTTAATTTAATCCTAAAAACATGGTCTTTTCAACAACCAATTTAGGTCTAATTAAGATTAACCTAGCAGCCACGTGAGCATGCTTTCTAATAACAGCAAAACAATATTTAGCAGCTCAACAAACTTCCTGAAAAGTCTCAGGAAAAAACAGATTCTGCAGAACAGAATGTCACACTGAATGTCATAACATCTGGTATGACATCAGACTGTTTTCTGCAGAATTTCTAGCACAGCTTTAGCTTCCAGTTCTGATATGTCCTTTAACATCCTTAGCAAGTAGGATTTATCTTCAATCTCTGAATGTCATGACATTTATCAAGACATTGCTAAACCCTAGTTTTACCAAAATTAATGCCAACTTAAAACACTAACAAAGTTGTTAGGGAGAATAATGTTCATTGTTCTTCGATGTACCTTTTCCATGTATTTACCATTTTTCAAAGCTTTGTAATCATCTATGGAGTCATGCTATTGGCAGACTACAATTCTATAAATAAAATTTGAGCATTTATCCAATTCCTTTGCAATATGATGTTTATTCAGTTTTTTAAAAAAAATCATTTATTATTGAAAATGCATTTAAAAAAAATAGATTTGTTTGAACATACTTGTGGAAATTTTACAATTTAAGTGTGTTTACTTCGGATGTGAAGCAAAGGGATAAGATGGCATTGTCCTAATAGCGAACAAGATTGATAATTTGGAAGTTGGTACCATGGGGACTTCTATAACATGTTTCATACGAATCTGAGATATAAGTGCAAAGCGGATTGTTCCCACAGTATGCCTCATTATCCCCCCCAGAAGAGTTGGTAAAAGTAGCGCTCTGATGAGACATGATGACAATCCCATGAGATGTTTCCTTCAGAAGGAACCTGGGAATGTTTACGATATGCTTGCTGCTTCTTTTGAAATTTCACGCGATAAAGAGACACTTTTCGATTGATGGTTAATGAAAAATTCATTTTGGCCAAGTGTTGTCTATGCTTTAGTCAACCCTCCATGTTGATCCTAAATAAAATGTCCATATGCATCTCATGTACATTCGTTCATACACTATGCATAGCTAAACTTCATTCACATATGTTGATAATCAAAGTATGCTTCATCTTTCCAATACAATGTCGACTTTAAGTAGAAAAAGATCATCGTTCCACTTTCTCTGCTGAATTACCCCTCGAAGAATAATTGAGTCTCGACCCTCTTTGTAAGCCTCTATTATTGTTCTAATCACCTTTACCTAGCTTGATTGTGGTTTAAATTCTAGTCTCCGAGCGACATTATTACCTTGTTCTTCCTAGACTTTGAGTTCTAAATGAAAAACACAGATATGTCAGGAAGATCTAATCTCTCCTACAAAGGTGAATCCAAGATAATTCACTTTCATCCTCCAACAATATCGTTACAATATTTTCCTAACAGCAGGTGATAGTCTCTTCCTGCAAGCGGTTGGTGTTCCTCAGCAAATTTATTAATTCTAATTTGACTTCTTGTCAATGATCCTATGAGGAATCGCTCGTTGAGGATTGACCGTAACTCTCCAGCAGGTTGAAGACTTGTTGTTGACGATTATCTCTGATGGGTGATTTACAAGCTCATTGTTGAAAGTTCCTTTGGGTGATTTACAAGCTCCTTGTTGAATGTTTCTTTCTGGTATTCCAATAAATGATTTACCAGCTCATTATTGAATAACCGAATATCTCCTATGGGTGATTTACAAGCTCATTGTTGAAAGTTCCTTTGGGTAATTTACAAGCTCATGCTCATCATTCAAAGTTCCTTTAGGCGATTTACAAGCTCATTGATGAATGCTTCTTTGTGATGTCTCTTTGGGTTATTTACAAGCTCATTGCAGGCTAATCCCTATAACTGTTTCCAACAAGATTTGTTTACTGATGAATGGTAGCCTCATCATTATGGGAGGTAGTTTATCGAAGCTTTGTTTACCGATGAATGGTAGCCTTGTCATTATGGGGGGCAGTTTGTCAAAGATATGATTTTTTTCCTGATGAATGATAGTCTTGTAATTTTGGGAGATAGTTTGTCAAAGATATGATTTTTATTCGGATGAATGGTAATCTTGTCATTATGGGAGATAGTTTGTCAAAGATATTATTTGTTATGCTTTCAGATGTAGTACCATGGTTAAGGAAGGAGTTCCATCCCGTCTTTGATGAAGCGCCTGAACTCTTTGGAATGTTAGTCCATTATTGATGTTGTCTTCTTACCACCTTATGGTTAGAAACAATTTCTAGTGTTTTTTCGGGGTTGATGGTTTACTATCTTTAGAAAGTTGGGGTCACTCCCTTATTTTTACTTACTCCTCTGTGAGAAGATAGTTCGCTGTCTATCTAAGGATTTTTGTTGTTATTCCCTTTCCATTTCTCTATCCTGTATTAAGTCGATAATATTATAAGAAAATTGGTTTCCCATTATCTAGTGGAGTCATGTTTTTATCTCTCCCATAAGATTTAGTTCTTTCCCTAGTAGTTCGTCTTCTTGGATGAGTTGTCTTACTTGTTGTATCTCTATTATCTTTTCTTCCCCTAGCAGCATTTTGTTTCCCTTGTGAAGATCATCATATTACATTACATAGCCATTAAGCATTGCATAATATCTTAGGGCCAAAAATAGGGCTCATATTATATTTAATTATCTTCTATCCCGTCAAGGCGAAGGTTCCCTTCTTATCTCCAGATAGAAGACATTTAAATAAGTGTAACTGTTATACCCTAATTTTGCCCCCTAAGATTTACTCATGCTTCATTACCATTGCATGGAACAAAGATCACAATTTGAATCTACCTCTCTCTCCTATCTTTGGATTTGACCTTAGGAGATCACCAAGCACCTTGTGTATGTGTTTATTTCTTGCGTCTGATGATTGATACTTGGATAACAATGATATGTGTACACTCTGCTTGCTAAATATTGTAGGTGAATGGTGCACAAGTTTCTTATTCAAGGAGTCAATAGGTTCATGTGTTTATTTCTATGCCCTCTCTTCTCAATTCTCAATATTTTGAAAGTATTGTCTCATTGAAGACTTATCTTGTCCTCAACCATGTCCTCTCATCTTGAGTATATGCTTCATGTTTGAAAAAGATCATCAAATTCAAATAATTCTCCATTCTATCGCCATTTATCCTGAAATTAGGGTTTTGGACTTCTAAGGATCATATTTTGGTGTTTGTATGAAGTTTGTGGATGATTTCAAAGTAATTTTATTCTTAAGAGGACTTATAATATGGTTATTCTTGGACCCAAGGAGTTTGATTGATGAAAATATTGTTTTAGAGATCTACGATTGCCCACTCTCTAGTTTGATGCTTCATCTATGATGTATGACTTCAAAAGATAATAACTTGGTCACCCCTTGTCTCCTTGAGCTCATTTTCCTTCACAATGAACCTAAGGATGTATAATAAAACTTAATTCAGTTGGTGAGAAGAGAAAATGCTCGGAAATTGGCCTTTGAAGTCAAAAGATTACAAGTCCTTGATGAATTTCTCAATGGTTGGTCATTCAACTTCAAAAGAACATATCTTAATCATAATTGATCATATTGAGGTAATTATTTTTGCACAACAATATTGATGATGTGAACTTTATCTCCATATAAGCTTTAGAGATTGAAAGTGTTCGGAAGTTACTTGGAGAAGTCAAAAGATTATAGGTCACTTCACAAATTTTCATCAAATTCACAAGATCATAACTTTATCAACTTTTGGTATTTTTGAGTGATTCTTTTGGCCAAATGTTCCTTGAGAGGTCTAATTTATGCCATATTTGAAAATTAAGAGAAAATTTTGTGTGGAAGATCCACAATGAAGAAGAAACATTACAGGTCAGTTTTAGAAAGTGGCATGCTTGACCAAGGCCTGGCCAGGAAAATCAATGATTTTTCAAGAATCCTAAAGGCTCAATCTCTCAAATCAAGAATTCATTTGATTTGATTATTTTTTAATTTTGTTCTACTCTTTGAATACTTCATTTGGCTCAAAGAAAATCAGAAAAAGCACGAGGGAATTGGATTTGGCCTCAGCTCAAAGTTTGTGAAAAATTCTGGTTCGAGCTCACCATCATTTGTGCATTTGCGCGTGTTACTTGTTTTTAAGCCAACTTAAGCCTTGATTCGTGACTAATTGTGATTAAGAACTTACTAGGATTAATTAGCACCTCAAAATGCAAAGAATGATTGAGTTTTGATGCACATAAGGTCACACTTTATTCATGAACACGGGTGTGCACGATTTCCACTCAAATGTCATCATTCACCCTTCATTTTGATTCCATTTGCCTATCCTATAAATAAGGGACACATTCCACTCCTTTCTTGAAGCTTTGATTTCCAGAAAACCCCTGCAAAACTCTCTCTCGAATCCAATTTTCTGCAACTTCGTTTTCACTCTCAAAGTCATTCCAGTTTGAAATTAACCATTCATTGTTCTTCCTTGAACCTCACTGAAACTAACAGAACAAGAATCGTGCCTTGAAGCTTCATGAATCGTGCTATCAAAGTCGATTTTCAGAGCTCTGAAAGTGAACTTCGTTCAAGTAGGAATGTCCATCAAACCTTGTAAAATAAAACATCATTACACTCTCCTCATCTCCCTGATCCATGCGATCTTCACTGTTTGCAGTTTCATCAAGTATTGACTAAGAAGTCCATCAAAATCCTATTTGCTATCATTTGTGTGTTTTTTTTCAATTCTCTTCACTCAGTGTAAATAAATTTTTTCCGAGCATGTGGTTGAGATCGTCTTGAAGAGACAAATCCAAGGATACTACTCATGATTATTTATTTTACAGTTTGAGGAACTCCAATTTTAGAGTGGCTGGAGGTTGAAGATGATGACATGTCTCGACTCAACTAATGAGAGCACGCCATGTTACCATGCACGCGTCCCCAGAGCCGTTGGATCTGGTTACTTTTATTAGTCAGCATCGATCCAACGTGTGACATTATTATTTTTTAATTTGTAATCCGGTGTGAAAACCAAGGAGGTCTATATCAAGCACAACGCGCCATGTCCATCTGGAGTGATTACTAACGCGTTTTGACTATGATCAGACGAGCCACATCTTTTTTGACTTTTATTTTATTTTCTGCTTTTATATTTTAAATGTTTTAACCTTTAAAAAATAATATAAAATTCATTTCTGACTCAAAAATTATGAAACAATTCACAAAAATATACAGAAGTATTATCTTTCTGAATTATATTTTTTCATAATTCTATTTTCATATTTGATATTTTTTCTGATTTTTCTCTTTTATTTGATGTTTTTAATTGTTTTAAAATACTTTTTGACATTTTAAAATTCTAGAAAAATTATAATAGGATCCAATGGTCATTTAACAAATATTGGTGACCTCATTTCACTTTTATTTTGGATTTTACTATTTTTGGCCGTTATTGGTTTATTTCACCTTTTATTTTATTTTCTACAAATATTTTTCTGACTTAAAAAAATTCTAAAATTTTTTGTCAACATTTGTTGACCTCTATTTGACTTTGGGTAATTTTGTCAATAAATTCCAATTAAATACTCTTTATGTATTTCGTCAATAAATTCCAATTAAATAACCTAATTTCAAAATCATTTTAATCTTTTTTCTTTTATTTTTGTTTTCATTTTTATTTTGCTGTCTTTTGAATTTATTTTGGGATCATAAATTTCCTCAACATCAATGGAATTTGGGTGTTGATAGGTCTCTTGACCAAATCCACCAAGAATTTTGATTGATTTTGACAAAGTTAGAGCGAATAAATTCATCTGATGCAAAATAAAATTGGAAATTATTTCTTCCTTTTCATCTCATTTTTCTTTTTTCCCGATTTAGAGAAAATGATCTATTGGTGGCATGAACTCTAATGTTCTAACATAAGCCCCAAAGAGATGATTTGAGTTTTGATCTTGGTTTAACACCTGTGGCGCTTGTTGTGTGGTCGCATTGATTTCTAATCAAACTTCTGGCAAGCTTCCACTAAATTTGTCCATTTGAAATTCTCAATCATCTTTGATCAAGTGATGTGACAATTCCAAAACCGGTGATATACTTGACAAAAAGAAATTGAAACTTGTCGTGTGGTCGCATTGATTCTATCAAGCTTTTGGCAAGTCTTCATGCACAAGTTTCAAGATGATCGTCTTGCTGATGACTAACAATTAACAATTCAATGATATACTTGACAAGTTTCAAGATGGTCATCTTGCTAACTTTTATTAATTTTTTTTAAATATTTTTCGCACTTTACTTTCCGCATTTACTTTTATGCTCTTTATTTTTATACACCTTTAATTTCTGCATTTACATTTCATGTCATTTTTCTTTGCTCACTTGAGCATTTTATTTTCTATGTCATTTTTCCTTTGCTCACTTGAGCATTTTATTTTCTTGTCGTTTTGAATTTTCTCACTTGAGCTTTGTTTTCCTTTTCCAAAATACTTAATAATTCAACTTAAACATAAAAAACTTTTAATTGGACTTGGTTGCTATCCTTGTGCTTGGAGCTTAATATTTAGACTTAGGTGTAGGACCTCTACCTCAGTTTGGAGATGTCTGTGCCCTTGGGGTTATTCTGTCTTGTCTGGTTATCATCTTTGTATGCAGGTTATTCCGTTATACTCGATTAAGAGTGGACAAGAGTTCATCTGAGGCACTTACTTATGTAAAGCTTGTTTTTTTTGTCTGGTTATTTGTGGCTTGTATGATAATCCAAAGGATGGGATAGGGTATTGGCTCTTGATGTCAAGTACTAGTATTCTCACCCGGTGAGATCTTTATTTAACCTTACCTTTTACTTTATGCACTTAGGTTAGCCTCTTCATCTCATCTCCATTCTTTAATTTTCAAAATCTTCCCTCTTTTTCATCGGATTCTTGTTTTCAAAACTCGAACCGCTTTCATAAAATACTTGGACTTAGGTCTACGCATTTTCAAACTTCTTTTCTTAATAAACTTTCAATTCATTTGACAATACTTTGAATTTTCTTTTCATAAGACTAAAAAACACCTAATCTCATTCAAACATTTTTGAGCCCTTTGTGGCTTTACTAACAAACATTTTCTAAAAAAGCAACCAACACATAATTTTTATCTATTTTAGCCGAACTACTTGGTTTTGGTTTTAGGATTGCACATTGTTGGTATATATTCCTGGAACTCATTGGAAGTTCTATCAAACTAAAAATTATAAAAAATACTTCTTTTCTCCCACCACCATCCATTTTGTACATACTCTTTTTTTAGCACACATATACAAAATTTCAAAAAGGTTCCTACGCAGTGCTGTAGATACTTTGGGTGCATAATAACTTCTCTTTGCATAACTAACCCCTGGTCCCAGATCTCTGATCTTTTTTTGTTAGAATTTTGTTCGCTCTTTTTCCTAGTCCTTTGGATAAAATAAAAGCGCGGTGGTGACTCTTTCGTTACTTTTTGAGTTAAGTCAATTCAATGGATTATCCTCGCAATTTTTGCCGTTACATTCTGGATGCAGAGCAAATTTTGTCGTGATATACCACCAATAGCATTCATACAGTTTATGTCCTTTCTTTATCCACATTTTATCAAAACATTAAGGATAATGTTTGATTTAATTGTGGGAGAGGAAGTTTACCGCCTTCCATTTATCACATTTAGTTTGATTTATTTGTTTTCTAGTTCATTGTGTTTACCCCAATTTTCCCCCCTAAGATCCCTCATCATCTCATCATCATAATGCATTAAGATCACAAACAAGGTTGGGCTCTTTTGGTTGTCCTATTCCTAAGTTTGCTCTCAAGGAGTCACCAAGCACCCTGACTGTGTTCTGCATGCATGACTAGTCTGCATTTATTTTATCTTTAACCTCTAATTAAAATACCAAAAGTATTTACTTTTGCCTTTGTATATTTGTGTTTTGTAGATATCAAACAAAAACATAAGGCGAGTATAAGTTTTTCCGGTGTTTTTTCCCTAAACTTGATTTATAACAAAAATTTCAATAAAAAAAGTGTGCAATCGATTTTCACATTTGAGAAATTGATTTCTCACTTATAATTTTAGCAAAATTTCAAAAAAATAACTCAGTACAATCAATTTGCACTAGAGTGCAATCGATTGCACTATGTGGAATGCTGAAAAATTGGGCAATTTTCAAGTTTGTGGGCTTGGGCTCCAATTTCATTTTTTATTTTCTTTCAATTTCGAAATTAATTACCAATTGATTCAAATTTGGCTCCTAATTCATTTTCCAAGCGTAATTCCCTACCCAAACCAAATTCCAAACCACCATTCATTCCCAAACCAAAACCTTATAAATAAAGGCCTCCTCTCATTCAAATTTCAAGCTTTTGATAGCAAAATACACCTTGTTAAAATTTCTTCCCGTTCTCTCATTTTCCCGAATTCTCTCATTTCACCCAAAGCTATTTCTTCTTCATAAAGATTAGGAAATTCTTAATTGGAATTTTCTAATTATTTGAGCTAAACCTCCATCCACACTCTTTTTCTTCTTCAATTCTTTAGATCTAGGCTTGTAATTCTGATTTTTGAAGTTGAAGGGAAGAAATTTGAAGTGTTACTCTTACAAATGTTTCTCAAGATATAAAAGTGGTGAGTGTTGATCATCATATTTTACAATGTGATCTCTTGATAATTGTTGTTGTTGGATTCATTGAGCAAACTTATTTTTATTTCCATTGATGTTAAATTCTCAAAAATTAGTTGGAATTTTCATGCTCAACTTAATCAAGGAACATAGGTGTTTGTGAAAAAGTTTGAAATAGAATTTGGCCTTTAGAAATGTGATTTTTCTCTTTTTTACAAAAAGCAGTCGATTTGCATTGTAGTGCAATCGATTGCACGAGCTTCATTTTGAAAAATTGAAAAAACTATGCTGATGCAATTGATTTGCATCCTAATGCAATCAATTGCACATAGTGCAAAATGTGATTTTCACTTGATTTTTTTGACTTGTTTTGAATAATTACTCTTTTTCAACTCAATTATTTGGATGATTTTTCCATGGATTATAGTCTTGAACATCTATGGACTTTGGGTGTTGATGAGGTTGGAAAAATGTATTGGTGATTCAAATATACAAAAGCATTCATTATACAAATGATTTTTGGTGCTTTTAGTTAATAATACATTTTGTGCCTTAAATCACCAAGATGAGTGGTTGAACTTAAAGATGAGAGAAATTTTAGAAGATAATCTAAGGTGATCTATCATTTCCCATCTCTCTGTATCTTATCCCATTTTTTATTTATTTTAAATGTGTTGACCAACATTAGAAGGTGATCTATATATCATTCTTCTCGTTTGCTTTTACAACACGTGCATCACCATTGACTGGCCTCGTTGTAGGGTGGCTTCTACATAAGTCACTTGGCGATTGCTTAACATAGCGCTACTGTTAGCTGGCAATTTCAAATAAAGAATAATTGGATATCAAAACAATGTTTCGAATAAGCACATAAAGAGGTTGATATCAATGATGAATATTGGTGGGAAAGATAGAACCATTGTTCTAAAGGACTCTTCGATTTATAGTAAACTGATGGATTTCGATTTAGGATTGATAGTGTTTAAAATATAAAGAGTTCCTTTGTACGAATGTGCCGGAAATTGGAAGCGGTCCAAGCAAATGGTTTAATTCGAATCGAAGAAAACTAGCAAAACACTTCGCTTGCACAGGATTCGAATTTCAAATAAGAGCGCCATTCTTAGGAGACGCGTGGAAGTCAGTAAACGTAAGAAGCATGCATGCTTCGAACGTGGCATGATTTTAGAGTAGGACCGTTAGGGTCAGGATACTATAAATAGGTCTTTTTATGTTAGAATTGGTGTGTTCGTTTCATGTACTAAAAAATCTCAAACACTCAAATTACCGTGACATAAGGGAAAGGAGTTAGAAGACAAAATGTACGTATTGAACATCATAACTTTTTACAGTTTAAATCTAATTCTTTTTATATTCCTTTCTCTTATACAATACTTCTGCTTTGAAGAATCTTTCGATTTCCTTTTATTTCTTTGTTTTACTTGCTTTTAAACACATTTATTTCTTTAGAAACTACACTTTTTACTTCGTCTTTTCATTCAAGCACTTTACGTTTCCAGAAACCTTTATATTCTCAGAGAATCTTTATCCTTACAGTCAATTGTTAAAACTTAAGTTTAAATTCGAAGCCTTCCCTTTAAATATTTAGTCAGTATATTTCTATAGACAATCTTAGAGAGATATCCCAAGAATCTTACATTCTACATTTACACACAATACAAATTTATCAAGATAATGGGTATGAACATAGAAATGAGTTATGACACATGTGTCCTAGGATCAATCTAGTCGATCCTGCATGTAACCAATAATAATCAATAAATTGGAAGACTAGCGGTTGTTTACTACAAATCACTGTAAACAAATTGGCACACCCAGTGGGACAGTGTCATAATAAAATTTTATCAAGCCTATTAGAAAATTTTGGGATCTTCTGAGTGTGGAGCGCGTTTCGTTATATGAACCTTCGAAGCGGAAAAATAAAGAATAATAATCCACATATACCCAGGAGACAACTTATCAAAACAATGGTTAACACAACTAACCAAGATAGGGGACAAAATCCCCCACAGGGGGCTGCAACAATCTTTTCAAGTTCGATTGATGCCTCCAATACCATCCCTGTTGGCAGTTCGAATACGGTCCCAGTAAGTACATTAGAAATGCCATCAAATGTGTCCTCAATGCAAACTGTGCCACACGTAGGGAATCAACTGTATTCGACCCCCACTAGGCCTCCAGGGTTCGAACCTTTAAGATCCAGAAACCCTCTGTATGGAATGCCAACTTCGTTTATGGCAGGATTACATAATGCATCCACTTCGTCCCTAGTCCAAGGGTCTGGTTCAGGAATGAATCATTTGGGTACAAATTCCCAGAATATAGGAAACTTTGCCCAGTTGCCTACCCTTACAACTAATAGTCAAGCAGCGCTAAGGCAACAGATGAATGACAGTATTCATGATATGGTAGGAATCCTAGCCCGTGAAATGAATGCTATTTTTGGTCCCCTAATCCAGAACATAAATAGAACGAACCAAGAAAATTCAGCCCAGATGGCAAGAATAGAAGATTTCTTTGATGCACCTGCAAGACGTAGGCAAAACCCAGTGGTGATTCGAAATGAGGAACCCACAATCGAACAGATTCGACCCCCTGTACAAGTGGTCGAAGAGAGAAATATAGGGGCAAGGTTAAGGAATCAGGAAGTGGAAGTCCAGGAAGAACAACCTAGACCAATAAATGTGGTGAATAGGGACCAAAATGCAGACGAAATTGCCCATACAATTAGAAATGACAATATAATGGCAGAAAATAACCTCACCACCATGATCAAAAGAATCATGGCCCAGAATGGTTTAAATTCAGGTTTTAGGAGGCCAAATTACACATCTCCCATTGTAGACTATGTTCTGCAAACAGAATTACCCAGGGGCTTTAAAGTCCCTAAATTCACGAAATTTGCTGGAGACACGAGTGAATCAACGGTGGAATATATAGCGAGATATTTAACCGAAGTAGGAGATATAACAAATAATGAAAATCTTAGGATAAAATACTTCCCAAGTTCTCTAACGAAGAACGCTTTTACTTGGTTCACCACCCTACCCCCTGGATCTGTGGACACATGGCCTTATTTAGAAAGACTTTTCCATGAACAATTTTACATGGGTCAGTCTAAAATTAGTCTGAAAGAATTAGCAAGCATTAAGAGAAAATTCACGGAACCAATAGATGATTATTTGAATAGGTTTCGTCTGTTAAAATCTAGATGCTTCATAGTAGTTGCTAAACATGAATTGGTCGAAATGGATGCTGGGGGCCTAGATTATTCCATTCGAAAGAAATTGGATACACAATATCTTAGGGATATGGCCCAACTAGCAGACAGAGTTCGTCAGGTCAAAAGATTAAAAGCTGAAAAGGCTAGGGCTAGTAAATATCATAAGAAAGAGAGAATAGCCTACATAGAGGCTGAAGGGGAAAACATAGATGATTCTCAAGACCCTGATGATTTCGATCAGTTCGAAATAGATCTTGCAGAACTAAAGGAAGCACCCCCTTATGCTTGCAAAGTTCTGCTCTCTTCCAATGGAAAGGATTCTGTCGAAAGTGAAAAGAATGATAAATTCCCTAAGAAAATTTATACTTTCGATATAACTAAATGTGATGAAATATTTGATCTACTTGTTAAAGATGGCCAGTTAATAGTTCCTCCTAACCTTAAGATTCCTCCATTGGAACAAAGGAAGAAGAGGGGCTTTTGTAAATATCACAACTTTTAGGGCCATAAAACCTCACAATGTTTTCTTTTCAGGGATCTGATACAAAACGCAATCAAAGATGGCAGGATGAAGTTTTCAGACAAAGGGAAGAATCCAATGAAAGTTGATACGGATCCGTTGCTGATGGCGGAGACTAACTATGCTGAACCCCTGGACATCAATGTAGTAGAGATCGCTGAGAGGAAATTTGAATCAAAAGTAGAATTCGAAGAGGATGGGGACTTCATCATGATAAAAAACGAAAGAGAGGCTACTGATGGCCTCCCAAAGGTTCTCAAAGCAAAGATACTAAGTGACAAAAAATTAACTGAGGCCACTGAGGGTCTCAGGATGAAGTTCGAAGAAGTTAAAATTTCTGATGAGCAAACATTGGGAGTAAATATGGTGGATTTCAAACAGCCCAACGCCGAAATGGAGGAAGTGGAACGCTGTTTGGAGAAATAAAGAGAGCAAAGAAGAGAGAACTTGCCTAGAAAAGACGCGAGTTTGCACGAATACCTCTTCCACTGTCATAAGAAAAACCAGGATAAGTTGCTGTGCCCAAGGTGCAGCGTCATCTACAATCCCAGAATTGCTGCTGAGTTCGAAAGGACCCAACGCGAACGAACATGGGTCAACTGGAGGCAAGACAACCAACTATACAGAGTTTATCCAAAAGTTGATGAAAGTCTGCTCGAATTCTTGGTTCGTTGCCACATGATTGGAATAGAGTGTCTAATTTGTCCCAGATGTGTAGCGGTATATGATAGAGAAATGGTTGAAGCGTTCGAGAGAATTCCGTTTGCATCAGGCTGGGGGCACCAAGGTAGAATGCCTTCAAATCCTGTTAACACTAGCAGAACTATGCCAAGGAGTCCGGATAGCCCTTACCCAGGGGAGCAAAGAGAGTTTCTTTCAAACTACCTGCAGAAATCCCCACTGACAGATGGCTGCAGGTGAAGGCTGATAAAGGAAAAGGGAAGTGGCGAAGCTATGACGAAGGAGGCAGGACTGCGATGGCTTATAGGAAGCAATTCAATTCGATTAGAAGGGAAGAAATAAGACTGGAGAATTACAAAGGCAAAAACCCAATGTCTCGCTCTCAGTGGCGCAAACATTAGAGAAACAAGAAAGCTGAAAGGGATTCGAAGCCCATGGAGATAGGCGAATCTAGTACCAATAACCCAACATCAGTGACCTAGACTGAGGGCAAACCCCCAGTGTCCAGGAAGCTTTTTTCACCAAAGAAAGACACTGAAGAAAATAAGACACAGAAGGAGGCTGCAAACGAAGAGGACTTGATGACTGATGACTTCGAATCGGAGGGGGAATCCTTCTTTAATGCAAACTACAATGTAGTCTCAGTGTTGCCTTGTAAGTACAATCAGGATACATAGGTTTATACTTGTGAGGAGACTAACGAGGACGAAATGGCCAGACATAGGCCAGTGTGTTATTATGTGATGAACAATGGAGCGGTCGAAGAGCAAAACGCTTTCTTCGAGAAGCCAGACGAAGTCATGAAGAACCATCTAAAATCCTTATTCATCAGGGCAAAGGTGGAGCAATATGGTGTGAACAAGGTTCTGGTGGACGGTGGAGCTGCTGTTAATTTGATGCCTCGATTCATGCTAAAAAGGATAGGCATGCAGGATTCAGATGTTAGACCTCACAACATGGTGCTTTCGAATTATGAAGGAAAGGTTGGCAAGACTTTGGGAGTAATACATGTTAACCTGACAGTTGGTTCCCTCACAAGACCAACAATGTTTATGGTCATTGCTGCGAAGGCAAACTATAATCTGTTGCTTGGCAGGGAATGGATCCATGGAATTGGCACAGTGCCTACTTCGATGCATCAAAGGTTGGTGTTGTGGAGATACGATGGAATTGTCGAAAACATAGAAGCAGACCAAAGTTACTATATGACAGAGATCAACAATGTGGACAAAAGAAACCTCGATCGAAACATGGCCAACATAAGGCCATGCCACCCACATGAGGAATATTTCGAGCCCAATGAGAATGCTTACTATTCTCTAACCCTTCGTCCCAATGGATTCCAATGGGATAGAGAACTCATGTGGGACGGGCAAGAGATTGAAGAAGATGGAGAAACTTCGACGATACAGCCAACTGGCTGGGGAAGCGAAGGTCATTATGATTGAATCAACCTACTACAAAAATATTTCGGCCTATCTGGCTGAGAACAAACGAAAGATGGCTATCGAAGCCGAAATACAAAACATGGTTGTCGAAGCCATAGACAAAAAGGAAAAAACAAAAAAAGAAATAACAAATCCTGAGGGAAACTACCCACCCCCACCCTGTTATGGAAAAACTTCCGAACTAGTGGATCAACGACTAGATGCCATTTATGATCAAGAGCCCTTGGGGTTTGAGAAGGATCCAGAGTCAACAAGCGCTAAGATGCTGGCGCAAGATCCTTTGGAGGAAGTTGATATTGGGGATGGCGTCGAAAAAAGAGTTACGTACATCAGTGCGAAACTCAGTCCCAGTCTAAAAAGCAAGGTGGTCGAAATGCTCAAACAAAACAGAGATTGCTTCGCCTGGGACTACGACGAAATGCCTGATTTAAAGAGGGAACTGGTGGAACATAGGATTCCAATCAAGGATGGAAATAAGCCCATCAAGTAGATGCCTAGACGATTCGCCCCAACAATCCTCTCAAAAATAAAGGCAGAGGTAGAACGGCTCCTTCGATGCAAGTTTATCAGGACCACAAGGTATGTAGAATGGCTTGCTAATATTGTACCTGTTATTAAGAAAAATGGTTCTTTACGAATTTGCATAGATTTTAGGGATTTGAATACAGCCACCCCAAAAGATGAATATTCCATGCCTATAGCAGAAATGTTGATTGATTCTGCTGTAGGTTTCGAATACCTGAGTATGTTAGATGGATACTCCGGGTATAATCAGATATTCATTGCTGAGGATGATGTTGCCAAAACTGTGTTTAGATGTCCAGGCGCCTTAGGCACTTATGAGTGGGTAGGTATGCCCTTTGGACTAAAAAATGCTAGGGAAACATATCAGAGGGAAATGAACACCATTTTCCATGATTTCATTGAATCATTTATGCAGATTTATATAGATGACATAGTAGTCAAATCTGTTTCTGATGAGGATCATTTGAACCACCTTTGCCAATCATTCGAAAGAATGACAAAACATGGCTTAAAAATTAATCCTCTTAAATGTGCTTTCTTTGTGTAGGCTGGGGATTTCCTAGGCTTTGTGGTCCATAAGAAGGGGATCGAAATTAACTTGAACAAAACGAAGGCCATTATGGAGACGAAACGTCCATGCACAAAGAAAGAGTTGCAATCTCTATTGGGTAAAATCAACTTTTTAAGGAGATTCATATCCAATTTGAGTGGGCGAACTCAGGATTTCTCCCCACTCCTCCGTATCAATCAAGGGAATTTCGAATGGACGGCACAACATCAGGAGGCACTCGAGAAAATCAAGGCCTATTTGATGCATCCTCCTATACTTGCACCTCCTTCTAAAGATAAGCGAATGAGATTGTATATCTCTGCCTCCAATGTAACTATAGGTAGTATGTTGGCCCAAGAAAACGATGATGGCGTCGAAAGAGCCATCTATTATATTAGTAGGGTCCTAAATAAAGCAGAGACTAGATATAGTAGTATAGAAAAACTATGTCTCTGTCTGTATTTCTCTTGTACAAAACTCAAATATTATATTAAACCAGTTGATGTTTACATTTCATCTCACTTTGATGTTATTAAACACATGCTTTCAAAACCAATCATGCACAACAGGATTGGCAAATGGGCTTTAGCGCTCACTGAGTATAATTTGTCCTTCAAGCCTTTAAAGGATATGAAAGGGCACGTTGTTTCAGATTTCATAGTGGATCACTCTGTGAGTGAAGACTTCGCGTTAGATTATGTTGAGATCCAGCCATGGAAATTATCCTCCGATGGGTCAACACATAAAAACGGAAGCGGGGTTGGAGTACTTATCATTTCCCCTGAAGGAATTCCAACAAAATTCAATACAAGTTGGAAGGCCCTCCCTGTTCGAACAATGAAGCTGAGTATGAAGCGTTAATTGCTGGACTTGAAGCTTTGTTGGAATTGGGGGCAACCATAGTCGAAATTAGAGGAGATTCAGAGTTGGTCATCAAAAAAATAACCAAAGAATACAAATTCATCAAAGAAAATTTGATCATGTACTTTGTTATTGCTAACAGATTACTCAAGAAATTCCAATATGTGGATATAAAACATATTCCCAGAATTGATAATCAAGAAGCAAATGAGTTGGCTCAAATAGCCTTAGGGTATAAGACATCCAAAGAAAAACTCCAATACCTCATAGAAATAAGAGGTAGAATAATGGATACTAAATTATCAACATTAGACTTAGAAAATTCGAAACTTGGCTATGCAAATCAGAAAGAGTTTGAAGTGCTAAGTATAGACACTTTGGCAGATACAGATTGGAGAAGTCCTATAATAAATTACTTTAAAGAACCTTCAGTAAGTAAAGAGGAAAAGATCAAATATAGGGCATTGTCTTATGTGCTAATAGGAAATGAAGTTTTTAAGAAAACCCCAGAAGGAATCTTACTAAAATGTTTAGGAGAAAACGAAGCGTATTTAGCCTTTTCCAGTGTGCACAGTGGGGCATGTGGGGCACATCAAGCAGGTCACAAAATGAAATGGTTGTTGTTTCGATATGGCATGTATTGGCCCACTATGCTTAAAGACTGCATAAAATTTGCTAAAGGATGCGAGGAATGTCAAGTTCATGCAGGCATTCAACATGCTCATGCAAGCGAGTTACATTCAATTGTTAAGCCTTGGCCTTTTAGAGGATGGGCATTAGATCTAATTGGTGAAATTCGACCAACATCATCCAAAGGACAGAAATATATTCTCGTGGGTATAGATTATTTCACAAAATGGGTCGAAGCAATTACTCTAGTGAATGTTGATCAAGAGGCTATTATGGAGTTTATCCAAAAGCAAATAATTTACAAGTTCGGAATACCAGAAAGTATCACAACAGATCAAGGTTCAGTCTTCACAGGGCAAAAACTGCAAGAGTTTGCACAAGAAATAGGATTGAAGTTACTCACGTCAATGCCTTATTATGCTCAAGCAAATAGTCAAGTGGAAGCAGCCAATAAAGTCATAATAGGGTTGATAAAGAAACATGTAGGGAGAAAGTCAAAGAATTGGCACAAAACTTTGGACCAAGCTTTATGGGCATGTCGAACATCTCCTAAAGAGGCAACAAATACTACTCCGTTTCGACTTACATTTGGACACGACGCAGTGCTTCCAGTCGAAATACATTTACAGTCAGTTAGAATCCAAAGACAAAATGAGATACCAGCTGATCAATATTGGGAAATGATGATGAATGAATTAGTGGACATGGATGAAGATAGGCTACATGCTTTAGAAGTTATGAGGAGACATAAAGAAAGAGTAGCCAGAGCATACAACAAAAGATTTAAAAGTAAGTTGTTTTCAACTAATGATTTGGTATGGAAAGTTATATTACCTATGGATAAAAAGAATAGATTCTTAGGTAAGTGGTCACCCCATTGGGAGGGACCCTTTCGTGTTTTAAAAATGTGTTCGAATAATGCTTATGAAATAGAGGAGTTAGCAGAAGATAGAAGAATCTTGAAGGTAAATGGGAAATACTTAAAAAGGTATAAGCCATGCTTGCAAGAAGTTCGAATTACTACAGAATAATAAAAGTAAAACAGATATTAAAGCCAAAATGGTATTACATAAACGCCAAAATGGTTGTGTGCAAATTACAAAAGTACGTAGTAAATATCCTTGACAATAAAAAAGCATATAGCATTCGAAAATCAGAAAGGAGCGCCTCGTTTCAGCTTAGCAAACTTGCTCTTGCATAAGTTAATCTTGCATTGGGTGGCATTTCTGACGCTTTCGAGCCCCTTGATCTCTTCGCTTATTCCTTCAGCTACCGCCATCTGTTAAAGACTTTGTGTGACAAGATTTTCAAGTTCTTTGTCATCAACGGGCTTCAAGGCTGCCTGCTCATTTTGAGCACCCTCAATTCTCTTTTTGAGTTCTTCAATATGAGATTCCCAAAACAAGATTGATCGAGCCAAAACATCATGCTTATCTTTGGCCTAGATTTTAGCACGCTCCAACACCTCTGCTTCTTCAGAAAGTCTCGAAGTTTGGTCATAAGCTTTAGACAAAGCCTCTTGTTTGGTTCGAATCTTAGCCTCAGCATCATTAATCCTAATATATTCACTGCGAACCTCATTAAGCAAGATTTGCAGATCATATATGGTCTCACTTACTTCAGGTGGACAGATGCTGAGATCTATCTGAGAGAGCAACTTCTTCATCGAAAAATAGGCTGCAGTGTCTTCTTTTAGGATAGTAAAAATGTCAGCCTCAAGAATAGTTTTATTGACTTGTTGAAGAAGTTGGTCGATAGAAGTAAGAGGGGCATTATCCTTCGTTTGGCTCGAATCTTCAAATTGATTTTTGCTAGAAGAAGAATCCCGTTGAGCTAGCATTAACTTGATATATTTCAAGGGATTACTTCATTTTATCTCTTCTTTCTGTTCCCCAATCAAAATTGGAGCATCTGGATTTTTAGTGAAAATAGTTCCAGCAGGAACGAGAACTTCCACCTCCTCTTGCATCACCTCATCTTCCTCACAATCTGCAAAATAATGACTCACAGTATGTGCTTCGCTTTCCTCCTCGAATTGATCAGCAAAATGCACCTTTCTGGAAGAAGAGTCACTAGAAATGTCGATGATGGGAGTTTCGAACACTGTGTCTAGTTCGCTAGCTGCAGGACCCTTTGTCGGAGGAGGCGAAGTTTCTTGTTGGTCTAAAGCTTCGACCAATGGAGGAGAAGTTGCTTGTTGATCTAAAGCTTCGACCAATGGAGGTGAAGTTGCTTGTTGATCCAAGGCTTCGACGGTCCCTGCAGGAGTGGCAGCAGTGGACGAACCTTTGCTTAAAACAGCTTCATTGAAACCTTTTGGTTGAAGAGAGGCTGCAGGTTTTGAAGCTTGGCCTTAAATGGTAGGAGGATCAGAAGGAGCAAAAGGAACGCTCTGCGCAGAAACAAAGGGTTAGCATAAAGAAGGTTACATAGTCAATCTAAAAAAGCATTAAGTGAGATTTACCTTTTGTTCATCAGAAGTTGCATCTCTACCAATGCGTTCTGAAATTAAGTTCTTCAAAGACTGAGACTTAGAAGGTCCTTTGGATTTGGTTTTGGGAGCAATCACATTCACTTCTCTTTTGGAAGGATTGGAAAATTCAGAACCTTCGCCAGATTTGTTGGGTTTCTTTTTCTTTTTTCATTTTAGAGGAGAAATGTCTTCATCCTTTTCTGATTCGTTTTCAGAATAGGCACCATCGCGTCTTCGTTTCTTAGGAGAGTTGGGAGGTAGTCCATTCGCCTGGAGAAATGAAAAGAATAATTAGTCAATTTAAAAAGTAATTTCGACAATAAGAAAGGAGTGAGTGAAGTATTACCTTTTTCTTTTTCTTTTTTGGGGAGTCATCTTCTTGTTCAGGAGGAGGATTTTCAGTAGTGGTTATTGGCGCTTTCGAAGTGGAAGTTGAGCCTGCCTTGGGTACAACTTTATCCTTCTTCAAAGATTTTAGATCAACAGCTGAAAAGAATTTGAAACAGGTAAGTTTAAAACAAAGTTTAGAAAGAATAAGGGAACTTCGAATTTCTTCAGTTCCGCACCTTCGCCGTTTCGAGACGTGATAGACATGGCTGACAAGTCATAACAAAGGTGCCCCCCTGAAATTGTCTAAATCATGTTTTGCCCATGTTACCCTTTGGGCAGGTTTTTTGGCATCATTTTCATATCTATGAAGAATGTCCCTACAAACCAACCACCAGGGATATGGTGGAAAAAAGGCCAAAGCCAGCTCTGAAGTAGGTAAGTTTGGAAATTTTCGTGGCTGATGTTTAAAAGCCCACCAATACCTATCTTCAGGTTTTACATAAGGAGGAAATCGAATTTTTGAAAGTTGTTTTTCAAATTATTCTTTCAAAGTTCTTGCTGCTTCGCAAACAGTTCGATGTATTTCCATAGGATTATAAACAATTTCGAAATATTTTTGGAAGGCTCGTATTTCCTTGACATGAGTAAGTCTACCTTTTTTGACATGTTCCTGCACAAGGGAAAAATCTGTCATCAGTTGTTGTTGAATTTGGATGGGGTTGAACATATCATTCGAGTAATAAGTCGTCCACCAAGTATAAAAATCTTTTGTCATATAAAAGGAAGGAGTAAAGAAGACTAGTGAAAAGTCAGCAAAGCCCGCATATTGCTTCTGTCGTGTTTCGATTTCTTTGAAGGAGTAAGGTACCCCTGCTAAACATATCTCCCTTTTCTTGTTGAAGAGAGGCTCAGGTAGAATTTGGCATAGTCCGAATTGACGGGCTACGAAGTTGGATTGATAAGCGAGGATACACACTTGGCTCTTCACAAGCGTGATCCTAGAGATGATAAGCCTAGGGTTTAAAAAGGCACACCAAATGTCCCTGATTATTTCTTCTTCGATGGCTTGTTCAAGGCCCATGGTAAACCAAGTTGGACCACAGTTTCGATTGGCAAAAGGGGCCATTGAAGGGTCGAACCTATGTCTCTTAGAGAAAATCATCATGTAGTTAACAAAACATGTCTTAAAATTTTCTATTTCATCATTTGGGGTTAGTTTTAACAACCTAGTACCCTCGATGTTGCGATTTACTACATCGGGATGTTCTACTTTGATTACCCCAAAGGTCGAAAGAAATGGTTCGAAAGTGGCATTTAGCCAAAGTTGCAATAGCCATACGGGACCAGCAAGAAGCAGATTAGTGCCAGCTTCGTAAGTTTTAAGTTTTGAAACTACAGCACCTATGCTTTCATATAGACTTGTCAGCAGTAATTCACTAATGCACACCCTTCGACCATGGTGAAGTTGGTTCGCCAAAGTAATGAATCTGCTCGCAACTTGTAGAGACTTGCTGTAGAAGACATATTTTGATAACCACAACGCCAAGAAAGCTATATGCTCAACCTCAGAAACTTCTTCTTCAACAGAGTGGTAGAAATTGATGTACTTCGAAAAGCTGGCATTCTTAACATCGAAATCGATGAGGTTGTCCGCATCCTCATTTGGGTCAAAGGTTTCTCCAATAGGAGAAAGTCCAGTGATAGCAGCGATATCGAATAACGTAGGTGTTAACATTCCACAAGGGAGGTGGATGGTGTTATAGGTGGTATCCCAAAAATATAAAGAAGCTAGCAAGAAAGGTTGGCTATAACTAAATCCTAATTTTGACATTCGAATTAAATTTAGGATGCCTATATTTTCCCATTCCTGGGATTTCTTATTTTCAATTTTCGAAAGCCAATCTTGGTATAATTGATCTGATGAGGGACATGAGCAAAAGGGTTTAAAGTTCCCAGTGACGTAGTCCATAATGAAAACGTCCCTCATGGGTTTTGACGTTCTCGTTTCACAGGTTTTTTCTAGGGTTTTTGACAACTTAACAACAGATTCATCTTCCTTAAGTTTCAGAGGAACAGATTTATTAACAATGGGTTTTGTTTCGGAATAGGCGGGAAAGAATCCCTTTGTCTTTTCCAGACGTTCTGTAGAAATTAAGGGACCCATAACCCCTAGGGTTTTATCAAGAACAGTAGTAGGGATGATTACCTAGGAAGCATAAATGGCTTTCTATTCTTGAGTAAGTTTGGGAGTTGAGATGAACTCCTGATTATCAAGGTTGATAATCTTGCTTGCTGGTTTGAGGCTAGAAGAAGGAATTTGTTTAGATTTTCTAGATTTCTTTGATGAAGGAGATGGCGCTGAAGGAGAAGACATTGTGAAGATCAAAGGATTTTGTAAAAGTAAGAAATCTGTCTGTGTGAAGTTTGAAAGAGTTTTGGAAATGTTTGGAATGAAGAAAATGAAGTGCTTTTATAGCCTTCTTCAACGGCTTAAATGTTTTTGACCTTTGAAAAAAGGTGGGATACGTGTAACTTTCTCGTTGGAAAGAGAAGAGGTGGATTTTTTAAACTTCCTAGGGAAGTGACATTTTGTTGCTAATTATTAGCTATAACTGCTGCGATTTCACGTTTAGGTATGATGATTGGACATTTTGCAGAAAGTTGGAAACTTACTCTGACGTCGTGTGCAGTATTGTCATCATGAGTTTTGAGACTTTCGAAATTGCATGAGTATTTCAAAAACAAGTATTTCTTTATATCTATCGAAATACATGTTCTTGAGGGGCAATTTGTTTTGCTGGCAATTTCGAATAAAGAATAATTGGATATCAAAACAATGTTTCGAATAAGCACATAAAGTGGTTGATATCAATGATGAATATTGGTGGGAAAGATAGAACCATTGTTCTAAAGGACTCTTGGATTTCTAGTAAACTGATGGATTTCGATTTTGGATTGATAGTGTTTAAAATATAAAGAGTTCCTTTGTACGAATGTGCCAGAAATTGGAAGCGGTCCAAGCAAATGGTTTAATTCGAATCGATGAAAACTAGCAAAACACTTCGTAGGCACAGGATTCGAATTTCAAATAAGAGCGCCATTCTTAGGAGACGCGTGGAAGTCAGTAAACGTAAGAAGCCTGCATGCTTCGAACGTGGCTTGATTTTAGAGTAGGACCGTTAGGGTCAGGATACTATAAATAGGTGTTTTTATGTTAGAATTAGTGTGTTCGTTTCATGTACTAAAAAATGTCAAACACTCAAATTACCGTGACTTAAGGGAAACGAGTTAGAAGACAAAATGTACGTATTGAACATCATAACTTTTTACAATTTAAATCTAAGTCTATTTATATTCCTTTCTCTTTTACAGTACTTTTGCTTTTAAGAATCCTTCGATTTCCTTTTATTTCTTTGTTTTACTTGCCTTCAAACACATTTATTTCTTTAGAAACTACACTTTTTACTTCGTCTTTTCATTCAAGCACTTTACGTTTCCAGAAACCTTTATATTCTCAGAGATTCTTTATCCTTACAGTCAATTTTTAAAACTTAAGTTTAAATTCGAAGCCTTCCCTTTCTATATTTAGTCAGTATATTTCTATAGACAATCTTAGAGAGATTTCCCAAGAATCTTACATTCTACATTAACACACAATACAAATTTATCAAGATAATGGGTATCAACATAGAAATGAGTTATGACACATGTGTACTAGAATCAATCTAGTCGATCCTGCAAGTAACCAATAATAATCAATAAATTGAAAGACTAGCGGTTGTTTACTAGAAATCACTGTAAACAGTTACATTGCTTCTTCTTCATCTTACTTTCTTTGTCCCGGATCAGAAATTGATCAATTGGTGGCATCAACTTTAATGTTCAAAAAAAGCCCCAAAAGATGCACTATGCCAAAAATAACCTACGAAAGCGCTTTTTTTGGGCTTTAAAAGCGCTTAAAAGCGCTCTCGTAGGTGGCGCTGCTAAAGGTTTTAGCAATTTGTTCAAAAGCGCTCATTATTTATGAAAGCTTTTGCAAAAACATAGGTAGGTTTGACGAAAGCGCTTTTTCAAAAGCACTTTCATAGGTGTATTCGAATTGTCGCAATCTAAAGTAGGTTTATAAGAGCGCTTTTTTGCGCTCAGAGATATATGAAAGCGCTTTTAATCAAAAGCGCTTTCATAGGTAGGTTTACGAGCGCTTTTTCTTAAAAGCGCTTTCATAGGTTTTCTCGAAAAATCTAAAATTTAAAAATTTCTAAACCTGCATTTTTTTGCAGCAAACTTATAATTCCTAAACCGGTATTTTACAATCTAATCTAGAAATACCAATATATATTAGTTTTAATCCAAATACCAAATGTAATTCAAATACCAAATATTATATATATACAAATACCATTATAATCAATTCATATCCAAAATATATATACACCATGGTAATTCAATATTAACATGTTTTTAAACGTAACAAAATACACCCTAAGAAATCAGCGATACAACACTAAGTAAATCAATCCTAATCTACATATATATCCAAGGTCCTGATCCTGCAATATGAACATAATAACACGGTCAGTGTTGTATACACAAAACAATATATTCATAATTAACCAATTTTCACACAACAATGTATTCGTACCTTATTATAAGATTCTTAGCTCAATAAAATATTGGCACAACTCCTCTTTGAGTTCTTCCAATTGACGTGGCGAGTAATATGGACAATTGTATTGATCAAAATACTACATTACAAAACAAAATATATGCATGATTTAGTTTAATGTAATAAATTATATGCAAAATCCGATAAATAATAAAACAAAGTATAAATCCATACCGTGATTGGAATCTCGATTTCATTCATTTGAATGATTTCTTTGATAAACTTCAAAACGAAGTATCCGCAATCTATGCCGTTTTGTTGTCGAGGACACTACGTAGAAAAACAAATAAGATTATACACATCTATTGTTTTATCAAGTAGCATAAATATTATAAGCAAAATTGTTGAAATTTATATACCTGTACTTTGATCCAATTAATGTTGTTTGATTTAGACCGTGGTACCCGTGCTTCCCTTTGACATCGAAATACTTGTATTGAACTGATGACAAAATTAAAATATTTATTTAGAACAATGACATAGAAATAATTAAATATATAAACACAAACGAATATTTAGAATAATGTCACTTACGTATCAATCACTAGCTTCATTTCGGATAATTTGTCCAATCACCGTCAACCGAATTCGTAATAGACCACTTCTTTTATGGGATTGATTGCAAGCAACAACCAGGACATCTATAAATTAAAGCAACAATTTAGAAGCGAATTTTAATGTAAAAATACAAATATTAAAAGGATCTTAGAATGAAAATCTAACCTCAGATTATACGGCAAAAGATACAAGCTCTCAGACCGGCGTTGTCATGAATCTTTCGACCAAGTGTTCTCTTATCGAATCAGTTCCCTAGAAATTGTTGCTCACCGACACGGAGGAAGACACGAACGGAATCTATTTGACAATTGATTCCAGCATCAATTTGTCAAATAACATTCTTAAATAAAAACATAATTAATATTAGACTATTTCAATCAAATGTTTAAAAAATGTTCAACCAATTAAATAATATATTGATCGGGTTACGGATGTACGAGTGCATCACACGATGCCTAACTCTCGATGATGAAAGATTTGTTCCATGTCCTCTAATCCAATTGTTTGGTACATGGAAAACCAAAGACAATTTCTTCCACATCGATTTGACGAATTCCATCATTCATCAAATCGATGTGCAACTAGTGTCTCCGACACGCCGATACCTAGGCACAAATTTACGGACAGAACCTTCTTCTTAGGTGGAACCCTACTAACTTTCTCGCTCACCCATGGATCGATCTTGAGAAGGTACCTTAAAAATCATATAGAATTATGTAAGATACAAAGTTATGCGTTTTTATTCGGTCATAAATGAAACACTTTAAAAGTACCTGTCTTTGCGATGCAATAGACTCGCCGCAAAATCCCTTTATCCTTAGATGCGGGTTTTGTAGGAGTCTAAAATTACCATGTATAAAATTCAGTCGGAACTGTCAGTTGAATACTTAAAGATTCATAATGGTTTTCAACATACCTGATCATCTATGAAGATGAGGTCTGATGGCCATGCCACAAAAGATCCTACTGCATCTCGCAGAATGTGGTCTCCGCAACAATGTCAGGTACCGGTAGCAATGCATTCATATCTAAAACAACATCAACCGATACCTTCATGTGGCCATCCGGGAGCGGTCTATGGTGAATTAAATCTCCCGAGGTGTTGTGCACTTTTCCCTTGCCAACTACCCGATAAGTCGGAGACGCTAGATACAGTTGACAACATGAAATGCCCTAAACCAATAATAACCGTTAGACTTCCTTTAATGTTGACAATAATAACCGTTATAATTATACTTTCTCTAAATATAATGGATTATCATCTTAATTACCTCGGGAAATTTATGTTGACAGTTGATACTAGCCTTGTCACTAGTTTCTTTCAACTGTGAATTGCTCCTTTCTGCCATATATCTCTCTCTGTCCCTCTGCAGTTCACGGACTTGTGCTTGTAAATCCTGCAATGTTTGCATCACTTCTGCATTGCTAGGATTTCTTTTTCTTGGATTGTTATACAGAGAGGTAGGAGTCACACCATGGCCTTTACCCCTCACTCGTCCCGGATACTCAGGAACACATAGTGCTCGACTGAGTACGCTCCTGATATTCGGGTCATCACCCGTGGATACCGATTGCGATATAGTCTCCTGTAATTCATTTAAATATCGATAATTAAAGACACAACGTTAATTATATATTAATTAAAGACATAATGGTATACTTACACACTCATCATAAATATGTTGCACATCGGGGTTAACAACTTGATCTCTGCCAACACGAGCTTCCTTCCACAGCACATGTGCAGGTAGTGATGTTTCGTCACTCTGCGTCTCTTCCAACTACGCATTGTTACGAATAATAAAATCATCAATACACATTGTTACAAATTAATAATACACATTGAGATAATTAATAAGATCGTAGAATTGAGATTTACTTACAATTTTTTCCTGTAAGCGTGCATATCCCAAACGACCTTTTTTATATGGATATGCGGGTTTTGACGCTCTCTCACGATTTACAGCACTCACTTTCTTGAAATTCTCGTCTCTTCTTTGGCCCACAAAATCAACCCATTCTTCGGGTGTAATGAAGCTCTCATATTTATTTGGTCGTTCAGGATCCTCTTCAACAAAATTTCCTTCATCGTCTTTAAGAAACTTATTTGTCAAAAAATTTCTCCACGCCTATGTCTTTTCCCCAAGCCCATTATATACTTTTGGGCATCTTCAATGTTAAAAGACCTCTACAAAAACATACGATAGAGGGTGTTAGTATATGTAATTTAAAAACAATATTTTCGTCAAAAAAAAGCAAATAACAACAACCATATATGATACCTTTATCTCGGTCCAAATTCTTTCTTTAGCCTCATCCAACTCTCCTTTTTTCCAGGTAGGAGTGGTGATCGGAATGTGCATACGAACAAGCGTACCGATGTAGCTTGTCAGCTTTGCAGAATTAGGCCCAATTAGTTGATCATCATTATTCCAATCTACATTATACATAATACCTCTATCTCTATCACGGATGATTCCCCGCATGATAGTTATGCCTCGTGTGATGTCCTTATCTGAAGTGTCTTGTGGAACATTATCTTGTGGAACATCTCCTTGTGGAACATTTTTTGAATTATCTTGGTTACTAGCCATTTAACCTGTAATAAAGAAAAATTAGATTAAATTAAATGACATGTATAAAATTCCATAAAGCAAAAAAATGAAATGACGTATATTTAAATTTTACTGGATGATATAGGCTATATATATTATACTATAATGAAAAAAATGAAATGATATAGGCTATATATATTATACTATAATGAAAAAAATGAAATGATATAGGCTATATATATTATACTATAATGAAAAAAATGAAATGGCATATATATACATTTTATTGAATGACATTGTCTATAATTATATATACTATTACCTTTTTCACTAACATCTCTTTCTTTTCTTGGTAGGAATATGTTCTACTCGTCTCTTAACAACGCGGACGGTTGGATTGATCCAAATACCCTCATTATGATCATTTCTAATGCATGATTCATTCTCATTTTGATCATTTATGGTAAAAGATTCAATGTCAACACCAGTATCGCCTTGGTCTCCAATCTTTTCATCAATTACTTTGTTAGAGAAAAGCACTATAGACCATTTCGTACTTGTCGGATCAATGACATAGAACACTTGTTTAGCTTGAGAGGCTAGAATGAAAGGCTCATCTTTGTACCCCGCCCTGTTAAGATCCACTTGCAAAAATCCTGACTTATCCATCCGTATACCATTATTATTTTCAACCCACTTGCAACCGAATATAGGAATCTGAAATTTCTCGTAATCAAAGACCCAAATGCGCTCGATAACCCCAAAATGATTTGCAAATTTCGGGTTTAAGTCCTTCACACTAGATATGTGCATTGCTTCAGCTACCAAGGTGACACCACTATTTTGCATAGTACTTTTATCATCTTGTTCTTTGGTATAAAATGTGTATCCATTAATTGCGTATGCGCTATAAGAAAACGCAACCAAACTTGGACCATATGCTAAACATCTCAACCTTTCTGTCACTGAGGCGGGATCTGAACGATACTTTGAATAAATATGTTCCTTAAACCATGGTATGAAACTTCGATTGTGCTCTCGTACAATCCAATTCTCATTTCTATTCGAATTTAAACCTCGAAGAACACCCTTGTGTATTTCAACATACGGCTCAACCTCAATCTCATTGTGCAGAACATACAAATGCACTTGATCCCGTTCGACCCTTGATACTGTCACAACTTTATTTCCAATTAGCTTCTTACCTTCTTTTTTTTCAACAACATGAGATTTGGGGAGTCCAATTGATTGAACATTTGACAAATATTCAGTACAAAACTCAACCGCTTCTTCAACAATGTATCTTTCGGCAATACAACCCTCTGGTCGACTCCGATTTTTCACATACCCTTTTAATATTTTCATATAACGTTCAGCAGGGTACATCCATCTCATATAAGTTGGTCCGCACAATTGTGTCTCTTTCACAAGATGAACGACAAGATGAACCATTATGTCAAAAAACGAGGGAGGAAAATACATTTCAAGCTCACACAAAGTAACAACTATTTCTTTTTGCAATGTTGGCAAGATCTCAGGATCGATCACCTTACTGCAAATTGACTTGAAGAAAAAACACAATTTAGTAATTGCGCTTCTTACCTTTTCCGCAATAGAACGATATACCTATCGGTGAAAATGTTCCATTATAACATGGCAATCATGTCTTTAAACTCTTTAACTTGAGGTCTTTCATAGACACAAGTCTTCTAATATCTGATGAGTAGCCTTCTGGAACTTTAACTTCACTCAGAAACTTACACAATATTTTTTTCTCCTTTCTAGATAGAGTGTAAACAGCAGGTGGTAGGTATGTCCGTCTTCCTTTCTTCACGGGTCCCAGTTCAGTTCTTATTCCCATGTCTACCATGTCCTCCCTTGATTTAAGGTCATCCTTAGACTTCCCTTTTATATTGAGTAACGTACCAATAACACTGTCAAATACATTTTTTTCAATATGCATCACATCAAGAAAATGTTTTACGTACAAAGATTTCCAATATGGCAATTCAAAAAAATCGACCTCTTCTTCCACCCACCTGTGACAACTTTATGTGCAAAAGGCTTGTCAAACTGAATATTCACATCTTTCACCTTTTCAAAATTTTGATCACCTGTCAAACCAGGCGGAGCTCTACGTTGTTCGGTATCTCCATTGAACGCTTTTCTCCATCCACGATACTGATGTTTAGATGTTAAAAATCTACGATGACCGAGAAAGACATTCTTCTGACAAAGTTTTAATCGCATGGTATCGGTTCCGTCTTCACAAACAGGACACGCTTTTTCACCTTTAATGCTATACCCGGATAGATTGCCGTATGCTGGAAAATCGTTAATTGTTCCAAACAACATCGCCCTCAAGTTGAAACTTTCTTTCCTATAACCAACATAAACCTCCACACCGTTCTCCCACAAAATCTTCAAATCTTCGATTAATGGTTTCAAGTATACGTCTATGTCATTTCCTGGTTGTTTAGGCCCAGAAATTAACATAGATAGCATCATGTACTTACGCTTCATACATAGCCACGGAGGTAGGTTATAAATCATAAGAATCACAGGCCATGTGCTATGCGAGATACTTTGAATACCGTGTGGGTTCATTCCATCAGTAGACAATGCCAAGCGAAGGTTTCTTGCTTCTTTTCCAAATTCAGGATAATCATTATCAATTTTCATCCACTGTGGAGAATCTGCCGGATGTCGAAATTTTCCATCAATAATTCTTTCATCTGAATGCCAAGTCAAGTGTCTTGAATCGGTTTCACTACGATACATCCGTCTAAATCTCGGGATTATAGGAAAATACCATAAGACTTTTGCCGGAGACAACTTTTTCTTATAACGAGGGGCACCGCATTTAGGACACTCATTTAACGATGCATACTCGTTTCGAAACAAAACGCAATCTTTTGGACACGCATGTATCTTATCATAGCTCATGCCAATAGAGTACAACATCTTTTTGGCCTCATACGTTCGATTGGGAAGAACATTATCCTCTGGTAGCATATCCTTCATAAGGGCTAATAACTCTGTGAAACTTTTATCCGACCATCCATTGCCGGCTTTTAAGTTGTACAACTTTAACACCGCAGACAATCTTGTGAATTTTGTACAACCATTATACAACGGTTTCTCTGCATCGCTTACCAACCTCTCGAACATTTTGGGACAATCGTTAAGATCTTCTTCAAGTGTTCGCAATTTCTTGACTCGATCATAATCGTATGTATCTGTGCAATCATCATTTGAAACATAGGTCCTCTTATCCCCCGATTCAACATTCCCGTTACTTTTCTCACCATGCATATTCCAACATGTATAACTCCTATCAATTCCATACCGAATTAAATGCGATGCCAACCGAATCACAACCCGTTCCCATAACAACAATACAAACAGGGACATGTCATTCGACTGGGGTCTTTGGCGTGCTCAACAGAAAACTTAACAAACTCGGAAACACCATTCTCGTAGTCTTTCGATAATCGATTGGAATACATCCATGTCTTATCCATATCAACTAATCGATTAAAAGCGATATCGCGTTTTCAAAGAAAGTATACGGAATGAATCCGTATCAAGAAAACGCAACATACGAAAGACAATTTAAGACAAATTCATCACAATACCAGTAATTTGAGGAGGAAGAAATTTACCTCGAATTTATCGAACTCAAAGAAACGCGGAGAATTGACGAGTACGTCGAACTAGGCGGAACGCGCTAATTCAAAGAAACGCGGACAATTCCCTTGTTGTAGTTTCTGCAATTAATGATTTTGCGATCCAAGAATTAATCAACAAATTTTGACGTAAAAGAAATGATCCATCAATTCATTGCAAGAGAACTTTGTCATTTTATTTGTTTACTTTGATTTTCCGCGTTATCCTTTAAGAGCCAACTCAACACTTCAAAATAAATGAATTAAACATATTTTCCATTTTCAAGATAACAATATTTCTAACAATATTTTTAATTGACTCAAACAAATTAAATTAGATTACCTAATATTCTTAATTATTATGAATTATGATTTTTCTTACTTATATTGACACGACGGAATACTGTATTATACACTATACACAAGAATCATCCATGTCCAAGCAATTTGAACTCACTAAAAGTTATAGCACTTAAAATTAGTTGCGCTCTTACATCATCTTAATCTAAAAAATAAAATTGATGTCACATTTTAGTGAATTAAAGCAATATTGTCAGCATATTACAACGAGTAGTTTAATCTGAACCATATTATAGGGACTAACACAAAATAACAAGGATCAAAAGAAAAAATATCAAATTTTTTTAGGGATAGCATTTTTTTAATTAAGACACTAAACATTTGTCTTTGATTCTTGTAAATTAAGCTTTCTAGCTGGACCAAGCAATATAATTACTGTCAAAGAACACTTCATCCGCATATGTATTTATATCAAATGAAATGTTACATACGTAGCTAAAGCATCTTATCATAATTATTTTTCATGTTTCCATTTGTTCTTGAAATAGTTGTTTCCAATATTTATATGTTTGTGTCCAGTCAATTGAAAATAATTGTTTGGATGAATTTGCTTGAGCATGAAATATTTTTCAAAACAAAGTTGATGGTTTCATAACAACCTACTGGTGTGTACTTTAAAAACTATGCCTTTTGCCCATTTGCCATCAACATAATATCTTGTTGGCTTTGCTTGTTGGTGATACAAGCACACCTATTTGCACTGTTGGTTATTGGCGACTATTGCTTTCATATTTCCTTTAGTGTGGTGATTGCGACAACATGACCTATTGCCATATTTTTTCTAATTGAGCTACACATCAAATGACATTTTATGCTCAAGTGTCAAATTTTTAAGAAAGCTTGGGATATTGGTGTGAATGATCCAAGAAAATTCATTCATTGTTTGAAAGTAGGAATAGCACTCTCAATGTTTCACTTTTCTACTACTTAAAGCCTTTGTATGATGGAAATTGTTATATATGTTCATACATTTTATAAATTTTTTCACAACTGATTTCCATGTTAAATACTTTTATAATCGCATTATTTATGAATCTAAGGCTTCCTTATAAAATGGATGATTTGAACTTTGACTCAATTATTTTGAGTTATCTATGGCATATCTGATTTAAACATGTTTTGAGCTGCAGTTCTATTCATAAATTGAATCCCAAAAATAGAACATATGTGCAACTTGACATGAGAATGGTTTTTGCCAATTAGCTTAAGCTTATTGTAGCCCTATGTCCACCAAGAGCTTTTACTACATCGCTTGCACTTAAAAGCACCACTCTTGTAACAATTATTGGTTCTCACTCTCTTCATGGTTTTCCAAATCATGTAGTACTGTACTAAATGAGTAATTTTGTTTGAAACTGAAATTATGAACAATCAAAGGTAATGAGACTCTAATCTCAACAGATGGAACCTTTGAAGTATAAGAGCATCATGACAAATTCTTAGGCTAAGAGCAACAAATCAATTAGTATTAATTGACTTTCATGTGTTGTTAATTACCTTTATTATTAGCATTAATTACAATTATATATGTGGAAAATATCTCTCTATAAATGAATAGTATCACCTATCAATAAAATATAACGATGTTTCTATATGGTATCGAGCCAACAAAACAAAAAGCTTAACAAAGAACGATCCAAGCCTATCTTCACCATGCCTCCAGTCCATACTATCCAAATCGGTGAAACTACATCGTAGTAGTTGGAAGAAATGCTATGTGGGCCGTCATGACCGTGATCGTAGTCTTTGAATACACCGCCAGACGTAGTGTTATCGCAGTGCTACAATATATAAAAGTATCAACGAATTTGTGGAACTACCCTTGCCGGCCTACTAGCCCTTGGTGTACATTGGGTTGCTAGTAGAGCAGAGATCAATGGGAACCTATAATTGTTGGAGTCTCACTCTTTCTATTAGGTATACTATTACTATTATGTTCACATCACAATTAAATGTATAAAGTGATTACACACTATGGATCTTAACGAATATATATTATTTGATCTATGTTTTCACCAATACACACTATGGATTTTAACTTTAAGTTTAGTTTATCGGTTATCAAATTGACGAGTTGTTTGACATGGCACAACAAAGAATTTACAGAATTAATAAACCCTATAACTAGTTTCACAAGAAGTTTCATTAGACATGCAAGTTTCGAAGAAAACCAACGCACCCGACAAGGAGTGAAGAACAACGGAATCGAGGAGTACGGAATCGAGTAGTCGACGGAGGTTGAAGATGAACAGAGCAATGAGAGTAGTACCGAATGCTTGGTGAAGAGAAGGTGGAGGTTATTGAGCGCAAGAACGGAAAGGACGACAAGGAGTGAAGAACAACGGAATCAGAGGAGTACGGCGGCGGAATCAGAGTAGTACGACGGAGGTTGAAGATGAACAGAGCAATGAGAGTAGTACGGAATGCTTGGTGAAGAGAAGGCTGGAGGTTATTGAGCGCAAGAACGGAAAGGACGGCAAGGAGTGAAGAATATAGGGTTTTCAATTTTAAATATAAAATAACTTACGAAAGCGCTTTCAAAAGCGCTTTTATAGGCCCAGATATAAGAGCGCTTTTCAAAAGCGCTTTTATAGGACCACCTATAAGAGCGCTTTACAAAAGCGCTTTTGTAGGTTAGATATTTCAAATACCTATGAAAGCGCTTTCTGGAAAGCGCTTTTATAGGTATCCCTATAAAAGCGCTTTTTTTAACCAAATTTTTTTTAAGGGCTACGAAAGCGCTTTCTGTTAAAAGCGCTTTCATAGATATGCTGCTAAAAATTATTTTTTTTGTAGTGATGAGTAGAGCTTTGATTTTGGTTCAACACTTGTGATACATGTCCATTTGAAATTCTCAATCATCTTTGATCAATCATTTGAAATTCTCAATCACTTGTGATCAATCATCTTTGGTTCAACACTTGTGATACCTGTCTATTTTAATCAAGCTTCTAATAAGTTTTCACTATCCTTGTCCATTTAAAATTCTCAATCGTCTTTGATAAATCATTTTTCCTTTGCTCACTTGAGCATTTTAGTTTTCTTGTTATTTTGAATTTGCTCACTTGAACTTTATTTTCCTTTTCCAAAATACCTTATAATTCAACTTAAACATAAAAAAACTTTGAATTGGACTTTGTTACTATCCTTGTGCTCGGAGTTTGACTTTTGGACTTAGGATTATGATCACTTGAGCTTTGTATGCAGCTTATTCTATTATACTCGATTAAGAGTGGATTTCCTCCAAATACAATCATTACTCTGCCCTTTTTTCTTGAGACATGAATTCATCAGAGGCATTGACTTATCTGAAGCTTGGTTTCTTTGACTGGTTATTTGTTGCTTATATGATAATCCAAAGTATGGAATATGGTATTAGCTCTTGATGTCAAGTACTAGTTTTCTCACCAGGTTGGATCTTTCTTTACCCTTAACTTTTACTTTATGCACTTAGGTTAGTCTCTTCATATCCTCCCATATTCTTTAATTTTCAAAATCTTCCCTCTCTTTTTCAAAGGATTCTTGTTTTCCAAACTCGAAGCACTTTCATAAAAAAGTTGAAATTAGGTCAATGAATTTTCAAACTTGTTTTCTTAATAAACTTTCAATTCATTTAATAATACTTTGACCTTCTTTTGTTAAGACTAAAAAAATACCTAACCTCATTCAAACTTTTTGAGCCCTTTGTGGATTTTCTCTTAAAAAAACATTTTCTTAAAATTAACCAACACACAACTTTAGTCTTTTTTACTCAAACTACGTTGGGTTTTGATTTCAATATTGCATATTGTTGGAAGTTCTATCAAACCAAAAATTCTGAAAAATACATATTTTATCCCCCCACCATCCATTTTGTACATATACTCTTTTTTAACACACATATACAAATTTTCAAAAAGATTCATGCAGAGTACCATAGATGCTTTGGGTGCCTAAAATCTTTCCTCCACATAACTAACCCCTGGTCCCAGATCTCTTATAATTTTTTTAGGATTTTATTCTCTCTTTTTCTTAGTCCTTTGGATAAAATAAAAGCGTAGTGGCGACTTTATTGTTATTTTTTGAGTTAAGTCAATTTAATGGCTTATACTCGCAGTTTTTGCCGCTAGAGAAAAGTGGCGACTTTGCTGGGGATGTTTGACCTATTGTTGGACCATCTCTAAGTGGGTTGACCCTATTTTTCTTATTTGCATATATGTGCTATATTTTTGTATAAATTGTGTATTTGTTTGTCTGGATGTTTTTCTGGTTTTCAGGGGTGCTTGGTGATCTTCTTTTTGAGTCCTATACCCAAAATCGGGAAAACTTAAGAAAGAACGGGTAGTATAGTCATGTTAACTTTTAGGGAGTAATCCTGAGAAGCATAAATGATATCCCACACTAATTGGAGACCTCCTTGATTGTGATATTTTATTTACCGAGCGATTGGGAAGACATGACTTCTTTTTTGACCGTTTTTAGGGGTAGTGCATGGACTATTAAAGAGTTATCCGGAAGTAGTCGCTACGCGATACTGCAGTTAGACGAGTTTCACCTTAAGGTATTGCTAATTACCAAGTACATCGGGAAGTTAGTAGTATTGGATAGAGGAATTAAAACTCAAGGGTTTCCTATTAGAACCTTGATCTACAGGTGACAAAGCTTAGAATACCTTATGGGTAGTACCTTCAGACTCCATGCTCGTGACGTCGAACCTTTGGACTCCCGTGTTTGTGATATTTGTGTGTGATTGTTGCATTATGCATTCATGCACCTATACACATTTTTCCAATCAAATGTTTAAGGGATTTAAGACTGACCTTTGCAAATATCTCAGCTATACTTTGAACATGGATTATGGACAGAGGAGGACTTGGAAATATAGTTTCAAGGAACCTAAGATTGAGGGGTTGATGAGCTTGATTGATGAGCTTGAGAGTTCATAGGATTTCCGGAAGAAGTATGGGACTATTTTATCTTTTATGAAGACGAAGATGAAGGATGGTCTTCATTATACATTGGTTTAGTTCTATGATACATTGTACCATTGGTTCAATTTCCCTGACTATCAATTAGTTCCTACCTTGGAGGAGTTTTATTATCTATTTGTTCAATCTATTACTATTGTTGTTCCTTTTATTAGTTTGGAGGAGAAGCCTAAGTCTCATGAGATTGTTGCTATTACCCATCTAAAGAGGTCTGAGATTGAAGACAATATGACTACCAAAGGGTGTATTAGAGGATTACCGGCTGCATTTCTTTTGAAGAAGGCTCATTATTTTTCTTATAAGAAGAGTATAGGGGCTTTTGAATCCATATTTGCCTTGCTTGCCTATGGTTTTTTCTTGCTTCCCAATGTTAACAACTTCATTGACGTTAATGCTATTAGGATCTTGCATGATTTGGAATCCAGTTCCCACACTTCTTCCTAAGACTTATTATTCCATTCATCTTCAAAACTTCCGCGAGAAAGAGAGATTATCTACTGTGCACTGTTGCTATGTCCTTTGTTTGTTTCTCACTTACCTACAATTGATGCTTTTTGGGATCATAGGAGGGGAACTCGTTGGGCACCAAAGATTATGGCTCTCACTCATTCTGATATTGTGTGGTACCGTCAGGTTTATTACTATGTCGAGATTATGGACAGTTGCAGTAGCTTTCCCATTGTGTCGTTTCTTGGTACAAAGGAATGTATTGGCTACAATCATGTTCTTGCGCGTCGCCTGTTTGGTTATCCGATGAGGGAAAAGCCTAACGAAATTCATGTGAGTGGCTTATTTCTTAAAGAGGGTGAAAACCATAGTGCAGTTAGGAAGGATATAGAGAAAGCTTGACGTCATATTCATAGAAAAGGAAGAGAGAATATAGGAAACAGAATGGCTATTTTTTGGAGCCTTATCTCCTCTGGGTGCAAGCAAGATCTATTGAGTTGAAGATATTGTATTCTCGTGAAGAACCTTTTGCAGATTTGTTCTTGCCTACTACTCATGGTTCAGGTATTATAGAGGATCTTCAGCTTGCTTTGGTTAGGATGCAACAAGAGAAGGAAGCTTGGAAAAACAAGTATCATAACTTGAAGATGTCTCATGCATCAGAGTTGAAGGAAAAAGATGATTTGATTGAGATTCTTGAGAGTCGTGTTGTAGAGATGGTGGAGAAGAAAGACGATTTATTTTCCTTTAGTGTTCACCCATTTCTTAGTGCTCATGTTCATTCTCATACTCCTCCCAAGTCTGGTGCTTGGAAAGGTCATGTTGACAGGTATGTATTGGAGAATGACTAGATGAAGGAAGAAATTAGGAAGCTCAAGAGGAAGCGTTCGTCTGAAGAGGGGTCTTCTACAGATTTGATTCTGTAGGACTTGTAGTTTTATTTTGATATCTCTATTATACTCGGGATTGTTGAAAGTTGTATTGAAGAGTTGTAATCCTCAAAATATTTTATTAATGATATGAGTTTATTTAGTATTTCAATTATGTTATACTTTGATATTTTTCAAATTAAATTGTCTTTATTAAGTTCCTTGAATAAAAAAAAGAGAAGAAAAAATAATAATAAACAAATCATATGCATTGCATGTCATGCATTGAATTTTCATACTCTCCCATGTGTCTTATCCATTTCTCTGATTCATTTAGTGTTCAAGTTGTTGCATCGGTATAACACATGAGCAACCTCCAAGAAGAAGATGGAAAATCTAGAGCAAGAGAATCGCGAGTTGCACAAAGTGGTTTTCTCCTTGGGAACCGGTATGGCCAACTTGACTGCTATGGTAGAAACGTTGGTGGCTGCTCAGAATCAGCAACCACCTCCTCCTCCGCCTTCTCCTTGTATAATTCCACCTCATAAGAAAATTATTATCTCTGAAGTTCAAGATGCTCATGTTTCTGCTATGCCACTGGTTTCTACCGTCTAGCATCGTATGCCTCCCGATTATTGTTGGGGAATGCAGAGAATTTCATGCCTGAAGGTTACAACCATGATGCTCAAGTGACCTCCTTGGCCCAACCTTTTGTTGTTTCTGCACCTCCAGTGGTGCATGCTACTTCTGTTTTCAACAAATAATTTAGTAATCCACTCACTCTTCTGAGTGAAAGCTTAGACTTCTATAATCGAATAGATGGAATTCAAGAACAGTTTGACAAGATGCAGAAAGAGTTGAAAGCCATCAAGGGGAAATTTATTTTTCGTAAGAATTTCAATGATTTTTTCTTGGTTCCTAATGTAAAAGTGCCTGCAAAGTTCAAAGTTCCAGAGTTGGATAAGTACAAGGGAAATTCTTGTCCTTGTGGTCACTTGAAGACTAGAGTCTGCTCATTGATTTATTTCAAGATAGTTTGATCGATGCACCTTTAAGGTGGTACATGAATCTAGATAGCAGTGATATCCACTCATTCAATGATTTAGGAGAAGCTTTTGTGAAGCATTACAACTACAACTTGTACATGGCGCCTGACCGTGATCATCTAAAGGCAATGGTTCATAAAGATAAGGAATCATTCAAAGAGTATGCTCAGTGATGGCATGAGCTTGCTGCACAGGTTATACCTCCATTAAGTGAACAAGAAATGACCAAGGTTTAACTGAATTTATTTCATCTGCTAACCTCTGATTAAAATACCAAAAATATTTGCTTTTGTCTTTGTATATTTGTGTTTTGTAGGTATCAAGCAAAAACATCAGGCGACTGTAAGTTTTTCCGGTGTCTCTTCCCCAAACTTGATTTAAAACCAAAATTTCAAAAAAAAAAGAAAAATAGAGTGCAATCGATTTGCACATCTGAGCAATCAATTGCTCACTGATCATTTTAGCAAAATTTCAAAAAAATTACTCAGTGCAATCGATTTGCACTAGATTGAAATCGATTTCACTACGCAAAATGCTGAAAAATGGGGCAATTTTAAAGTTTGTGGGCTTGAGCTCCAATTTTATTTTTTATTTTCTTTCAATTTCGAAATTAATTACCAATTGATACAAATTTGGCTCCAAATTCATTTTTCAAGCCTAATTCCCTACCCAAACCAAATTCCAAACCACCACTCATTCCCAAACCAAAACCTTATAAGTAGAGGCCTCATCTCATTCAAATTTCAAGCTTTTGATAGCCAAATACACCTTTTCAAAATTTCTTCCCATTCTCTCAGTTTCCCCAATTCTCCCATTTCACTCAAAGCTCTTTCTTCTTCATAAACATTAGTAAAATTTTCATTGGAATTTGCTAATTCTTTGAAGTAATACTCTTGCAATTTTTTCTCAAGATCTACAAGTGGTGAGTGTTGATCTTCCTCTTTTACAATGTAATCTCTTGATAATTTTTGTTATTTGATTCATTGAGAAAAATTGTTTTTGATTCCATTGATTTTAAATTCTCAAAAATTTGTTGGAACTTTCATGCTAAATTGAATCAAAGAACATAAGGTGTTTGTGAAAAAGTATGAACAAGAGTTCGGCCTTTAGAAATGTGATTTTTTTCTGTTTTTTACAGTAAGAAATCGTTTTTCACTATAGTGCAATCGATTGCATGGGCTTCGTTTTGAAATATTGAAATTTTTTTGTGCTGATGCAATCAATTTGTATCCTGATGCAATCGATTTTAAAGAGTGCAAAATGTGATTTTCACTTGTTTTTTTTACTTGTTTTGAATAATTACTCTTCTTCTACTCCATTCTTTTGATGATTGCATTGGATTGTAGTCTTTAACATATAATTCCTCTTTAATCTCAATGGACTTTGGGTGTTGATGAGGTTGGAATAATGTATTGGTGATTCAAATCTACTAAAGGATTAAATATACAATTCATTCTTGGTGCTTTAAGTTAATAATATATTCTGTGCCTTAATCTACCACAATGAGTTATTTAACTTAAATATGGGAGAAATTTGAGAAGATAATCCAAGTTGATCTATCATTTCCCATCTCTCTTCATCTTATCTTATTCTTCTTTTTTTTTAATTATAATTTTACATGTGTTGACAAATATTAGAAGGTGACCTATATATCATTCTTCTCGTTTGCGTTTTCAACACATATATCACCATTGACCGGCCTCGTTGTAGGGTGGCTTCTACATAAGTCACTTGGTGATTGGTTAACATAGCACTGCATTATTTCTTCTTCATCTTATTTTCTTTGTCCCAAATCAGAAAATGATCAATTGGTGGCATGAACTTTAATGTTCAAATATAGCCCCAAAAGATTACTTGAGCTTTGATTTTGGTTTAACACTTGTGATACTTGTTGTAGTAGCCGCTGTGATTTTTTAATCAAGCTTCTAACAAGTTTTCACTAACCTTGTCCATTTGAAATTCTCAATCATATTTGATCAAGTGGTGATTGTTCCAAAATTGATGATATACTTGACAAGTTTCAAGATGATCATCTTGCTAACCTTACTAACAATTGACTTTTCGGTGATATACTTGACAATAAGAAATTGAAACTTGTCGTGTGGTCGCGTTGATTCAATCAAGCTTCTGGAAAGTCTTCATGCGCAAGCTTCAAGATGATCACCTTGATAACCTTATTAATAATTAATTTTACTTTACGCTTTTATTTTTATGCCTTTATTTTTTGACTTTATTTTTCCCCTCTTTATTTTAGGCTCTTTATTTTTATGCAATTTATTTTTAGCATTTACATTTCATGCCATTTTTTTTGCTTACTTGAGGCTTTATTTTATATTCATTTTTCCTTTGCTCAGTTGAGCATTTTATTTTCCTGTTATTTTGTATTTCCTCACTTAAGCTTTGTTTTCCTTTTCCAAAATACTTAATAATTCAACTGAAATATAAAAAACTTTTAATTGGACTTGGTTACTATCCTTGTGCATGAAATTTGACTTTTGGACTCAGGATTAGGACCCCTACCTCAACTTGGAGATTTTTGTGCCCTTGGTGTTATTTTGTCCTGCTTGTTTATTATGTTTGTATGCAGGTTATTTCGTTATACTCGATTAAGAGTAGATTTCCTCCAAATACAACAGTTACTCTGCCCATTTTTCTAGAAACATGAATTCATCCGAGGCATTGACTTGTGTGAATCTTGGTATTTTTGTCTAGTTATTTGTTTCTTATGTGGTAATCCAAAGGATGGGATATGGTATTGGCTCTTGATTTTTCTTTACCCTTACCTTTTACTTTATGCACTTAGGTTAGTCTCTTCATCTCATCCCATATTCTTTAATTTTCAAAATCTTCCATCTCTTTTTCAAATGGTTCTTGTTTTCAAAACTCGAACCGCTTTCTTAAAAAACTTGGACTTCAGTCCTTGAATTTTCAAACTTGTTTTCTTAATAAACTTTCAATTCATTTAATAATACTTTGACTTTCTTTTGTTAAGACTAAAAAAATACTTATCCTCATTCAAACTTTTTGAGCCCTTTGTGGCTTTTCTCCTAAAACAATATTTTCTTAAAATTAACCAACACACAACTTTATTCTTTTTTACCCGAACTACATTGGGTTTTGATTTCAATATTGCACATTCTTGAGATGTAGGCCTGAAACTCATTAGAAGTTCTATCAAACCAAAAATTCTAAAAAATACTTATTTTCTTCCCCTACCATCCATTTTGTACATATACTATTTTTTAGCACACATATACAAATTTTCAAAAAGATTCCTGCGGAGTATTGTACATGCTCTGGGTACCTAACACCTTCCCTTTGCATAACTATCCCCCGGTCCTAGATCTCTGACTTTTTTTTTTGGATTTTATTCGCTCTTTTTCCTAATCCTTTGGTAAAATAAAAGCGCGGTGGTGACTCTTTTGTTATTTTTTGAGTTAAGTAAATTCAGTGGCTTATACTCATAGTTTTTGCCGCTACACATTGCATGTGATGTCAATTTTCTACGCCTGATTTCCACTGTTATTGAATTTCCCCAAAATTTTAAAAGTTGTACCTCCAAATATTTTTTTTTATGAATGGCACAGACACTCTGAAAGTATATAGGTTCTCACACTTTAGGCTTTGTTAGAGAGACTTGGGAAAGATTCGATAAAATCAATAAAGTTTTGACACCCTAAACCCCCTCATTATGTGATATCAATTTGGGTATCCATTATGTCAAGACCTTAGGCTCAAGTTTTCAAAATAGAACTTAAGTAGTTTATATTAGCATGCGGCGCCATCTTAAACATAAACTACGTAGGGAGTCGATGAATATAAGTGAATGATTCAAAAAATTCCAAAAAATTATATGCCGAAATATGTTTAAAATAGGGGATGCATTTATTAAGTTAGGTGACCCTCATCGGTCACTTAATCCAATAGTTGTGGAACCTACAAAAATATCATAAAATAACCCGTTGTTAGTTGGTTTAGAGGTATCTGGTGCTGAACATGGTAAGGCAGACAACGGTCTGATCCCCCACAGTTGTGATTGGTTAAATAAAAGGGTGAAGGAAAAAACGAGAGATACAAGTTGAGCTATAATGGCATGATTCGAATTGGTTTGCATAAAGGGGGAGTCCTTAAACATTGTGTCCTTACGGTGTTCGTGTTATTGAACATTTAGTGCCTATCGATCTAACATTAGCCGTGTCGTGCCCTTCTTTTAGATCGCTCTAAATTATTTCTATTGATTTTCTATTTTAGGATTGGCTTTATGTTTAGTAAACCTAATTTAGAAGCAATAGGTTAAATAGGATTTATAACTTGTAAAAGGAAAGCATATTGAAGTTCTATTGAATGGAGAAACATGTTGTGTTGAAATGTTTCAACATCTAGCAATACATATCGAAGAAGATGTCAAGACATCTTGCTTGAGTTGACAGTTTGGATTTTGTTATGAAGCATAATATTCCTAAGGAGAATCTTTTGCAGAATTGTAACAACTTGCTTTTGTTACTTGGAGCCCAAATTATGGAGATATATTAGGGAGACTTCATAGGAGAATCTGTTGCATAGTTGTTGATTTTATATTTGTTGTTATAATAATATAAAGATATTTGTGGAGAATAACTTGGAGCTAATTTGAAAAATATTGTGGAGCAATTTTAGCAGCACTTTGTCATGTCAGTTTGTTATGTTTTGAAGGCTCAAATCCAGTTGAGTAAAAGGTTATAAATAGAATCTTTATAACCTAAGTTTGGTAACAGCCGTGATTAAATATAACGTAGTTTTTAGGGTTGTGTCTATAGAGTGAACCTCCCGCATTGTGGGGAGGTCACCATGTGTACACCTTGAAGCCTATAGGTAAAAAGGTGTTATGTTCTTGGAGGAAACTGTGAAGTAACTCCAAGGTGTGTCATAAGTTAGAAGCATATTTCTTTTAGTCTTAGTTAGTTTGTGTCACAAGTTGACAGTTTTTGTATTGTGTTTGAAGTGTGGTATCTTCAAACTTTTTGTAGTTTTGTTTAGTGTCACGGTTTGTGATACTGTGGGAGTGAGCAGAGGTTCTCATATCTAAGTGTGGTATCCTAGGTAGAAGGGTCATTGGGTAGTTTCATTAAGTGAGTAGGTGTAAACAGGGAAGGTTTAGCTCTGAATTAATACTTCTGATAGTGAACTTTATCCCTGGCTTGGAAGCCATGATACGTAGGTTGGTTATAATCGAACTGGGTTAACAATTCCTTGTGTTCTTTTGTTTTCTGCACTATTATTTTAATTCTACCTTGTTTGTTTTATAATATCGGATTAGATGTCATGACATCCTGAGTCTTCCCTCACCAGAATTTCAATTGTTATCAGAGCAGGCATCCTTTCTGGTTGTATACAAGGTAGAAGATTGTTTAAATAAGGAGTTTTTATATTGTATGGTCACTTGAAGTGGAGGATGGACCTATTTGTGGAAAGCTAGACGAACCTGACCAAAACATCTATACTTTTTGAAGAGAGATGATAATGATGCTGGAACAAGAAAGTTAAATTCAAAGACTTCATGCGGGATGAGGATTTTGAGTTGAACTGTTCAGCCTATAATCAGCACAGAGAAATGATTATGAAAACCTTCATGCTGGAGTGAAGATGTTGATAGGGTAACTTTTGTGCTTATGTGTTACTATATTAGTCAGGATATTTGTTGGGTCTAGTCTGTTGCTTGGTGGAGAGGCAAGCTTATTGTAGAGTTGATTTATTTTCAATCCTTATGTGTTATACTTACAAGTGAATTATGGAGTAAGCATTGTGTACATTCTATTGAAGTATGGATATATTCCACTGCATAGCCTCTGATGCAACCCCTATAATGAAAGAAGGATCCTAGGGTTATTTTTATCAACACAATATTTGGAAGATTTTCATAACGTTATTAAAAGTGTCAAAGACACTTGAGATCTCTCTAAAGTCCAATCATAAAGGCATGTATTAATTGAGTTGATGAGTGTTAATTGATCAATGATTCTCATATGAATCTGCAAATTGTTTGAAGACCTTGAAGACCATCAATAAGGATATGTTCCAAGAAGATGGAATAGATGTTGTATAGGATGTTAGAACATTATTACTGGTATGCAGCTACAAGTTGAAGAACAGATGTTCTGGGTGCTAACCAAATGTAGTTTGAGTACATATGTTTGGAACCTGCTCCTGATCTAGAAGAGGAAACATTTGCTTATCAGTTGATCAAGACAGGATCAATAGGTTTTTATACTCCGGATGTTAGTTTATCACTGACCTATGCTTATTGGAGTATCAATGTGAAGCTCAGTTAAATTAAAAGACTCATAAAGCTATACCCCTCAATCCCTTTATGTAATATCAAGATGAGCTTATAATTGGCACATTCTTCTGATCAAAGGAACCAGATATGTGGAAAATTATTCATGACCATAGAACACACTGTGTTTGGAGCTGAATATTGTGTCTCAACCACGGTGAATTATGGTCATGAATGTTGCTTGCCCTAAATATTATCCTGGAAGGTTATTGTCAATAAGAATCAAGGAAGACGGATTGCTATGAAGAATCTGAATATTTCTGTGTCATACCATAAGTAAATTTGTTCCAAAAACCTAGTTGAGGGAATCTCCTCTGTAGGTACAAACTATGGCACCCATCATCTCAAAATCAGAATGAAAGTCTGAAGAAAAGCTTATTGAGATGTGGCTCGTATTATTCCTTGATATGTACATTGTTTGGATGTAAAGTTGGTAGTTGTTGTACTTCCTATATTCCCCCCAAGTGTTATGAAGAAGGTAGTATGGATGTTAACCCCAGAACCATAATGGATGATGTTGTATCAGAAGCTAAAACATCATCTATAAGTATTCAATTATTGAAAGTTGTATTGCCGCCAGGAAGTAAATATAAGTGTGAAATTGTAATCAGTCAAGATGATCTAGTGTGAGTAGTTAATTCTAACTGACTAACTGTTAGGTACTTTGATGGTAGACTAAGTACTTATTAGATGTGAAGCCTAAATGAAAAATTCACATACTTTGTCGGGAGCTGAGTGTCTGTATCTTGAATTCATGGCATAATGTGATCTGAAAAATCAATATTGAAGTTCAAAGTTATCTTCACAAGTTTAGAATGTGTGGAAATGTCATCTGGTGATTATTTGAAGAGTTGATTCAACTAAGGCGATGCATACAGGTGTTGTCAAATATCTTGATGGGAGCTGGATATCTGTGATAGCTGTGTGGAAATCTGAATCAAGAATGAGATGAAGTATGTGATGTATAGAAGAGAATGATCTACATGAAGATGTAACATCAATATTATTGAAGACACAAGAGATTGAAGAAGACAGATAAGGTTCAGAATTATCTCTTGAAGACTTATAATTGGTTATATACATGGTTAACTATGAGGTTTCTTCTATTACAAGTTACAAAATGTGGCAATCTGAATCTTGTGTAGCAAGAAAACTAAGGATTCCTAATTTAGAAACTGTGGAAAATTCCAAATAAAGAAGACTTCAAGTATTATGAGGACGAACGTCCAAGATGTCCTTATAACTCAGGGGGAGCAACAATTTATGGTAAGCTTCATTCTGGAAGCTAAGAGGGAGAAATGCTGGTGTTAAGGGAGCATCTGCTAATTATGTGTAAATCAGTGAATGTCCTATCTGATGTTTAGACATCTATTCTTCCTGAAGCTAATATGTATGCCAAGCTTCTATTAAGGGGGAGATTGTTCATTAGCTGATGTGAAGGGGAGTGTATACTTCTATGTACTGAAGTGACATAAAGTCTTGAAGAAGCAATTGTATTATAATCTCAGAACCAAAGCTGATAGGTTCTGTAGTAAAGTTGATGGTGTCCTAAATTATGTTTTAACATCATTCTTGATTATAGTATGTGAAAGAGACTTGGGACTATGGATCTTGATATTCTATCACCTTATTCAGAAGTGACAGTTCTATGTTTGGTTTAGAATAAGAAGATTCTAAGTTTGTTTAGAGTAGTATGCTTTTGCAATGCATAACTAATATTCTAGTTTAGAAGACTTTACTATTATCTGCAAATACTAGTAAATGTAATATCCAGAAGGAGATTTGATCAGCATAGTTTCTCAAGTATTTAGAGTGTTTTTTGTTTCTTTTTCTTTCCTTCACGTTTTGTTGTGTCTTCGTTTGTTTTACTCCCATGTCCTTCGTTCGAATATGGGTAAGTTTAGAGTATGTCAAGGTTATGTTTGTCAACTTATGGAAAACATAGGGAAAAGGGTAGTGTTCAAATGTTGTTAAGTCTGAGGTCACTCTTTGCAGCCATTTTTGCAAAGATGTTGAATAGGATGTCCTATTCTAAGTCTGTTTTTTCTTGCAATTTGTGCAAGTTTTTGTTTCATGTCATATTTTAAGTTATGAACACAAATTGTGTCTTGTGTTCTGAGTTATCAAATATATACGTCTGGTTCTCTATGTCTGTAAATGGATAGTTCAAGTATTTGTTTCTATTAGTGTGTTTCCTCTTATGCTCTAAAAGACGATGTTGTGTCATTCTGTGTCATAGCATGGTTCTCAGTTTGAGGGGGAGTATTTAGTATCTTCTTCCTCATGTGCATCATGGCCTCATTATTTCTTCTTCTTTGTGAAGATGTTTGTTATGATGTTATGTTTCCTGTGCTATAATGAGTTCTCCTACAACAAGTCTTTGTCGTATTATGGCTAAACAAGGGGAGAAGTGGTTATGTTATGCTATCTCCGAAGAGCAACTTTTAAGGGAGAGAAAATTTGTGTGATTTATGGGATCTTTAAAAGAGAGAGAACATTGAAGTTGGACCTTCCATAAATATTTCCTAGTATGATGTTTCAAAATCATAAAAGAAGACTGAAGATTGTCACTTGTAAAGTTTGAAATATCATATACAGTAACTACTGAAGACTTCTAAATTGATGCTGCTGGATTAAATTGTTTAAACCTTATATATTTTGTTATGCTTATGTAATACAAAGGTTATGTAAATTAGTTTAAGCCAAAATAAGCCAAAGGGGGATATTGTTGATTCTCTATTTTTAGGATTGGCTTTATGTTTAGTAAACTAATTTAGCAGCAATAGGTTAAATAGGATTTATAACTTGTAAGGAGAAAGCAAGTTTAAGTTTTGTTTAATGGAGAAACATGTTATGTTGAAATGTTTCAACATATAGAACAACATGTCGAAGAAGATGTCACGATATTGACAATAGATAAGTGAATTCCGAGAACTTGAATACTTCAATAATGAACTCAAGTCTCTAACAAGCAATGAGGATTGTAACACAGTGGGAGAACTGAATTGTTTGTTTTGCATTTTATTGCAAATGTTGTGGATAGCAAGAGTCGCCATTGACTTTTCTTTTATCCAATAAAGGAAAGGTGAAAAGAACAAGAAAGATCTTTTATCGATTCTGAGTTCGGGAGATAATTTTGAAAAGGAAAGGTATAAACACCCTTTCCATCCATAGTTATCTACGAGCTCTTAATTGCTTAACTCACTTTTGAAAACTTGCTTTCTGTGTTTATGTGATTTGAAAAGTGATTTTAAAGTATTTGAAAAGTATTTGGCTTTGAATTCGTAATGATTCTTCTATCAGTCCTGAAGAATGTATACTAAGTGTTTGGAAATATTTGTTTGGAAAAATGTAACTTTGGAATGATTCTCTTTGGAATGTATACAAAGTGTTCATTTGAAAAGTATTTTTTAAAATAGTGTGAGTTGTGAAAAGTATTTTTTGAGTGGGGCAAGCAATTAAAAGTCTTATTACCTACTAAGAAAGGGGTCATTCTTGTTATTTTCCTTCTCCTTTAGGATAACGCTATCTATACCAGTAGTTGGCAGGTAACCCTATCTGTTGGATGTGAAGGGATGGGCGTAGGTTCATCGTATGGTCGTTGAAGGCAACAAGTAAAGATACCTTCGCATTTTGAAGGGACGATCATCACTTATTCTAGGCAACAACCAAGGGACGAGATTATATATTCGTAGGCAACATATAGGGTCATCGAGGGACTATGATCTTTGTGGTGTTTTTTGAATCGAGGGACTTTTGCTAATGGTACCCCTACGTTTGAGGGACATGACCGTTTTAATTTCGAAGGAAATAGAGAGGATGCCCTAGAGGGTGTAAGTGTGAAAGTAGTGTGTTTGATTCAGATATTTTATCTTGATTATTAAAGTGATCTAAGATTGATTTTAGCTCTTGTAATGCAATCCTATTAGCCATATATCTAAGCAGTGTATATAGACAATTTATAAGACGTGCGTAAAGTAAAAGAGAGGAAAATTAAAGTCCTAAGCTATTACAAGGCTTTGGGGCAGTTACATTATTGGAGGTGCAGAAAGTAAAATGCGGAAAACAAACCCTAATTACTATTACATCCTGTGAGCAGTTACAATAATGGTAAAAGAAACGCGCGTAGGATATTATACATACAAGAAGTAGTTACAATAATATGCGCGAAACATAATTAATCGGGAAAAAGAAATAAAGTCGAGAGAAGCTTGAAAAATGATCAGTGAAAAAGATTGAGGTTAATTAAGTCCTAATTTAGTTATCCTAATTACTATGTGAAAATCGGGTGAATCGGAAAACCCTAAGTCTAATTGTTTTTAATTAATAAAAGAAATTCCGTTTAAATTAATTAACCTACATTAAACTTATTAAATTAATTAAATTAATTAAGAAAATAAAAAAAAGTGAGTTATGTGTTAATCCTATTTTACTAAATTAACTAACCTAATTAACTAATTAAATTAACCTATTTAACTAATTTAATTATTAATTAAAAAAATAGAAAATATGTTAGAGAATTGAAAAAAAGAGTGATAATTTGAAAAAGAAAGGAAAAGGGGGTCGCTGACATTCGAACTCAGGACCCATGGGTTACTTTTGTACCCCAAATTTTACCCTGAGATTTCACATTCATTTATTTACGTCATATTTAAATTTTTCTTAATTTCATATTTTATTCGCATTCCATATTTATTTTCAATTTAATTTGCCCTCTTCATTTTTTTTAAGGGCCAAAACTTCTTCTCCTAACGAACAGAACTTCTGCTCCTATTGGCCAGAACTCCTGCTCTTAACGGTTAGAACTTCTGCTCCTAACGACCACAACTTCTGCTCCTAACGGCCAGAACTTTCGCTCCTAACGGCCATAACTCCTAATGGCCGAACTTGTTTAACCCAACGGAAACGCCCTAACGGCGAACTTGCTCTAACGGTTCTCTAATGGCGAACTTCTACTCCTAACGGCCGGAACTTCTGCTCCTAACAGACTGAACTTCTGCTCCTAAGGGCCAAAACTTCTGCTCCTAACGGACATAACTTATGCTCCTAAGGGCCAGAACATCTGCTCCTAAAGGCCATAAATTCTGTTCCTAACGGCCATAACTTCTGCTTCTAACGGCCAAAACATCAAAATTCTAAGAAACCTAACATTCAAGATTCATCAATAAATCCAATCTTTATGGACCATTATTCAGAAGGGGATATTTGGCATTTTAAAAAAATTATCTAAACCTAATTTTCTTTTATATATATATATATATATATATATATATATATATATATATATATATATATATATATATATGGGTTACCGTGAGGACATCAAAAGAAAAGGAGGAACAAAAATCTGAGAAAAAAAAGGAACTTTCACGCTCTGTTCAACTCTTCCACCATCCATACTCACTCATTTTTGTCATTCCAGCCACCATCGCTACCTCACTCTCTTCCATCTTCAACCTTCATCAACCATACTCTCGGCGTCCCTTCCTTATCCCTCTACAGAATAGCAACCCAATTCCATTTACTCCTTCCTGCAACCCAACCTCACCATCTCCGTCGCCGGTCCCAGCCTCACCAACATCTTCAAGCTTATCTGAGCTCAACTATTCACAGCAACAAATCTTCTTCATACTTCCTACACAATCCAACATACTGCCTCGGTCAAATCCTCTTAGTAGGTAATTTTTTCCACTCATATTTTTATTATTTTGTATCTAAATGCAATTTATGTTCTGGTTTGTTAATACTTCTGAATCTGTATTAATATTACTATACTGTGCGGAATTCTGTTTTTTGAGTTTGATATTATAAATGAATTTGTTGGAAATGTCGGCTCGATTACACTGTCCTCTTGTTTAAAAATGTTATTCTGCTCGGAAGTTTCTAAAATGGGGTTGTTTAACAGTAGATGTTTGGCTTGCATCGGAATTTGATGATAGGTTCGTTCGGTTGCATTTCATTTAGTTTATGTCGAAGTTGGTTTAATACGATTAAAACTGATATTTGTTAATATATGTTTTTTGTGTTATTTGAAACTGTAATGAATTGATCTGTGTAGTTTTGATGAAGGTTTAAGTATCTATGTCACGTTTGTTCGCGTAGGATATAACCAAGAAACCATATGGGACAGCCATGCTATCTCGTTTTGATTGAATTTATGATAGGGATTCCACTTTTGTTTCGATGAAGGTTTAACGATAATGTCGCATTTAATCACGTTCCATCTAACCGAGAAACTGTGGGGGAAGCCATTGTTTTTCTATAGTTGCAATTGTTTATTTGAGATTTTGATATGATTCAAGTTTGAATTCGAAGGTTAATCAATAATGAAACCGCTTTGTTGATTTTTTATTGACTGTGATTGTCGATGTTTGTATAGTTTCGATGAAGGTAATGACAATACCGCGTTTATTCGCGTATAAATCAAACCGAGGAACTTATGGAGCAAAATTGTTGTTTCTTTGTGTGAATTTAAGATAAAAAATAATTTTATCTTGAGTAAAATTGGTTGTTTAGTGGCTGCCCGATGTTTGTTTAATCAATTGAATCTTGGTAAACGTTATTTAGTTCATAAAGTTGTTTCCCGATTGTGGTTTAAGGGTTCGAAACCTATTTTGAATTCGATTTCACCTGTAGCAGTGTAAACTTCTGATTCTTGTTTCTGTTGGGGATTTATATGACTATTATCTAGAGTTTTACTTGATGAAATGCACTGGAAATCATGTTTTTACAACTGCTGATTTTTCACATGAACTTGAATAATAACTTGTTTTCTTGTTTCTTAAATTGTAAATATTTATTTGTTCATGTGTAATATTCACGCAATTTATTTTGATTTCATAATTTGTAGATTTTAACTTGCTCATTAAATCTTTAGTTTCGATCATGATCAATTGTTTTATTCTTCATTTGTTCATGTACATAGTTCATGGTAATTTCATTTCGATTTGTATACCTTGCTTACTAACCATTTTGCGATTTGTTGCAATTCTATTTCATTTTAATTTTTTTATTCCACACTTATGCTACTAACATGTTTGCTATTTGTGAAGATATCTGAGGGTTGATCAAAGTATTCAATTTCTTTTAGCACATCTACACTTTTCTCATTAGCATTTTAATATTTATATTATTATGTCGATTTAATATTTAGTAATGTATTTTTGATTTTATAAATATACAAAATACTTAGTATTATTTTTTATTCTTATATTTAGTATTGTAAATGTATTATATACATTTTACTTTTATTTATATGCTTTAATATATTCATTTGTAAATAAATAAGTTATATTATAATGATTCTCCTCGTGTTGCAATTTCAAACTTTGAATTCGATTAGACTTTCGAATGTGTATGAACACAAATATATTATTTGACTAATAAAGTGCAATGGTCAATAATGGATGCTTGTTTCTCCGCATTGGTTTTTATCCCGTTCTAATATAATTAATCAATCATTTTCTCTTTAATTTATTTTCATCCCCATTCGAAAACTTGAATCTCGCTCCCTTTTTGCGTTGTAAATGATTTATTGCCTTCTATTTCTATTTTATCATTAAATCCTCATTTGTAATTGATGTATCCCTCTCCCAAAAGGCTTGTAATAATTATTTAGTTCACATTGATTTTATTTTAATTTAATAGTCACTTACACAAAACCAAAAAAATCATTTTCTAACTAATATTAAATTGTGAATCATTTTAAACCCGTAAGTCCACAAAGCTTAGAAGCGTCGCGATGACCACACATGCACACATGTACGCTTGATCTTGGGCATTCTTAAAGTGAGCCTATTTCGATCAATTGTTCCAATTGGCCGTCTTAGTAGACTAGCCCACTTTGCTAGTACACATGTAATATAATCGTTTTATGTTTGTGTTGGCCACCTTGTATGGGCTTTTCTCGATCTATTGATTTGTTTGCAATTGCTTCGCTTCTCCTCCATCTCTCGCGCCTTGGTCCACATACCAAGATTCTCATTTCCACAAGGGTTTCATAGTAGAGAGTAGGCTTGGCTATTCTCTTGAGATCAATCAAGTATCATGGCTTGACTAACCATAACCTGATTCATTCCTTCTCCATTCACCAAGCATTTAAAACACTTTCAATAAACTTTCAACTCGATCCAACGTCGAGTCTTCTTTTCAAACCTCGATCCAATGTCGAGTGACTTTTCGAAAGCATTTTCATAATAAATTCTAAGTATTTAAGTCGTTGGCTGCTAGACCAATTATTTAAATACTTGTGTCAAAATGAACTCCGAGTCTTCAAATCGTTGGTTGCTAGACCAATTGATTAAAGACTCTTAATAATGTGAACCTCATTTCCCTTCACTTTTTCATAAGAATTTTTTTTGAGATGATAGACGACTCGTTGAGCATTGAGCTCCTCGGATTTCTAGTATTTTGAATTGTAGGATGCTAGTCCTATTGTTCGGTACTTTTCACCCACTTAAAATCAATTTTAACTCATTCAAATCTTTTGTGCGTTCGAGCACCTTTTACCTTAAAAACCTCTTCAAAGATTAGATATGATTCATTTATAATTGAGATGTTCTTCCTCTATCCCTATGGTTTTTGACTTCTTCACTTGAGTACTAGAGGTGTTCTAAAACCCTCCCTCATGTTGGTGTGTAGTCCTTTATCCTTTATCACACCTTGTGGGCGTTTAGACGAGTCTTATCCTTTAAAAATGTTGACTTGTCTTTTCATTTAAAATCAATCCACAAATAATAATTTTCTAGCCGAACTACAGCGCTTTGAATTTCCCGTTCCACGAGGGAGTACGTAGGCACTGAGTCTTACGACAAAAGGCGAGCAAAAATAATAAAAAAATTTCGTCTCTCTTTCTTTCTCCTTTCTATCTTAGAAGATCGTAAATTTTCACACTAACACACGATCACACTTTGAACTAAATGGGTACCATCGAGTATGATGGATGTGAGGGGTGCTAATATCTTCTCCTTGCATAACCGACTCCCGAACCTGCATATCTTAGTCTCGTAGACCGTGTTATTCTTTTCTCTTGTGGGTTTTATTCGATATTTCCCTTTCCTTCTGGGAATCAATAAATCTCGGTGCCGACTTCATTGTATTCGACAATCGAATTATTTAAAATTATAATTTTTTCGATAGGCATCAACAGTTTGGCGACTTCACTGGGGAACGTTTTCTCAAGCGAGTCAACCCTAGTTTAGTTAATTGTGTGGTTATGTGTTTATTGTTTTACTTTCTTCTTTGTACTTTTATCTTATTTTTATGCTTCAGTCATTTATTGCCTATGCTTTATTTATAATCATGTGTATATCCATTGTGTGGGAGTTCTTGATGGGATTATTGATTCATAGATAAGCCCCATACCCAGGCTTTTAGGAACACGAGGATATAGTGGTTGCGTAACTTAGGTCCATTAGACACCTGTGTCTCTTGGATCGTCGTGAAGACTGCAACTTAGAGTTGGTCATTTTAAGGAGGTTGTTGCACCGTATGCTAGTGCGAGACGACAATTTCTGGACAAAGGACCTATAACTCTAAGTATTAGGATATCCAAACCTGGACCGTCCGCTCAAAAGATTTTGAGTATCCTCTTAAGATCCGTTTCTTGGAATAGACACTTTTGGAAATATTATCGCTACATGCATGGTGATGATGTTTGTTAAAAGTTTATTTTTGACTATGAGGAACACATAGCAAAAACCTTAGAATCGTCCCATGGGGAATTATTGGGTAGAAAACTTAGAGTCATCCTATCGTATGAGCCCACATAAATAAGTCATTTTGATTACTTGTATCATTCATGTTTTACGTCTCTATGAACCTATTACTATCATTATGTTGCATTCCATTTGTATATGTGACATTGCATTTCATTACATCTTTCTCATTGATGACATTACATTTCATTGCATCCATCTGCATATTTCATGCACACATTAAACTTGTCAAAGATAACTCATTTCGTCTGTCTCCATCTTCAGTTGGTTGTCTGCCATCAAACTGATTCCACAACGCTTTTGATTTGAAGCATGGTTCAAAACCCTATGGAGGAACTTCAACGAGACTAAGAGATATTAAGAGATGAAGTCAACCAGCTGAAGGGTCAGATGAACCAAGTTATGGAAATACGACAAGTCTTGTTGAAAAGAGAAGGCATCTCTCGACCGATTGCTACAACGCAAGTGGATACTCCTCTTACTTTTTACTTTGCACTCTAGTTCGAGAGCCACACCATTCAGTGATTACTCATGTACTAATGAATGGTCTGTCCCTAAGAGAGCTTCCTCAACCTGTATATCTAAAGGAGGCTAGTGGTAATTTTGAATCAATTCAGAAGAAATCGGTGATCACTTCAAGTTTATGCAAGAGAAGAGTTGATAAGACAGTGATCGAATCTCCACGCAGAAGAAAGATTCTAAATACATGCAAGGGGAAATAATCTGATATGTCGCCCAGAGCTCCACCTAAACTTGTTTGTTTCTCTCCGAAACAACATGAATAAAAATCAGAACTGCAATGCAAAGAATAAGACTCAATTTGACCCTACTCCAATGACTTACACTGCATTGTATCCAAACTTTGTCCAACAAGGTCTAATCACAACTAGGCCTCTGACTCCGCCAGATCCTCTCCCAGCCGGATTCAGGTTTTGATCTTCATTATAAGTTCCATCCGGGAGCTGCTGGTCATGATTTAGAACGCTGTTATGCAATAATGGCTAGAGTTCAGGAGCTAGTAATAGGACAAGAGATAAATTTGGGAGATCCTCCAAAAAATGTTATCAACAATCCGTTGCCAAGAAAAAGTGGCTGAAGAATGGGTCAAAATATTTTAAGTTACCTCCTAAAGCTAGTGTTTCAGACAGGACAACTCATCCTTGTAACTGACTAGTCACTAAGCCATGTTTCTTTTCTGTTTGCATTTTCCCTTGTTTATGTTAAATTGTTGCTTTCAAATCTTGTTTGTACTTTCATGTTGATTTTAATGAAATGAGCATTGCACTGTTTTGGTTCAAATCATTTACATTTATCGCTTTCAAATATATATTTTCAATGTTTAATTTCTTTACCGAACTCGAGTTTTTGCAAAGATTGGAGGGAGGATGATGAAAACAAGATACCCATAATTGTTGTTGGTATGCTTTTGAATAAAACTTTGTCGATGATAAACAGGCGTCGTATCAATTCCTAAACACTGGAGATATAAGGAAGTTAAACCTTTGTCAACCCCTTCGATCCTAGAAGTTAGAGTTTCTTTCTATACGTAAAACCCGCAATTTTAACTTGGGGCAGGGTAATTCTCAGTTTAATTTGGTTATGCATTCATTCAGGATGTCTTTCAATAGAGGTGGTATTCAATAAAGTTTCCTTCGCACGCATCAAAGAAGTGTCGAAGATGTCCTCCAAGTCAAAAAGTGACGATGATGGTTCTCCATAATCATGAAAGTCAAGCAATCATTATCCTTTCAAATATATATCACATGAAAAAACCGATAAGTTAAAACTAAAAGGCAACTTAGGAAACAAACAGGGGCACCCTGCTGACCGTAATCTCAAACGAAACAGTTCAGGCAAAAGTTAGAGATGACAAATTCAAACAAGAGTTGACAAAAGTCCTAAAACAAAAAAAGTTGCCAAAAGAAGTAAATGACATCTCAAGAATCTATCAGCTTCTTAGCCAACATCATTATCATCAATATACAATCCAAAATCTATTGGAACCTGAATGCACAATCTGAGTTAATTGAGCCTAGCACTGAAGAACATCAAAAAGATTGGGTTGGGTACAAATAAATTGAGCCTTTATCCTTTGTTTCTTAAACTGTAAACCAGACCACGTTACAACCCTCAAAAGACCTAATTGAAGCCAGGTTTCTTTTAAAAGCATGCTACAACAAGGTTACATAATATGACTCCTAAGATCTTTTGCAAATCAATTGTCTTGGTATATCCATACCTTTGTTTTCTCTTTTACTTTTAAATTTTCAAACCGTTGTGTTTTAACCAGTGATTCATTTTTTATACATCAATAACATTATGCCAAAAATGATTTTAACTTCAAAACTTTTGCATGAAATTTGAATCAAAATTTACCATGTTCGAATAAACAATTTTTGCTTGAAAACAAGCTTTCCTCATCAAGGAAGTCCAACCTGTTGAGAAACTTGGTCAGTGATCGTAATCAGGGGCAAGTATCTTTCAGATCCTGTTGTGAATCAGTTCAAGATTTGTTGATCAGTGCAGTGCAAGTCATTCTCAGAACAGAATTGTTTTAATCAGAAGATCTTTTTCAAGACTCACACTGGGGAAATGTTTTCCCTCAGTTATTTTCATGAACTGAAGACATGATCAGTTTATCTTCAACAATCAGCTAATCCGGGGCAATCCCCAAGAAGTGCTTCAGTCCCTCCTCCAAGGACAATCATTTCGACACAGTTTACAAGTGTGTTAGAAGTGTTTTTCAAGAAGTTTTCTCTCCAATCAGAGTTGGCAGCGTTCTTCGTGTTGGGGAATTAGACTTTTAAACTTACCTCCACAAAAGAGTCAATCTCCGTTGTTATAAACGTCTGCATTACATACTACATGCATAGATTATTCATATATCATGCATCAAAAAATTTAATATCATTGCATAGCAAGAGTGTTTTATCCATATTTGCATTTCCTGAGGTCTTGTTGCAGTCAACATCTTACCTTGTGGTCAAAGCCAACTTACTTGGTACCTACCAAAATAGATGTCTTGTCAGTTTGTCTCTTTCGTTTCCATCTAGTTTGATTTCTGGTTGACTCTGATGTAGCTTCAGATTTAGATATATCTGATTGTCTTTTCCAAAGAGTTCTTCCCGTACATTCAAAGATCTTCCGAATGTTTCAGTGTACTGATAAGTGCCAAAATGTAGTTATTTTGTATATACATTTTGTGGCACTTATCCGTTCTTTTGTTGATATTCTTCGAATAAATCCCCTGTTTTTTGTATAAATGTGTACATAATAGAATAATTGAGTTTTTCTGTAAATATTGTATCATTTGATAGTTTTTCATCTCTGTTATAGGTATTCATTCATAATTGGAGCATTGAGTAATAAAGGCCAAAGGCTAAGCTTCAAGAGTGCGATTTTGCACAATACGTCATCGAATAAAGCTCAAATTCAACACAATAAAAATCATCAATTTGGTTGATATTTCTTCGTGGTTGGATAGAGCATTGAATAAGCTTTCAAACCTTCAAACCGGCGCAATTCAGTTACGGTTCTCAAGATACGGCAAAATAAAATGTGCAGATCGCGCTTAGCGAATGAGCGACCACATATCGAATTCTTTAAAAGGGGCTCAAAACACATTTTTAGGTTATGGGTTGGGTATTTTTGAGTCCCAACACCATCACCTTCATTTCTTTGATAGATTAGCTTAGAAAACAACATTGGAGCTTCCATTTTGATGATTGGAGGTGGATTGCTCTTCGATTGGCTTGACAACCAAAGTAGATTTGTGGCTTATCTCTTCTCCTCTTTGTGTATTTCTCTTTTGTTGGGTTTGTATGTATTTCTACTCATAACTCTTGTATATTTGTCGCCCTTGGCGTTATATAAAGCTTGCTTTACGAATTTGTGTCGGTGATTATCTTAGGTTTTTACTTTATGTTAGGGATTTAAGCTTTGCTAGGGATAGATCGCTTAGATTCTTACCTAGGATGATTATCTGTTAGTTTCTGAATGCTAGAGATAGGTTTAGAGATGACATTCACTATAGAGTATCCGAACTTAATGCCTCTGCGTCGGTGAAGTATGCTAGGAATAGATATGGAGGTGACGCAGTTGACTTCCGTGTTGTTGAGGTATGCCAGGAATGGATATTGAGATGATTCGGAAGGATTCTCAATTTGGGTTAGAAATAGCTTAGGTTGTGAGAGGTATGTGATGACACAGACTAGTATCGTAGGCCGAGTATGACATGGGTGGTAGATTTAAGTCTGTGACGGGTAGTTTACATTCGTTCCGGATAGGCTGTCTATCCTTTATACTTTTTGTTCATTTACTTTTTGTCTTTTATTTTCATTTCTTTTAATCTCAAACTCATTAACGGTAGAATTATCGAACGACAAACAAATAACCAATCTCTGTGGACACGATACGATATAACCTAACCGGTATATATCACCCGGTAAAAATAATACCAACTCTTTGCTTGCCGCTCTACCGCAACAACATGTACCTTCAAGATCATTGCTTTCATCCATTGTTTTTCTAGATGTATATGTCGTATTTCGGGGTTGTAGGTCCTTTTTGCATTCAAAGTTCTTCTGGATGTTTCTGGTTTCCTTCCATCTATTGATTTTCTAGATGTCTCCGATGTTCCCAGAGTTTTCATCCATCACCATCCATTGCTTTTTTGGATGAAGTTTCCAGAGTTTGTTCAATGCCCTTCTGAATGTCTTTGATGTTTTGTTTCTCGTGTATTTAATGCATTTCTGAATATGCTAGATTCTTTTTTTTTTCTGAAGTTCATTCAATGTTTTTCTGAATGTCTTTGATGATTTGTTCCAGAGTTCATTCAATGCCCTTCTGATGTCTCTGATGTTTTGTTTCTCGTATATTCAATGCATTTATAATTATGCTTGATTCCTTTTCCAAAGATCATCCATTTCTCTTCTAAATATCTTTGATGTTTTCCCCGGCAGAGTTTGTCTCGTATCATACATCATTCTAAAAAAAATGTCAAAAAAAGTATTGCATTCATCACATTCTCGTCATATTTCATTCACAAAATACCCATTGCATCTCAACGTAAAATTTCAGCTTCTTTAATATTAAACTATCTTCTAGTACGATTATATGAAGCCTGATCATCTTCATATCAACTAGTTGAAAATATTTAATTAGTGGCAACTGTTGTACCCCAAATTTTACCCTGAGTTTTCACATTCATTTATTTACGTCATATTTAAATATTTTACTTTAATTTTGTATTCGCAATCCATATTTATTTTCAATTTAATTTGCCGTCTTCATTTTTTTTAATGGCCAGAATTTCTGCTCCTAACGGACTGAACTTCTTCTCCTAATAGCCAGAACTTCTGCTCTTAATGGCCAGAACTTCTGCTCCTAACGGCTAGAACTTCTGTTCCTAACGGCTATAACTTCTGCTCCGAATGGCCAGAACTTTTGCTCCAAATAGCCAGAACTTCTGCTGCTAACGGACAAAACTGTTGCTCCTAACGGACATAGCTTCTTCTCCTATGGCCAGAACTACTGCTCCTGACGGACAGAACTTTTGCTCCTAAGGGCAAGAACTTCTGCTCCTAACGGCAAGAACTTCTATTACTAACAGCCAGAACTTCTGCGCCTAACGGCCAGAACTTCAAAATTCCAATAGACCTAACATTCAATATTCATCATTAAATCCAATCTTTATGGCCCATTTAATCAGAAGGGAATTTTTGGCATTTTAAAAAAATTATCTAAACCTAATTTTCTTTTGTATATATATGGGTTACTGTGAGGACATCAAAAGAAAAGCAGGAACGAAAATTTTAGAAAAAAAGGAACTTTCACCCCATGTTCAACTCTTCCACCAGCTATACTCACTCATCTTTGTCCTTCCAGCCACCGTCGCTACCTCACTCTCTTCCATCTTCAACCTTCATCAACCATACTATCGTTGTCCCTTCCTTATCCCTTTGCAGAACAGCAACCCATTTACATCTACTCCTTCCTACAACAAAACCTCACCTTCTCCGTGGCCGTCCAAGCCTGACCACCATGTTCAAACTTATTCGAGCTCAACTATTCACAGCAACAGATCTTCTTCATAATTCCTACATAATCTAGCATACTCCCTTGGTCAAATCCTCTTGGCAGGTTATTTTGTCAACTCTTATTTTTATTATTTTGTATCTAAATGCAATTTATGTTCTGGATTGTTTATACTGCTGAATCTGTATTGATATTACTAAATTGTGTGCAATTCTATTTTTTGAGTTTGATATTATAAATGAATCTGTTGGAAATGTCGGCTCGATTACAATGTCCTCTTTGTTTAAGTATGCAATTCTGCTAGGAAGTTTCTAAAAAGGGGTTGTTTAGCAGTAGATGTTTGTCTTGTATCAGAATTTGATGATAGGTTCGTATCGGTTTCATTTCATTTAGTTTATGTCGAAGTTGGTCTAATTCGATTAAAACTGATATTTGTTACTATACGTTTTTTGTGACACCCCAAATAATTCAATTATCAAATAATTAGAATTTTAATTATTAATTTAATTGGAAGTTTAATTATTGGAATTTTTGGATTAAAAGATTTAATTAATTAATTAAAGGAAAGAAGAGTTGGTGGTGTGAGGAGTAATTAGAGGGTGTGTTTAGCAACTATGTGTTAAACAAAGATATTTGCATGGATATTGAGACTTTTGGAAGAAGCTTAAGGGTTCCATATGAGGGTTTGGTTCTGGTTCCAGGTTGTATTCTAGATGAATGGGACTCTTACAGTAAGATTGAGGTCTTTTTGAATTTCTGTCGAGAATCTCAGCGGGCTAGTGTTAGGCAACAAAATTCCTCTAAGTTACATATGTTTGGATCCAACTTATCGGTTAGTGATAGGATGCTCCATTACATTATAGCTTATGTGTTGCTTCCTAAGAACTCCAACCACTCCCGTATCAATGAGTTTGAGCTTCAAGTTCTATATGCTTTGAACCAAGGGATTCCTATAAATTGGGCTCTCACCATGCTGCATCATATGAACCACCTTGTTCACTTGAATGGTGGTCTCCCATATGCTAGACCAATTTCAATAATTATTGAGCGAGCTGGTATTTCTTTGCAGAGAGAACCCAAAATTGAGATGACTGAGAAAGACTCTGAAATCAATGTCAAGACTGCCCTCAAGAATACTGGTATTGTTGTGGACCTCGAAGGAAGATTTATTTATAAAGAAGATCTTGCGGTAAATGCTCCTCCTCCGGTTCCCCAAGGTGGCTATACATTGGAACTATTGTTTAACAAAATGTGTTCCATAGAAACCATAATTGCCAACAACCATAGGGAAAACCAGTTTGAGCATGCCCTTCTTCGACGCCAAATGCGAGACCTTATCAAAGCTCAACGAAACCAAACCATGGCCAATGATGAGGAAGGTGATGATGAAGTTGGTGATGGAGATGATCAAGAGGAGAATGCAAATGAAAATGACAATATGGATGAATAATTTCTTTTATGACTTATGTTTTGTTTAGATGTTAATTTTCTTTGTTTTAGACATTGTTTCAATTATGTTTTGTTATGTTAAGACTTGTTCTCATTGTTATAATTTTTTTTTGTCATGTGTTTAGACAATATAACTTATGTTAAGTTAATATGTTCATTGTGTATTCTTTTTTAACTTGCATATCTTTCCTTTGCATTTCAATATTTTATTCTTTTCCCCATTCCTTTTTGCTAATGACAAAGGGGGAGAAGATATGTATATACCTGTGTTTCTCTAACAACAAATTGTAGCAAACATGAATTTTAAATTGTTCAAGTGGTCTCCAAGTCATAAATCAAGGGGGAGCTTTGATTTAGGGGGAGTCTCTATATAACTTCAAATTTCTTCAATTGTTGGAGAAAACACATGATTCTTATTTTCAAATAAAAAGTTGTCATCATCAAAAAGGGGGAGAATGTGAAGTGAAGATGCATTATCAAGCTTGCCTCCTAGTGTTTTGATGAAGACAATAAACAATGAAGACTTTGATGGCAAAAAGTAATGGATCAATTCATCATAATCAAGTCTTGAAGAATCAAAATCAAATGTCAAAGGTTATGCATTCAATCTCATTATATGCATTCAAGTGTTCAAAAAATAATACATGCATCCATAAAAATGATTAAAATATTATACATATCAAAGATAAGAAAGAACACTTTAGAAAAACAAAATTTTGGAAAACATTATGCTGGGAACCGGTTCCCCTATATGGGAACCCGGTTACCCAAATCCTGAAAAACCATGCCCCTGGAAATTTGTATGGGGAACCCGAGTTCTCCCAGCTGGGAACCGGTTCCCCTGTGTAAAAATTCAAATTTTTTAAACGTTGGTTCAGCAGGAACCGGGGTCTCCCAGGAGGGAACCGGTTTCCCACGAACCAGTATGAAAAATACTTTTATTTTTTGGGCAGATTTTTCATGGGTTCTTTGTATTGAAGCATGGCAACTTTTCATGAAGTAATACACTTTTGTAAAGGTATTTTACAACATATAACTTCTGGAAATTTTCAAAATTAATTCACCTTCTTCAATTACAACTTTCTACATTCAAAAACTTCCAAAAATTTCAAATACTCTCAAGTGTTCTAATTCAAATATTTTGTGAAACTTTCCATGCATATTTTTCATTGAAAAATTATTCTAAGTTTCATATTTTTCATTGTGAACACTTGCATTCATTATTTGAGAATTGTTTTCTTGAAGAAGAAGATCAATCCAAGATTGATATAGTATACTACAAACTTCAAAATCTCTTGTATAAATTCAAACACATTTATTGTTTTTCTTGTTATCCAGGATTGTTGGAAACAAGTTGTGCATTTAAGAGGATTGTTCTTCTTGCACACAGTGTTGTTAGATCTTAAAGGTTTTAAGAACCTTTGGTCTCCCTATAGGTTAGATAGTAGGCCTGACAATTTATGTAAATAGGTTGTACAATAATTCTAACTATAGTGAAATCTCTTGCATGTTGTAAGGGGACTGGAGTACTCTCGATCTGTGAGGGGAACCAGGATATATCTTTGTGTCCTTTACCTTTTCGCTTTTATTGCTTTCATCACACCATAACCAAAAGGAAAGAAACACTTATAAAAACTTCATATACCAAACCAGAAAAATTAGTACAAGTATTCATATATAACCGATAATTTTTTTAAATACCTAATTCACCCCCCTCTTAGGCGCACCTGATACTTACAATTGGCATCAGAGCAAGTTATAGGTAACTTGTTCCTAAAGATCCAGAATGGCTTCCGCAAATCAAAATCCGGTCGTCAAAGATGGTGGTAGTAACAACAAGCCTCCATTGTTTTGTGGTGAATACTTTGACTTTTGGAAAATTCGCATGAAGGCTCATCTTGAAGCGCAAGGAGAAGAAATATGGAATGCTGTTGAGAATGGTCCATTTACTCTGGTGTGTGTTGTCAATGGTGTTGGATCCTCAAAGCCTAAAGCATCATGGGACGACGATGACAAGAAAAAAGTTCTCTTTGACAAAAAGGCAATCAATATTCTCCAAAGTGCTCTTAGTATGGATGAATTTTTTCGAGTATCAGCATGTACAACGGCAAAGGAAATTTGGGATACTCTTGTAGAAACCCATGAAGGAACCGCCGAAGTCAAAAGATCTAGATTGAACACTTTGAGTCAAGAATATGAATTATTCAGAATGCTGCCCGGAGAATCCATCCTTGACTTGCAAAAGAGATTCGTTCACTTGACAAATCACTTGAAGGCACTTGGTAAGACTTTAACTAACGATGAATTAAATCTTAAAGTGCTTAGGTCTTTAACTAGGGAATGGCAACCAAAAGTGACGGCAATATCCGAAAAGAAAAGTCTAGCAACTATGACTTCCGCAACATTATTCGGAAAGCTTCAAGAATATGAAACGGAACTTGGAAGGCTTGAAAAACATGAGAATCATGAGAAGAAATCCAAAGGCATTGTTTTGAAAGTTGATTCAAAAGAAAGTCAAGATAAAGATGCATCGGAGGAAGATGAAAATTTCTTGCTTCTTGTAAAAAGGTTAGGAAAATATTTTGGTCATAAAAATAATCTTCATAATGCTAACTTTGTCAAAAGAAAGAAATTTTATAAGCATAAAGATAAAGAAGCCTCCACATCAACACAAGATGTCACATGCTACGAATGTGGAAAGCAAGGTCACATAAAGCCGGATTGTCCAAAACTCTCCAAGAAAAATGGATTCAAAGGCAAAAAGGAGTTCAAGAACAAAAGGGCTTATGTTGCATGGGAAGATAATGAGATAAGTTCTTCATCCGATTCGGATAGTGACGAAAGTGCAAATCTAGCATTGATGGCTTCACACCACTCCGATGATGAAGAAGGCGAGGTTAGTTATGACAACTCTCTTTATGATAATGGTGCACAAGGTGTTATAGATGAACTATTAAATGAATGCAAAATTCTATATCAAACTATTTCATCTCAAAAGAAATTAATTTCATCTTTAGAAGAAAAAGTTAAAACTATTGAAAAAGAACATAAAGATGAAAAAGAAAAGATGATTAGTGATCAAAAACAGAATTTTGTATGCAATAATTGTGAATCACTTTCTTTCCAAATTGTTCAATTAAAAAGAGTTCTAGAAAGGTATGAAAAAAGACAAGTTGGATTGGAAAATGTTCTTAGCACACAAAGATATCCTAAAGATAAAAGTGGTATTGGTTTTTCAAAATTTTCTCAACCAAGTCCCAACAAAACTATCTTTGTTAAGGCTAATAACCAACCAATCAAAGAGAAAGTGAATAAGCCTAAAGTAGTTCATCATTATCCTAAAAATAAAAGATTTGTTAAGAATAAATCTTATCCTCCTAGATATATAAGTAATTTTGAACCTACTTGTTTCTATTGTGGTATTAAAGGCGACAAACCTAATGCTTGCTATATAAGAAACTTTAGTGTTCGAAGTGGGCATTATGTGTGGGTAAAGAAAGGTACCAATTATGAAGGACCCAAAGCAATTTGGGTACCTAACAAAACTTAATTTGTTTTGTAGGTGTGCTTGAAAACCACTTCAAATTTATGGTATCTTGATAGTGGTTGTTCAAAGCATATGACGGGTGACATAAACCATTTTTCAAATCTTGTTTTAAAGGCCAAGGGTTATGTCACTTATGGAGATAACAACAAAGGGAGAATTCTTGGCAAAGGCAAAGTTGGTGCACCACCTTTCACATCCATTGAAGATGTTCTTTATGTTGAAGGACTAAAGCACAATCTTCTTAGCATTAGCCAACTTTGTGACAAAGGCTTCAAGATCAAATTTACAAAAGATGAATGTTTGATTATTGATGAAGTCACCAATGAGGTAAAACTCAAAGGTAAAAGAATTAATAATATTTTTATGATTTCCTTAGACGATTTATCTTTGAAATTAAAATGTCTCATGTTAAACAATAATTAATCATGGTTATGGCATAAAAGGGCAGCCCATATTCATATGGAACACTTAAATAAATTAACCAAACATGATCTTTTTGTTGGCTTACCAAAGATAAAGTTTGTCAAAGATAAATTATGTGATGCTTGTCAAAAGGGAAAACAAACAAAATCATCTTTCAAATCTAAGGATGTGGTGTCCACTACAAGGCCACTACAATTGTTGCACATGGATTTATTTGGTCCATCAAGAACAAGAAGCTTCGGAGGTAATGTATACGCTTTAGTTATTGTTGATGATTTTTCTAGATATTCTTGGACTTTGTTTCTTGTGCAGAAAAGTGATGCTTTCAAAGCCTTTAAGAAGTATGCAAAGCAAATACAAAATGAAAAATCACTAAAGATTGTATCCATAAGAAGTGACCATGGTGGAGAATTTCAAAATGCATCTTTTGAAGAGTTTTGTGAAGAACATGGTATCTCTCATAATTTTTCAGCACCAAGAACTCCACAACAAAATGGAGTAGTTGAAAGAAAGAATAGGTTTCTAGAGCAACTTGCAAGAATGATGCTTAGTGATGCAAATCTACCAAAGTATTTTTGGGCGGATGCGGTTAGTACGGCATGTTATGTCGTAAATCGAGTTATCATTAGACCTATCTTGAAAAAGACACCATATGAACTCTTCAAAGGAATAAAGCCAAACATTGCTCACCTTCACATCTTTGGATGCAAATGCTTTGTCCTCAACAATGACAAAGACAATCTCGGTAAGTTTGACGAGAAATCCGATGAAGGTATATTTCTTGGTTATTCACTTTCAAGTAAAGCATATAGAAATTATAATAAAAGAACTTTAATTATTGAAGAATCTATGCATGTCTCTTTTGATGAAACTAACACCTCTAAGGAGGAAATAGTTGTGTGTGATAATGATGATATTATAGATTTACCCTCGGAAGAACTTTCAAAGAATCAAAATGTGAATCAACTGGAACATCAACAAGAAGTACCACAACAAGATTCAAACATCAATGATCTACCCAAAGAATGGAGAACTCATAGAGATCATCCTATTGACAAAATCATTGGTGATATTAGTCATGGAGTTACAACTAGATTAAATCTCAAAGATGCTTGCTTAAACATGGCTTTTGTTTCTCAAATTGAACCTTCCAAAGTTGATGAAGCCTTAGGAGACGATCAATGGTTAATTTCAATGCAAGAAGAATTAAATCAATTCGAGAGAAATCAAGTTTGGGAACTTGTTCCTAGGCCAAGTGATAAACACATCATAGGTACCCGATGGGTGTTTAAAAACAAACTTGATGAGAATGGTATAATTGTTCGAAACAAAGCAAGATTGGTGGCTCAAGGTTACAATCAAGAAGAAGGAATCGACTTTGAAGAAACTTTTGCTCCAGTTGCAAGGTTAGAAGCTATCCGTCTTTTACTTGCTTATGCTTGTTCATTAAATTTTTAGCTTTATCAAATGGACGTCAAAAGCGCATTCTTGAATGGATACATCAATGAAGAAGTCTATGTCAAACAACCTCCGGGATTTGAAGACTTCAAAAATCCTTCACATGTCTTTAAGTTGAGAAAGGCTCTTTATGGCTTAAAGCAAGCACCAAGAGCATGGTATGATAGACTTAGTAATTTTTTGTGTGAAAAAGGTTTTGAAAAGGGTAAGGTTGATAAAACTTTATTCATTAAGAAAATCAAAAGTAACACTTTATTGGTTCAAGTCTATGTTGATGATATCATTTTTGGATCGACTAACAAAGATATGTGTGAAGAATTTTCATCGATGATGCAAGGAGAATTCGAGATGTCCATGATGGGTAAGATGAATTACTTTCTTGGACTTCAAATTAAGCAACTAAAAGATGGAATCTTCATCAACCAATCCAAGTATTGCAAAGAGTTGTTGAAAAGATTTGATATGGATAATTGCAAAGCGATGAATGCTCCAATGGGTTCCGGTACAAATGTTGATCAAGATGAATCCGGTATTCCAATTGATATCACAAAGTATCGAGGTGTGATTGGTTCTTTATTATATTTGACGGCCAGCCGTCCTGACATTATGTTTAGTGTTTGTCTTTGTGCTCGCTTTCAAGCAAATCCAAAAGAATCTCATCTAATGGCGGTCAAGCGAATTATGAAGTATCTCAAAGGAACAACAAATGTCGGCTTATGGTATCCAAAAGGTAGTGTTTGCAATTTAATTGGTTATTCTGACGCGGATTATGCAGGTTGTAAAACTGATAGAAAAAGCACAAGTGGTACATGTCACATTCTTGGAAATGCATTAGTTTCATGGGCTTGTAAAAAGCAAGCATGTGTTGCTCTTAGCACGGCTGAAGCGGAGTACATAGCAGCAGGTAGTTGTTGTGCACAAATTCTTTGGCTTAAGCAACAACTCCGTGACTACGGACTTGATCTCGGATGCATTCCTCTTCGATGTGACAACACAAGTGCAATCAATATTACCAAAAATTCGTTCATGCACTCAAGAACCAAACACATCGACATTCGGCATCATTTTCTCCGTGATCATGTACTTCAAGGAGATGTCGAAGTCACTTTTGTGGATACTCATAATCAACTCGTAGATATCTTCACGAAGTCGCTCGCTCGTGAACCATTTTATAAGATTCGAAGAGAACTCGGAATTTTGGATGAAAGTGATACATGAAATATTCAACTTCAATTAAGGTGCACTTGTTATTATTTTTAAATTTTTTTTTCAATTGCATCTCTTCTTCTACTCTTTCTTATATGTGTTTCATGTGCATAAATATATGTGTTACATGTTTAAAATACTCAAATATTAATGTATATATGTTTCCCCACATGCACTTAAATATTTATTTAAAATTTTTTCAAAAAATAAAAGAATTTTCAGTTTTTCTTCAGGGGAACCAGGTTTCCTATATGGAAGAACCGGTTCCCAGGTTATTTTTTGGTTCCAGAACGCGTTTTTTAAACTGGGTAACCGGTTACCCCCACCTGGGAACCGATTACCGCTGCGTACAGGGCCACGTTTTCACGTTTTCCTTCATAAATCTTTTTGCTTCTTTTTTTTATTTTATAACATATGTGGTGTATTGTTAAGTGATTTTTAAAATAAGCTCTTCATTCTTCTTCACTCCAACATCTCCTTCAACCTTCATTCTCTTCTCCATCAAAACTCCACTCTCCTCCATCAACACCCATTACACCATACCTCCATATCCTCCCTCCTTATTCCATATCCCATCACAACTCTCATCTCTAACCCCAAATCCGAAATCCTCTTCCAAACCCTAACTTTCCAAAAAGCTTCATAACTCATCCATGGCTTCAAGAGCAACAAGGGGTGCTAAGGGCAAACAAAAGATTGGTGAATCCAGTGCTGACCCGAATGAAGGAAACCGTCCTACACTCAAGAGTAGGAGACTCACGTTCAATATTCGGAACAGAGCCCTATTACCGGCAAAGTATGGTAAACTTTCTGTTTTTCCTGATCATAGCTTCCGTTTTCCTACTAGTCTTACTACTGCTAAGTTGGATTTATTTGTGAGTGAGCATGGTTATATTTACCCTGATTTGGTTAAGGAGTTCTATCAAAACATGTCCTTTGATACAAATGAGAATGATAAATTTTTTTTGACCTCCTCTGTGTTAAATAAAGATATTTGCATGGATATTGAGTCTTTTGGAAGAAGCTTAAGGGTTCCATATGAGGGTTTGGTTCTGGTTCCAGGTTGTATTCCAGATGAATGGGACTCTTATAGTAAGATTGAGGTCTTTTTGAATTTCTGTCGAGAATCTCAGCGGGCTAGTGTTAGGCAACAAAATGCCTCTAAGTTACATATGTTTGGATCCAACTTATCGGTTAGTGATAGGATGCTCCATTACATTATAGCTTATGTGTTGCTTCCTAAGAACTCCAACCACTCCCGTATCAATGAGTTTGAGCTTCAAGTTCTATATGCTTTGAACCAAGGGATTCCTATAAATTGGGCTCTCACCATGCTGCATCATATGAACCACCTTGTTCACTTGAATGGTGGTCTCCCATATGCTAGACCAATTTCAAGAATTATTGAGCGAGCTGGTATTTCTTTGCAGAGAGAACCCAAAATTGAGTGGACTGAGAAAGACTCTGAAATCAATGTCAAGACTGCCCTCAAGAATACTGGTATTGTTGTGGACCTCGAAGGAAGATTTATTTATAAAGAAGATCTTGCGGTAAATGCTCCTCCTCCGGTTCCCGAAGGTGGCTATACATTGGAACTATTGTTTAACAAAATGTGTTCCATAGAAACCACAATTGCCAACAACCATAGGGAAAACCAGTTTGAGCATGCCCTCCTTCGACGCCAAATGCGAGACCTTATCAAAGCTCAACGAAACCAAACCATGGCCAATGATGAGGAAGGTGATGATGAAGTTGGTGATGGAGATGATCAAGAGGAGAATGCAAATGAAAATGACAATATGGATGAATAATTTCTTTTATGACTTATGTTTTATTTAGATGTTAATTTTCTTTGTTTTAGACATTGTTTCAATTATGTTTTGTTATGTTAACAATTGTTCTCATTGTTATAATTTTTTTTTGTCATGTGTTTAGACAATATAACTTATGTTAAGTTAATATGTTCATTGTGTATTCTTTTTTAACTTGCATATCTTTCCTTTGCATTTCAATATTTTATTCTTTTCCCCATTCCTTTTTGCTAATGACAAAGGGGGAGAAGATATGTATATACCTGTGTTTCTCTAACAACAAATTGTAGCAAACATGAATTTTAAATTGTTCAAGTGGTCTCCAAGTCATAAATCAAGGGGGAGCTTTGATTTAGGGGGAGTCTCTATATAACTTCAAATTGCTTCAATTGTTGGAGAAAACAAATGATTCTTATTTTAAAATAAAAAGTTGTCATCATCAAAAAGGGGGAGAATGTGAAGTCAAGATGCATTGTCAAGCTTGCCTCCTAGTGTTTTGATGAAGACAATAAACAATGAAGACTTTGATGGCATAAAGTAATGGATCAATTCATCATAATCAAGTCTTGAAGAATCAAAATCAAATGTCAAAGGTTATGCATTCAATCTCATTATATGCATTCAAGTGTTCACAAAATAATACATGCATCCATAAAAATGATAAAAATATTATACATATCAAAGATAAGAAAGAACACTTTTTTAGAAAAACAAAATTTTGGAAAAATTGTGCTGGGAACCCGGTTACCCAAATCCTGAAAAACCATGCCCCTGGAAATTTGTATGGGGAACCCGGGTTCTCCCAGCTGGGAACCGGTTCCCCTGTGTAAAAATTCAAATTTTTTAAACGTTGGTTCAGAGAACGGGTCTCCCGAGGGAACTTTCCACGAACCAGTATGAAAAATACTTTTATTTTTTGGGCAGATTTTTCATGGGTTCTTTGTATTGAAGCATGGCAACTTTTCATGAAGTAATACACTTTTGTAAAGGTATTTTACAACATATAAATTCTGGAAATTTTCAAAATTAATTCACCTTCTTCAATTACAATTTTCTACATTCAAAAACTTCAAAAAATTCCAAATACTCTCAAGTGTTCTAATTCAAATATTTTGTGAAACTTTCCATGCATATTTTTCATTTAAAAATTATTCTAAGTTTCATATTTTTCATTGTGAACACTTGCATTCATTATTTGAGAATCGTTTGCTTGAAGAAGAAGATCAATCCAAGATTGATATAGTATACTACAAACTTCAAAATATCTTGTATAAATTCAAACACATTTATTATTTTTCTTGTTATCCAGGATTGTTGGAAACAAGTTGTGCATTGAAGAGGATTTTTCTTCTTGCACATAGTGTTGTTAGATCTTAAAGGTTTTAAGAACCTTTGGTCTCCCTATAGGTTAGATAGTAGGCCTCACAATTTATGTGAATAGGTTGTACAATAATTCTAACTATAGTGAAATCTCTTGCATGTTGTAAGGGGACTGGAGTACTCTCGATCTGTGAGGGGAACCAGGATATATCTTTGTGTCCTTTACCTTTCCGCTTTTATTGCTTTCATCACACCATAACAAAAAGGAAAGAAACACTTATAAAAACTTCATATACCAAACCAGAAAAATTAGTACAAGTATTCATATATAACCGATAATTTTTTTAAATACCTAATTCACCCCCCCTCTTAGGCGCACCTGATACTTACATTATGTGGAACCGTGTTGTGATCATATTTCGTTGATTGGATGTGGCATGCTTTTATTGTGCATGCATAAACATTATGGTGATGGTTCATTCCCATTGTGTGGAATTGAACTTGCAGAGCCAATAACCATACCCAATGGATAGTGGTGGTGAGGCTAGATTCTTAACCTAGTGGCATATGGGCGAATCATTGATTGACGCTATTTTCCGAGGTGTAACGGAATAGGATGTGGACTTGGTTCACGTTTGGTACCACATGCATAGAGTCTGCATTGCATATGAAGTTGTAACATGTTAGGATGATTTCCAGTGTTATAACTTCATTGATTTTTATATTTGCATAATGATCGGTGTGAAATGCATTTGTGAACTGAAACATGATTATGTTAATGATAGTGAACTAATATATTTAATTGTTCTGTTGTATTTAAAAACGTATAATACATTATATATTGAAAAGAGATCTCACCCTTACTTTAACGATTTCAGATTAAAGTTAGCAGCTCAGGAGTCGGTGAGGATGGCTTATAGAGTTGTGTCGTATTTTATCCGCGTTTGTCGATGTCATGCTCTAATAGTTGTAACACTGGGGGAAACGTTTGGATGATGAGTTTTAATTTATACTCCATTGTTTTAATTTATGTTGGGAATACTTATGAATTGAAGTTATTCCGGTTTTGTGATATTTTTCGCTGTGTAGAACATGATGTTGATTTTGAATAATCTATTTTAGTAATTACTTCAGTTAAGCATGATTACTTCTTGCATTTGAGGCTTTTGTATTTATTTGTAATTGTGACATCCCTGTTTTCCATGTTACTCTGATTTAATTAACATATTCGTGGGTTATTTAGAAGGGGTGTTACAATAGTGGTATCAGAGCATAGTCGGTCGTGTCTTAGTGTCGTTATCCCTTTTGTATGCGACCAGTGCAAGGTAACACTGTCGATACTTGTGTGCTGATGAGATTGTTTTGTAATGTTACATAACAATGGCTGGAATAGGTAACGTAAGAGAAGATGCTGCTATTGCTGAAGCTTTGGGAATGTTAGCTAGAGTGCTCGGAGGGAATCAACTAGGAGCTGGTATTGGTGCCAACAGACAATTGGGGAATTTTCAGAGGAACAATCCTCCACTGTTCAAAGGCACTCATGATCCCGAAGGTGCTCAGAAGTGGCTGAAGGAGATCGAGAGGATCTTCAGAGTGATTGATTGTCCTGAGGAATTGAAGGTGAGGTATGGTACTCACATGCTAGAAGAGGAAGCTGATGACTGGTGGGTTGCTACCAAAACTGAAATGGAAGAAGATGGCATTGCATTGACTTGGGCTATGTTCAGGAGAGCTTTTCTGAGGAGGTATTTTCCCGAAGACATTCGGGGCAAGAAAGAGATTGAGTTTTTGGAGCTCAAGCAGGGAAACAAGTCTGTGAGTGAGTATGCTTCGAAATTTACTGAGTTAGCAAAGTATTATGCTCATTACACTAATGATGCAGATGGACAATTTTCCAAATGTATCAAGTTTGAGAATGGTCTTCGTGATGAGATCAAGCAGGGTATCAGGTATCAGCGCATCAGGAGATTTTCTTATTTGGTAGATTGTAGTAGGATTCTAGAAGATGTTCTTGCTAACACTCGAACAAATGCTCAAGGGTATGTTGATCGGAAAGGAAAGCAACATATGGATCGTGGGAAATCCTATGATAAGAATAATCAGAAATCCGGTGGTTGGAAGAAGCTTAGTGGGGGAGATTCGGGTTCTTCCGTTAAGTGCTACAGATGTGGTGAGATGGGACATCGAGTTAATGAATGCAATAATGACGCAAAGAAGTGCAACAACTGTGGGAGATTTGGTCATGTAGCTGCTGAGTGCAGAGCCAGAAAGATAACTTGTTACAACTGTGACGAAGAGGGTCATACTCGTCCGCAGTGCACTTAGCCAAAGAAAGAGAAAGCTGGTGGGAAAGTGTTCGTTTTTTCAGGATCCGAGACTAAGCCAGATGATCGGTTGATTAAAGGTACATGTTTTATTAATGGCAAACCTTTGATTGAGATTATTGATACTGGAGCGACACATTCTTTTATTTCTCTGGATTGTGCTAAAAGGTTGAACTTAGATATTTCTAATATGGATGGAAGTATGGTTATTGACACTCCTGCGTCGGGTTCAGTGACTACTTCATATGTTTGTAGGAATTGTCCTATTGTAATTTTTGGTAGAGGTTTCGGTATGGATTTAGTGTGCCTACCATTAGAACAACTTGATATTATCCTTGGAATGAACTGGTTGGTATTCAACCAAGTTCATATCAATTATTTTGAGAAGACGATTATATTTCCTGAAGAAGCTAAAGTTGAAGATGTAACTATGTCAGTTAAGTAGATGAATTCAGCCGTTAGAGATGGTGCTGTGGTGTTTATGTTTTATTCTTCGACGGAGGTGAAAGGAAAAGCTAAGAGTGGTGAACTACCCGTTGTGAATGAATTTCCAGAAGTGTTTCCGGAAGATGTCAGTGAGCTGCCACCTGAAAGAGAAGTGGAGTTTGCCATAGATTTAATTCCTGGAACTAGTCCGGTGTTGATGGCGCCTTATCGCATGTCGGCATCTGAATTGTCTGAGTTAAAGAAGCAGTTGGAAGAATTACTTGAGAAGAAGTTTATTCGTCCTAGTGTTTCGCCGTGGGGTGCTCCGGTGTTGTTGGTTAAGAAGAAGGAAGGTACAATGAGACTGTGTGTTGATTACAGGTAGTTGAATAAAGTGACAATCATGAATCGGTATCCATTGCCGAGGATTGATGATTTGATAGATCAGTTAGTTGGAGCTTGTGTATTTAGTAAGATTGATTTGAGGTCTAGATATCATCAGATTCGTGTGAAGACGGAAGATATTCAGAAAACCGCATTTAGAATGAGGTATGGACATTATGAGTATTCTGTTATGCCGTTTGGAGTTACTAATGCACCTGGTGTTTTCATGGAGTATATGAACAGGATATTTCATCTGTATCTTGATAAGTTTGTGGTAGTATTTATTGATGACATTCTAATCTATTCATAGAATGATGAAGAGCATGCAGGACATCTTAGAATTGTGTTGGAATTGCTGAAAGAGAAGAAGTTGTATGCGAAGTTGTCTAAGTGTGAATTCTAGTTAAGTGAAGTAAGCTTTCTTGGTAATGTGATTTCCAAGAATGGCATTGTTGTTGATCCTACAAAGGTAGAAGCGGTATCTCAGTGGGAAGCGCCGAAGAATGCTTCTGAAATCCGTAGTTTTCTTGGTCTTGCAGGTTATTACAAGAAGTTCACCGAGGGATTTTAGAAGTTAGCTTTGCCGTTGACTAAGTTGACCAGAAAGGGTCAGGTGTTCGTCTGGGATTCTGAATGTGAGAAAGGATTCCAAGAGTTGAAGAAGAAGTTGACTAGTGCTCCGATTCTAATTTTGCCGAATCCGACAGAATCTTTTGTCGTGTATTGTGATGCGTCATTGATGGGTTTAGGCGGTGTTTTGATGCAAGATAGGCAAGTAGTTGCTTATGCTTCAAGACAGTTGAAGATTCATGAAAGGAATTATCCGACTCATGATTTAGAACTGGCAGCCGTGGTATTTGTTTTGAAATTGTGGAGGCATTATTTATATGATATCGATTTGAGGTATTCAGCGATCACAAGAGTCTGAAGTATCACTTTGATCAGAAAGAGCTCAACATGAGGCAGAGAAGGTGGTTAGAATTTCTAAAGGACTATGATTTCGGTTTGAATTACCACCCTGGTAAAGCAAACATTGTCGCAGACGTATTAAGTAGGAAGTCCTTGCATATGTCTATGTTAATGGTTCGTGAATTGGATTTAGTTGAACAATTCAGAGATTTGAGTTTGGTATGTGAGACTACTCCGGATAGTGTAAAATTGGGTATGTTGACGCTGACTAGTGGTATTCTGGAAGAAATTCGAAATGGACAAAAATCTGATGTTGGTTTAGTTGATAAGTTGACATTGATCAACCAAGGTCAAGGAGGTGTATTCCGAATTGACGAAAATGGAGTTATGAGATTTGGTGATAGGGTGTGTGTTCCGGATATTGCAGAGATTAGAAAGAGTATTTTGGAAGAAGGACATCATAGTGGGTTGATTATTCATCCTGGTGCTACTAAAATGTATCATGATTTGAAGAAGCTATTTTGGTGGCCTGGAATGAAAAAGGAAATTGCTGAGTTTGTTTATGCTTGTTTGATTTGTCAGAAGTCGAAAATTGAACATCAGAAACTGTCAGGACTGATGGAACCGTTGTTTTTCCCGGAGTGGAAATGGGATGGCATTTCTATGGATTTTGTGTCGGGTTTTCCAAGGACAGCAAAAAATTGTGATTCTATATGGGTTATTGTTGATCGGTTGACAAAATCTGCTCACTTTATTCCAATAAGAATGGGTTATCCGATGGAGAGGTTGGCAGAGTTGTATGTTGAGAATATCGTAAGTTTGCACGGAACTCCTTCTAGTATTGTGTCGGATAGAGATCCGAGGTTTATGTCTAAGTTTTGGACAGGATTTCAAGAAGCTTTGGGTACTAAGTTGCGATTGAGTTCTGCTTATCATCCGCAGACAGATGGTCAGACGGAGAGAACGATTCAGTCGTTAGAGGATTTGTTAAGAGCTTGTGTGTTAGAAAGAGGTGGAGCTTGGGATAGTTATCTACCATTGATTGAGTTTACCTACAACAATAGCTTTTATTCGAGTATTGGTATGGCTCCGTTTGAAGCATTGTATGGTAGGAGGTGTCGGACACCGTTGTGTTGGTATGAATCTGGAGAGAGTGTTGTGATTAGACCGGAAATTGTCCAACAGACCTCAGAAAAGATTAAGATGATTCAGGAGAAGATGAGAGCTTCTCAGAATCGTCAAAAAAGTTATCATGATAAGAGAAGGAAAGATCTTGAGTTTAGTGAAGGAAATCATGTGTTTATGCGAGTTACTCCGATGACTGGTGTCGCACCCCAAAATTTACCCTCCTTATAATATTTTTCTTGGAACATCCCCTCATGCTTAATTCTTTGTTTCAATCAGAATTAATTCAAACTTTGGTTCAAGACACATTTGAATATTTCACGATGGAAAAATCAAGTTCATTCGAAGCTTTGTAAAGTTGAAAAAACTTAGTTTGTGTTAATCTGAATTTACCAAACGCAAAAAGTGGTCCAAGAGATTTAAGGCGAATAATTTGCTCGGGATTCAAAGTTTGGTGACTCGAGTGAATAACGCTAAGATTTGTTGTGTTGAAATTCTTAGAACTCTTAGTTTTTGGAATACGTCATTATTACCGTTTCAAGTACCTCATTTTGGATTTTTTATCGAAATTCATTCAAGGTTCAAGTTGATTCAAGCGACTCGAAATGAATATTTTGCCGAGATTCATGGTTTTGAGTTTTTTGGAATTCATGATCTATGATTTCAATTACTCCATTTTCGGGTTTCTTTCAAGTTCATTTAAAGGTTTTTTGATCTACGAAAATATTTGAGTTTTAGGCCATTTTTGTACATCCAAGTTTTATATCAATTGCGGAACACAAGGAATATAATCGATACAAGTCCATCCGAACCAATTTCGAAGGTTTGTTACTACAAGCATGGAATGATTTTTTTACAAGGTTAAAAAAGTACAACGGAAAGGCTTGAATATATTTGTTTCGAGTTGTTTCAATGTTGCGTCGATTCTTATGAGTTGTGCAAATTGTACCATTTTCAAGCACCAATTCAAATTCTATTAAAATTTCAAAAGAACAATTCAGGATTGTTACGAGAAATGATGAAACTATTCAACACATATTCAAACTCAAATGGTTTACATTGGTATCAATTCTAAACTACAAGATTTGTTGTTACAAATTCATATGTTTCATCTCAAATTTACAAGTCCTAAAACTATTATCGACTTTGGCACAGATTGAATTTTCAATATCATTCATTCAAGTTTTGCGTCATGAATATTACAAAAAAGAATTGCTACAAGCATGTTCTTAGTGTGCAAGGTTCTACAAAAGTAATCCTAAATTCTACAATTCAAAATGCTACAACTTTCTAACGCGATTTCTACAATATCTACAAAAAGCCTTGAAGTTCCTAAGAGTCTTGGCCGTTTTCTTCGAGTTGCAAGCTCTTCATCATCGCGCCTAACCACTCGACCATTCCACCATCCATTGCCACATGAAACAAAGAGAAAAGCACAGGTTTGTAAGCAATCAAAGAGCAAAACATAAACAAAATGCGAAATTATAAAAGTTGTTTGTCAAAGTTCATCATTAGGCGTTGGCGGGAATCAGATTTTAAACTACAAGCCTCATAATCTTGAAGATTAATCATCGGCGAAAAACACTTGCTCGCAAATCACGGGCTAGCCCGGTTCACAAACAAGCAATCGAAGCGACAATTTTAATTCTGGGCAGCAAGTAAATAAAGCGACAGTTTTAATTCCGGGCAGCAAGCATACGAGAGGCAACGATATTTCACGGTTTAAGGCAATGAGCAAGCGTACATATCAGTTCGTGATTTTATTCCCAAGATGCAATCGATTCGATTCCAACAAGCATACAACGAGTAAAATAAAGCGACAGTTTTTCCGGGCAGCAGCGTATACATGTGACAGTTTACATTTTAGTCCCAAAGAAGGCAACAAGGTAGCAGGTATAACACAACAAGACAGCAGTAGCAAGCATACATAGCAACATAACAGGGCAGCATACATAGCAACATGACAAGGTAGCAAGCAAGCAGCCAGCAAGTATATGTATCAATGCATCATGATCAAAGGCAACAGGCAGCACTCAAGGTTATCAAAAGCAGGGACAATGGAAGAAAATACAGTCAGAAAATCATCACCACAGCACATTGAGCCAACAGCCAGCATATCCCAAAGCAACAAACATACATCACAGGTATCAAGAAGCAGCAGGGACAGTTTGAGAAAGCAGAAAGTAAGCCACAAAATCAAAAGTTCAGAGCAGAGCCAAAAAGTAGAACAGAAGTTCATCATGACATAAGGAACTGGGACAAGGGACATGCTAAGATCGAGGCAGAGGTCTGTTCAAGATACATAGATATACATGACCAGAAAAAAAAAGAGAGAGGGATTCAACACCAACATTAACAAAAACCCAGAGTGCAGCATCTGTTCTATATTTTGAAAGAAAAAAACAACTCTTTTAAAGGAGAAACCAAACCCAGAAAATCAAAAACACAGCATCCATTCTTACCATCAAAAACCCACCAGGCAACCGAAATAGAGAGAAAGAAGATGAGTTAACCACAGTTTCAAAACCAAAACCGAACAACCAAATACATAACGAAAACATAACATAACATAGTAAGCCAACATCATCATTATCACACACCAACTACCTTCAGTTCTGTTTTTTGTCAGAAATCATCTTCCGATTCGAGAGAGAAGAAGAAGATTAGAAAGGTAATACCGGGTTTCGACGAGGAGGTTGCGTTTCCATCGCCGTCCTTTCCCCTTTTCGTTTTCACCTGTAGCAGAAATCAGAAGCAAAAATCAGAAATCAAACAATCCTAGTCGAAACATGCAGTAACAGGGATGATCGAGAGAGAGACGGCGAATCGATCGAGAGAGTGAACGCGAAATCGCGACGCCGTGAGATGAGCGGCGATGGACAATCGCGTCGAGAGAGGGAGCGGAGACAGAATCGTGGCGAGGACGGTGAGAAAAGAGAGAATCCGGTGAGGGTTTGAGGAGGGATGAAGGCGAGAGAGAGCGAAATCGCGAGAGAGACGGAGAGGAGTGCGTTGGGTTTTTACCCGTTTGGGAAGAAGATACCCCTTTCCCTTTTCCTTTTCCTTTTCATTTTTTAAAAACAAATAATAATAATAATAATATATAAATAAATCATCTTATTTTCTTTTTTTCTATATTTTCTTTTTCATAAAAATCTAGTGGTGACAACTGTCACCACCTTATTTTATAAGGAAAATGTATTTTGTTTTCATTTTTCATTTTATTCTTAAAAATAAATTTCTTTTCTAGAAAAAATGTAAGTATTAGCATAATATACATATGTGGTGCAATTCTGCCCTTTTTGGAACAATCGGTTTATTTTGGAGTGAAAGCATCGCACCCAAATCGCCGGCAGTACAACGAAGTTTTGCGGAGTATTCAAAGATCAGATGGATTTCTCTTCGCACCGTCCAGAAACACGGCATTCCAGGCTATTTCTGAACGTATTCTACTTTCAATTAATTATTTTGTCGTAAATAATATTTTGTTGCGATGTACTAAATAATTATTTGATCTGATAGTTTTTGTTTGATGACTTATCGATTAAACTATTAGTCGATTTTTCATCAAACAGAAAAAATCATCTCTAATAATTATTTAAACTTCCGATTGTATTGTATGATATTTTCGTCTGTTTATTTACTCATTCAGTATCTATTCACCAATGTACACTGTGCACACAACTAAAATTAAAATCAAATCGATTTCATCCTGATTGGCTCATATGCCGATTTCTTAAAGGGTCTCATGGTTGGGGATGGGCATGGCCATCCTCACGAGATTGGTTAAAGCCCTTGTTGCTTTAATCGATCATAACCCGAAAACAACATTGGTCTATATACCAATCACCATGCACCAAAGTCTCATGGTTGGGGATAGGAGCACCTATCCTCACGAGGTTAATTAAGTCCACATACTTAATTAATCATAACCCGCTTCCATTTTTTTTTCTCAGCACGCGTATCAGAATACTTTCGCAATTAAGGTTCCAAACCTCGATCCAACGTCGAGTGCATTTTCTAAATTCTTTCATAAAGAAAACTCAAGTGTTTAAGCCGTTGGATGCTAGACTAATTGTTTAAACACTTGCAAAAAATGAACTTCTAATCTTTAAGTCGTTGGATGCTAGACTAACTACTTAAAGATTCTTAATAACGTGAACCTTGTTTCACTTCACTCTTTCATAAAAGAAAAAAACTTTTGGGATGATAGACGACTCGTTGAGCATTAAGTTCATCTTGTTTCGAGTATTTGAATCATAGGATGCTAGACTTGTGGTTCGGTACTTTTCATCCACCTAAAAACAACTCAACTCACTCAAATTCTTTTCTCGCTCATATGCGATCATTAAACTCTTTTCGGACAAAGAGTGTGCAATAGTCGTTTCAAATATGAGCGAGGACTTAAGCTTTTCAAACAAACAAAACAAGTCCTAGCTCAAAGCATTTGAAACGTCTAAACGCACGATTTTTCAGATAAAATCAACGCAACCAATTCAAACCTTTTTAAGAGGAACTACAGAGTTTTGACTTTCCCATTGCACGAGGGAATATGTAGGCACACGGTTCTGAAACCGTGCCAAACTCAAAATAATAATAAACAAATTATGTTTTCTTTCAGCTTCCATAACTTAGTAAACACACACAAAAGCGTAGAATTAAATGGGTCCCATCGAGTACGATGGATGTAAGGGGTGCTAATACCTTCCCCTTACATAACCGACTCCCGATCCCACTTTTTGGTCACGAGACTTTATCCGCTTGTTTGGGGTTTTATCTATATTTCCCCGTTCCTTTTGGAACGAATAAAATTAGGTGGCGATTTCACCGTTTTCGAGAATTGAAAAGATTTTTGAAAATCGAGTTGCTTCAGTTGGCGACTCTGCTGGAGACACTTTTTTAAGTTATTTTTGACTAAGCGAGTCAACCCTAATTTAAATTCTTCGCTTGTGTGTTTACTATTCATTGCCTATTATTTCTTTATATCCTGTTGATATATTTTGATATTGGGGCATTGTTTGGTTATGGTTCATAGATAAGCCCAGTACCCAGGCTTCTAGGAAACATAAGTTTAGAGTGGTTGAGTAGCTTAGGTCCATTGGACATCCGTGTTCTTTGGATCGATGTGAAGACCACGACTTAGAGTTGGTCATTTTAAGGGGATTGTTGCACCGTATGCTAGTGCGGGGTAGCAATTTCTAGACAAATGGCCTACAACTCTAAGTATTAGGATGTCTAAAACTGAAACCGACCGCTCAAAGGATTTTGAGTATCCCTTTAAGAGCCGTTTCTTGAAGTATACTTTTGGAAGTATTATCCCCACATAGTCCGATCGCGTGGTGATAATATTTCTAAAAAGGGGATCTGAGACTCCAAGAAGCATTTAGCATAAAAACATTAGAACCAACCTTGTTTGGGGAATTGTGGGTGGACGTCGAAACCATGTCCGACCGTCCTTTTAAACCCTTGTCCGTCTAACTTTACATGTGATTTTGCGCATGACATCAATATGTATCGCATCACATCGCATTCTTACATGCATCACCATCATATGGCATTTTTATATGCATTACCATCGCATCGCATTCTTACATGCGTTATTACTATATTACATCGCATTCTTACATGCGTTGCCATTATCCTGCATTTGCATTCATCAACATGCATGCATTTTCTCCTCCACTACAAAAAAGCTCATGTCACCTTTTGTTCCTGGCCAGTTAGCTGATTTCCTGCACTCATGGCAAGTCTGATAGACCAATTGGAGCATAATCAAGTTGTGATAAGAAAAGACCTAGAAGGTGTGAAAGACAAGGTGGATCAAATGCTGGAAGCCATGCTAGCTTCTTCGGAGGACACTGCCCAAGATGCTACTACAGATTCCACGTCAGGATTTACTGTTATGTATAATCCAATGTACGATTCTCCTCTGCATGTGGATGATCCTATTCAACCTCGATTGGTGCTCAATGTTCAATCTAGCGCAATCCCTACGGTCCAAAGACAATCAACTGTTCAAGAAGATTGTATCTCACATCTTCATGCTGCTAAGAAGCCTAGGTGTGTCAACTACGTGCAAGATCCTCAAGGAACAAATTCAATGGTCAACACCAGTGCTCCTCAAGATGTTGAAGCCAGACGAATGTGTCTTGATCTGAAGGAACAATTGAGGGTATTGAGTGGAAACAATACTGTTGGTCTGGATGCTGCTGACCTTTGCTTAGTGTCAGACGTCGTGACTCCACCAAAGTTTAAAATGCCAAACTTCGAGAAGTACAAAGGTGTTAGTTGTCCAGAGACTCATTTGAAGATGTTTGTCCGCAAGATGTCTGCATATGCTCATGATGAAAAGTTTCTCATCCATTGTTTTCAAGATAGTCTTAGTGAGGCATCTCTGGATTGGTATACGCAATTGGAGAAAAAGGATGTTCATAATTGGAAACACTTATCTTCCTCATTCCTGAAACAATACGAGTTCAACCTTTCCTTGGCTCCAACCCGTATTCAATTACAGAATCTTTCTCTGAATATTAACGAGTCGTTCAAGGAGTATGCTCAAAGATGGAGAGAGTTGGCTGCTCGAGTTAAACCACCAATGCTTGATAGGGAGTTGGTTGACTTGTTTTTGAATACCTTACCTAATTCATACTTCGAAAGAATGATAGGTTGTACATCTTCAAGTTTCTCTGACTTGGTGATGGTGGGAGAACGCATTGAGAGCGGTCTCATAAGTGGAAAACTCCAAGGTGCCTCGAGTAGCCAAGTTGATGAGGAAGAGTTCTTCAGAGGTTCTCAAATGGAAGAGGAGGATTATGAAACTAATGCAATTTGGGAAGCTCAGCAAGCTCCACCTCCTGTACCTTATGGTCAACCTCCGTATGTGGCAGCTGTTCAATATCAGCACCCGATGATTCTCGGTCCACAGTACCAGCAACCATGGGGCACTCCTCATGCAAAGAAACAAGGTCAAGGCTGTGGATATCAAAGTCAACATCAGAATCCACGCATACCTCGAAGTAATTTGGAAAGAAGGAATGCTCCACTTGATCCAATTCCAGTGACTTACAGTCAACTTCTGCCATATCTGGTTCAAAGCTCGTTGGTGGTTCCCAAGTTCATTAAGCCACCAAAGTCATTCCCGCCACGATATGATCATAATGCACGATGTGGATACCATGCTGGTACGGTAGGACACTCAACACAGGATTGCAATCCTTACAAAGCCAAAGTTCAACGGTTGATCGACCAGAAATACTTGACTATTCAAGGAGGGATTCTGTTTGTGAATGGCAACCCCGTACTCAAGTGATCACCAAGACTACTGAAAGTCATCTGAATCAACAAGTCAAGGCGGAGCTCAAGTCTCCTCAACAACGACAATCTTGTATTTCTTTACTGCATTTTCATGTGTACCTTGTTTAATTGTTTAAACGTTGTTTGCATGTAGAAACTTGTTTGTTTTTATCTTAATGCAATGAGTATGTTTGTCTTGAAGCAATCCATTAGTTATCACTCAATCCATTCGTTATCACTCTTTAAATGATTTGCGAGCATCTTGACACCAACGTTACCAATCCTTTCGCCTAGGCAAAGATTGGAGGGAGGATGACGATAATTGAAAAAATACCAGGTCTCTAGTCATGTGCTTTTGAGTAGAACCCTGCTATTGATGTACAGGCCTTGTTTCAAATCCCCAAACACCGGAGTTATAAGGGAGATAGACCCTCGTTAACCCCCCTTTGAGCCTTGAAGTAGGAGTTTCTTTTCTGCTCAGAAAAACCCTCATCATTTTTACCTGTGGGCGGGTAGTGTTCAGTTAATCTGATCGAGCGTTTAAAACTCATCAAGAGAGTAAGCATCAAAGGATACAACAATGGCTATCCTTCAAAAAGTTGAGAAAGGTCAAAATCACAGTGGTCGACCTCCGTCTATCAACAGTGTGCGTCATAAGAGCATGATACCGTGTTGGGTATCTCTCGCACATCAGAAGGTCAACAGATGACGACACCATAACAATTATCCCTCATCTACCTAAGGACTCAGACGGTCACCATCACTTCTAACAAATCAAAGGTTGTGTATAGATCTACGACTTGTTCAAAAAATGAATAGAAAAAGACAAAAAGCCCGCTATGTCGGAACTTAGTAATAAGTCTCTTAGGCAAAAGTCAGGTAAAATCTTGAAATGCGTTTTCAGAGAAAAATTCTCAACAAAGAACAAGTCGTGTGGTTAGACACCAAAGACAAATGTGAGTGACTGTCGTGTCCAAGAAACCTCGTATCGGTTCCTCAACCACCATAAGACCTCTCGAGATATGAGTGCTCGTATCTGGATAGTTGAGCTTAGAACTGAAGGACATCATGGAGAATGGGCGGGCACCAAATATTTTGAGCCTAAAAATCCCTTTTTCTAAAAAAACCCGTGAACCAGACCACGTTACAACCCTTAAAAGTCCTAATTGAAGCGTGGTTAATTCAAAAGCATATAACGAAGAGATCGCGTTTACCTGACTCCTACAGTGTGTGCTAAGTATCTGTGTTGGTATCATATGCTCGTCTTATCTTTCAAAAAGAAAATTTTCAGTGTTGCACTCCAAAAGTGTTTCACTCACAAAAAAATCATAATGTTTTTCATACAAAACTTCAAGACGCATAAATGTTGCATTATAATTGTCACAATAAACATTTTTCTACATGTAAAACAATTGTTTGACATTGAATAAGTTCTCATAATGAACAATCAGTGAAGAGTTTAACTTTGTCCAAAGAAGAGGAACTTGATTATTCGCTAAGTTAGCGTATTTGTGGGGCGGGGAGGAGCATATCTTCTTCAAGATTCTATTCTGGGGCAATCAAATCGAAATTCAGCCGAACTTCGCCAATCTAAGGCGTGGTTTAAAGACAATCGGTGATTTGGTCTTTCTCAAAGAGCGACAGGACAACCGTCGTTTCATGATTCAATCAATCTGAGACATTTACTTCGAGATGTTAAAGCCTTCAGAAAGTTCTCGTTCCATCAAGTTAGCTGCTCATATGTTCTTGGTCTGAAGCAATTACTTCGAGACATAGGAGTCTCTCTAGAGCTCATCCTGGGGCAAGTCTTCCCTATGTTTGCATAGCCAATTATCCAAGTGCAGTCAATCTGAAGGAGTCACCTTGGCGTTGAAGTACTTCAAGGCACATTGGCTCATGCTATTTCTATAGTACAATGAAGTCCATCCTTCAAGATTCAGTCAATCTGGGGCAGTCACATCGAGATACGGTAATATCTCTCAAAGGATTTGCTAATCAGGGGCATCCTGTATTAGAATACAAACTCGGGGGCAAGCTATCCCAGTATCAGATTACTCTAAACTGTTTCCAGCATTTTCTCAAAGCAAATCTCCTTAGATAATCAACAGGCTGGGGCAATGAATGCTATATCACAATTTCTCGTATCTTTGCGAATTTTTCTCTCAAGTGTCAACAGCTGTTGCGTTCAATTTGAGTGGCAGGGAATCATGCTAACAACTTCCTTTTGATGGGAAATTTGTTTCAAGAACATTTCTTGGTCTTAACCAAGCAGTCGCATCTTCATGCATTATCGATCTGCATTTGACCTTGTTTGGTACGTTTAAAATTTGTCGGTTGATTAAAATGTTTCCACCGGTTCCGTTCGGTTAATCGTTTAACCGCTCGTTGATTAAAATGTTTCCACCAGTTTCCGTCTGGCGGTTAATCATTTCACCAGTTTCCGTCTGGTTGATTAAAATGTTTCCACCAGTTTCCGTCTGGCGGTTAATCATTTCACCAATTTCCGTCTGGTTGATTAAAATCATTTCACCGCTGGTTTACGAATTTTCCTGGTTGACCAAAATCATTTCACCAGTTTCCGTCTGGTGGTTAAGATGTTTTAACCAGTTTCCGTCTGGTGGTTTAACTTACAATCAGTTATCGTCTAACAATTTTTCCTTCAAGGTCAAATTTTATTTGGCACATGTCTTATAATCCCTTCATGCATTCATTCATTCATGCATTTATATCATATACTACATAGCACATTCATTCATAAACCTCAGCCAGGACTCGGGTTATTCCAAGATCGGTTATTGATTGTTCTCAGCAGAATCGTAATTTGAAGACTATTTTAAATGACAAATTTAGTTCTTCCGATCATAGGTTTGAGGGCTTGACCATAATTGGTCTATAACGATGATGATTCTCAAATCGAATCTGTTCCAGAGTGATTGGGTTTCCCCAAGCGAACTCTTGTATCAATGGACCTTCTTTATAGAGCTTCTTTTAAAGTACCCCATTACAAGCAGAAGACTTTTCTCAGATGAAAATCTAGTTCTTCTCCCCAGTGCCAGGAGTATGCTTGGGGGAAAGACAATCGACAATAATGTCAACTCCCCAATGAAGTCTCTTCCCCAGCGAATCGATTGATCATCCCCAGTGAACTCTTATGACAATAAGATCGGTCAATTGGATTCCCCAGTGATGTCTTCCTTCTCTCAACAGTATCAGGAAATCATGCATCATTTGCATTAGAAAAAAAATCATCTCATGCATATCATACTCATGCATTAGCTTCGGCTATTTGTTTTGCAGGTTTTTCAACAGAAACCGTAGATATCCTCGTAAGGATCAAAATTGAAGGATTAGTTCTCAGACGACATGATTATCCTCTTTTCTATAAACAGAAGTTATATACTTGTATGGATCTCAACAACTAAGGTTTTCTCCAATCGAGATTTCTTCCACAGCGAAACAGTTTTCTCTTTCGGATGGGCTCTAATGTCAACAAACTTATTCAACCGGGAATCCCCAGCGAATTTTCCACATGGTTTTCTTACGAAGTTTCCCCAACGAAGCTTAATTCACTCCCCAAGTGAGTCTCCTTCAGAAAGGATTACCACGATATCATTCTTGGTATTTTCAAAGACTTCTTTCAGACAAGAATCTTCCCAGCAAATACTACTGGCAGCGAATTCCATAATTTACTCCTCTGAGCTGTTCTCAGAAAAGTACATCAAACTTCTGGTGCGTTTATTTCCCCAGTAAGTTATCAACTACTCAACAAATAAATATCCACCCGGCGGGATGTTTATTCAAATCTCAAGATATTTCTCCAACTCAGACGTTGATCTACATATCCACTTGCTGCAACGCATAGTCACAGGTGCTGAATCTGATTCTTCTATCACCGGTAAAGCTATCTGCATACAAGTTGAAGATCTTGTCAACTCAAAAGTTGTTCAACATGTTCGTACATGTTCAGTAAGATCTCTCATCAGCAGAAATGTAGGAAACAAGATTTACCGACTTCATAAACATCTATATCACGCCGGTGTGCTAGATATTGTTTTGTTTATCCCCAGAGAATTGTACTCTCGGGTGCGCTACTGATTGTGTTCTGCGGGTAACTCAGAGGTTACATGGTCAAAGACATTCAGCATGCCATGGCTCCTTGCACCTTCGTGCACCAACAATTCCGATATTGATCTAGCCATATATTCAGGGAACTCTTTGTTAAGTTCTCAATCGTGTCATTTCTCAATTTTGTTTAAGGTCTCCAGGTATTCCTTAATTGTCAGGGAACTCTTTGTTAAGTTCTCAATCGTGTCATTTTTCAATTTTGTTTAAGGTCTCCAGGTATTCCTTAATTGTCAGAGAACTCTTGTTAAGTTCTCAATCATGTCAATCAGAGAACTCTTAGTTAAGTTCTCAGTCATGTCAATTTTTCAATTTTGATTGTTTTTCTTTTCGCTTGAGAAGTTCGTTTCTCTTCTCATAGAATTTTCATTAAAACTTGTTGTTAAATTCATTTCGGTTACACGGTTATCCCCAGTGTTGTTGAAATCCCCTAATTATTTCTCATTTGTTGCTGCTGTGTTAAAGCATTCTGTTAGTGCTTAGCAAGTTTTCTCTTCAAGCATTTTTCCTTGACTCTGTAGTCAAGATATCTTATCTGTTTTCTTTTGTGGCATTGGTTTCCCGCATAGGGCAAATTTTTGGGGTTCTCTGGTATTCAATCCTCTTCCACCTTGAACGTTCGAAAACTTTCAATCTTTCTCACTTATCAGGTCTAAGATGATTGAATAGGGGCAACTGTCGCACCCCAAAATTTACCCTCCTTATAATATTTTTCTTGGAACATCCCCTCATGCTTAATTCTTTGTTTCAATCAGAATTAATTCAAACTTTGGTTCAAGACACATTCGAATATTGCACGATGGAAAAATCAAGTTCATTCGAAGCTTTGTAAAGTTGAAAAAACTTAGTTTGTGTTAATCTGAATTTACCAAACGCAAAAAGTGGTCCAAGAGATTTAAGGCGAATAATTTGCTCGGGATTCAAAGTTTGGTGACTCGAGTGAATAACGCTAAGATTTGTTGTGTTGAAATTCTTAGAACTCCCAGTTTTTGGAATACGTCATTATTACCGTTTCAAGTACCTCATTTTGGATTTTTTATCGAAATTCATTCAAGGTTCAAGTTGATTCAAGCGACTCGAAATGAATATTTTGCCGAGATTCATGGTTTTGAGTTTTTTGGAATTCATGATCTATGATTTCAATTACTCCATTTTCGGGTTTCTTTCAAGTTCATTTAAAGGTTTTTTGATCTACGAAAATATTTGAGTTTTAGGCCATTTTTGTACATCCAAGTTTTATATCAATTGCGGAACACAAGGAATATAATCGATACAAGTCCATCCGAACCAATTTCGAAGGTTTGTTACTACAAGCATGGAATGATTTTTTTACAAGGTTCAAAAAGTACAACGGAAAGGCTTGAATATATTTGTTTCGAGTTGTTTCAATGTTGCGTCGATTCTTATGAGTTGTGCAAATTGTGCCATTTTCAAGCACCAATTCAAATTCTATTAAAATTTCAAAAGAACAATTCAGGATTGTTACGAGAAATGATGAAACTATTCAACACATATTCAAACTCAAATGGTTTACATTGGTATCAATTCCAAACTACAAGATTTGTTGTTACAAATTCATATGTTTCATCTCAAATTTACAAGTCCTAAAACTATTATCGACTTTGGCACAGATTGAATTTTCAATATCATTCATTCAAGTTTTGCGTCATGAATATTACAAAAAAGAATTGCTACAAGCATGTTCTTAGTGTGCAAGGTTCTACAAAAGTAATCCTAAATTCTACAATTCAAAATGCTACAACTTTCTAACGCGATTTCTACAATATCTACAAAAAGCCTTGAAGTTCCTAAGAGTCTTGGCCGTTTTCTTCGAGTTGCAAGCTCTTCATCGTCGCGCCTAACCACTCGACCATTCCACCATCCATTGCCACATGAAACAAATAGAAAAGCACGGGTTAGTAAGCAATCAAAGAGCAAAACATAAACAAAATGCGAAATTATAAAAGTTGTTTGTCAAAGTTCATCATTAGGCGTTGGTGGGAATCAGATTTTAAACGACAAGCCTCATAATCTTGAAGATTAATCATCGGCGAAAAACACTTGCTCGCAAATCACGGGCTAGCCCGGTTCACAAACAAGCAAAGCGACATTTTAATTCAAAGCATTCGCAAGCGATACACGATACAAGGCAAGCATAATATCAAGCAATTTATTCCCATATATAATCAACACATATAGTATATACATCAAATCATCACAATACATCAACAAAGCAACATACATACAACAACATGATCAGCATCAAAACAACAAATCCGCAAATACATCACAATCAAGATCTATCCGTTCAAGATCAAAAAATGGATCCAAATCATCAAAAAAGCAAATCAAAACAATCCATTACCATCAAAACCAAACCGAAAGAAAACCAAACCAAATCAAAACAAATCAAATAAAGAAACAACATAGTAAGCCAACATCATCATTTCACAACACCAACTACCCACGAACCTGTTTTTTCAAACCAAATTCCGATTCGAGAGAAAAGAAGAAGATTAGAAAGGTAATACCGGGTTTCGACGAGGAGGTTGCGTTTCCATCGCCGTCCTTTCCCCTTTTCGTTTTCACCTGTAGCAGAAATCAGAAGCAAAAATCAGAAATCAAACAATCCTAATCGAAACATGCAGTAACAGGGATGATCGAGAGAGAGACGGCGGATCGATCGAGAGAGAGAACACGAAATCGCGACGCCGTGAGATGAGCGGCGATGGACAATCGCGTCGAGAGAGGGAGCGGAAACAGAATCGTGGCGAGGACGGTGAGAGAAGAGAGAAACCGGTGAGGGTTTGAGGAGGGATGAAGGCGAGAGAGAGCGAAATCGCGAGAGAGACGAAGAGGAGTGCGTTGGGTTTTTACCCGTTTGGGAAGAAGATACCCCTTTCCCTTTTCCTTTTCCTTTTCATTTTTTAAAAACAAATAATAATAATAATATATAAATAAATCATTTTATTTTCTTTTTTTCTAAAATTTCTTTTTCATAAAAATCTGGTGGTGACAAGTGTCACCACCTTATTTTATAAGGAAAATCTATTTTGTTTTCATTTTTCATTTTATTCTTAAAAATAAATTTCTTTTCTAAGAAAAAATGTAAGTATTAGCATAATATACATATGTGGTGCAATTCTGCCCTTTTTGGAACAATCGGTTTATTTTGGAGTGAAAGCATCGCACCCAAATCGCCGGCAGTACAACGAAGTTTTGCTAAGTATTCATAGATCAGATGGATTTCTCTTCGCACCGTCCAGAAACACGGCATTCCAGGCTATTTCTGAACTTATTCTACTTTCAATTAATTATTTTGTCGTAAATAATATTTTGTTGCGATGTACTAAATAATTATTTGATCTGATAGTTTTTGTTTGATGACTTATCGATTAAACTATTAGTCAATTTTTCATCAAACAGAAAAAATCATCTCTAATAATTATTTAAACTTCCGATTATATTGTATGATATTTTCGTCTGTTTATTTACTCATTCAGTATCTATTCACCAATGTACACTGTGCACACAACTAAAATTAAAATCAAATCGATTTCATCCTGATTGGCTCATATGCCGATTTCTTAAAGGGTCTCATGGTTGGGGATGGGCATGGCCATCCTCACGAGATTGGTTAAAGCCCTTGTTGCTTTAATCGATCATAACCCGAAAACAACATTGGTCTATATACCAATCACCATGCACCAGGGTCTCAGGGTTGGGGATAGGAGCACCTATCCTCACGAGGTTAATTAAGTCCACATACTTGATTAATCATAACCCGCTTCCATTTTTTTTCTCAGCACGCGTATCAGAATACTTTCGCAATTAAGGTTCCAAACCTCGATCCAACGTCGAGTGCATTTTCTAAATTCTTTCATAAAGAAAACTCAAGTGTTTAAGCCGTTGGATGCTAGACTAATTGTTTAAACACTTGCAAAAAATGAACTTCTAATCTTTAAGTCGTTGGATGCTAGACTAAGTACTTAAAGATTCTTAATAACGTGAACCTTGTTTCACTTCACTCTTTCATAAAAGAAAAAAACTTTTGGGATGATAGACCACTCGTTGAGCATTGAGTTCATCTTGTTTCTAGTATTTGAATCATAGGATGCTAGACTTATGGTTCGGTACTTTTCATCCACCTAAAAACAACTCAACTCACTCAAATTCTTTTCTCGCTCATATGCGATCATTAAACTCTTTTCGAACAAAGAGTGTGCAATAGTCGTTTCAAATACGAGCGAGGACTTAAGCTTTTCAAACAAACAAAACAAGTCCTAGCTCAAAGCATTTGAAACGTCTAAACGCACGATTTTTCAGATAAAATCAACGCAACCAATTCAAACCTTTTTAAGAGGAACTACAGAGTTTTGACTTTCCCATTGCACGAGGGAATATGTAGGCACACGGTTCTGAAACCGTGCCAAACTCAAAATAATAATAAACAAATTCTATTTTCTTTCAGCTTCCATAACTTAGTAAACACACACAAAAGCGTAGAATTAAATGGGTCCCATCGAGTACGATGGATGTAAGGGGTGCTAATACCTTCCCCTTACATAACCGACTCCCGATCCCACTTTTTGGTCACGTAGACCGCCTTATCCGCTTGTTTGGGGTTTTATCTATATTTCCCCGTTCCTTTTGGAACGAATAAAATTAGGTGGCGATTTCACCGTTTTCGAGAATTGAAAAGATTTTTGAAAATCGAGTTGCTTCAACTGGTATTGGTCGAGCTTTGAAGTCAAAGAAGTTGACTCCGCGCTTTATTGGTCCATTTCAGATTACCAAGAGAGTTGGGAAAGTTGCTTATCAAATTGCTTTACCGCCGTCACTTGCAAATTTGCATGTTTTCTTCCATGTATCTCAGTTGAGGAAGTACATTGCTGATCCGTCTCATGAGATTCAGGTTGATGATGTACAGGTACGGGATAATTTGACTTTAGAAGCATTGCCTACGAGAATTGAGGATCGGAAATTGAAGCAGTTACGAGGTAAAGAGATAGCACTGGTGAAAGTAGCTTGGGGAGGACCAGCCGGTGGAAATGTTACTTGGGAGCTGGAGAGCGAGATGAAGGACTCGTATTCCGAACTTTTCGCCTAAGGTATGTTTTCGAGGACAAAAACTCTTTTTAGTAGGGGAGAGTTGTGACACCCCAAATAATTCAATTATCAAATAATTAGAATTTTAATCGTTAATTTAATTGGAAGTTTAATTATTGGAATTTTTGGATTAAAATATTTAATTAATTAATTAAAGGAAAGAAGAGTTGGTGGTGTGAGGAGTAATTAGAGGGTGTGAGGAGTAAAATACTCTACTCTTACTAATTACTATTTTATTTATTTTATTGGAATAATAAAAGGAAAAGAAGGAAAAAGAGAGTTATTTGGGAAAATTCATCATACATGAGATTGGAGAAGAGAAGAGAAAGAGGAAAAAGCCAAACGCCGGGAATTCGAAGAATCATCATGAGGTAAGGGGTGATTTCATTCAATTATTATGCCTTATGGGTTTTAGAATCCAATCGAATGATTAGTGTATTAGGAACCTTGAAATTGATAATTTAGGTTTATGGAATTAATCCCAAAATGCGTCGAATTGTATGAATTGGAACCGTAGTAATGTCATGGAGTATGTGGAATTAATAGGTTCATGTTAAGTGCCACAATATTGATGTATTTGGAATGATTTAGAGTGTTTTGATGCATGGGTTCGTAAATGAATGGAAGAAATTGAGTTTGGAACAAGTTGCTGTCAAAAACTGGAATTTTTGGGTTCTGCAGGTTGTAGAAACCGGTTTCCATGTGGGAGAAACCGGTTTCCTGGTATAAAAACCAGGGAAGCAGAAATCTGGGCTTCTGGGAACCGGTTACTCCTGGGGAGGAACCGCGTTCCCAGTTCAAAATTTGTAAAGAAATTCCATTTTCCTTGTGGGAACCGGTTCCCAGTATGGAGGAACCGGGTTCCCCATACAAAATTCTAGGGGACGTGTTTTTGAGAAATGTGGAAACTGGGTTCTCCCTGGGAGGAACCGGTTACCACTGTGTTGAACTTTAAAATACTTAAAACTTTAAAAATTCATATTTTTCAAACCGTAACTCTGATTCGAGTGTCGTTTTCGGCAGTATTTCTTAAATTAAAAATACTATCTTATAAAATAAGAAAAATATTATTTTATGAAAACTATTTTAAAAAGAGTCGAATACCCGATTTTTGTAAACTTTGGTAGTTTAGGGACGGTGGAGAATTGGTTGTGAATTGTTCTGATTTAGTCGATGAGAACTAATACTTATGTGTTGTGCCTGCTATCCATTATGATTTGGATTGTTATCATGTGATATATTGGTTTTGGCCTTATGTGGAACCGTGTTGTGATCATATTTCGTTGATTGGATGCGGCATGCTTTTATTGTGCATGCATAAACATTATGGTGATGGTTCATTCCCATTGTGTGTAATTGAACTTGCAGAGCCAATAACCGTAACCAATGGATAGTGGTGGTGAGGCTAGATTCTTGACCCAGTGGCATATGGGCGAATCATTGATTGACGCTGTTTTCCGAGGTGTAACGGAACAGGGTGTGGACTTGGTTCACGTTTGGTACCACATGCATAGAGTCTGCATTGCATATGAAGTTGTAACATGTTAGGATGATTTCAAATGTTATAATTTCATTGATTGTTATATTTGCATAATGATCGGTGTGAAATGCATTTGTGAACTGAAACATGATTATGCTAATGATAGTGAACTAATATATTGAATTGTTCTGTTGTATTTAAAAACGTATAATGCATTATATATTGAAAAGAGATCTCACCCTTACTTTAATGATTTTAGATTAAAGTTAGCAGCTCAGGAGTCGGTGAGGATGGCTTATAGAGCTGTGTCGTGTTTTATCCGCGTGTGTCGGTGTCATGCTCTGATAGTTGTAACACTAGGGGAAACGTTTGGATGATGAGTTTTATTTTATACTCCATTGTTTTAATTTATGTTTGGAATACTTATGAATTGAAGTTATTCCGGTTTTGTGATATTTTACGCTGTGTAGAACATGATGTTGATTTTGAATAATCTATTTTAGTAATTCCTTCAGTTAAGCATGATTACATCTTCCAGTTGAGGCTTTTGTATTTATTTCTATCGTGACATCCCTATTTTCCATGTTACTCTGATTTAATTAACATATTCGCGGGTTATTTAGAAGGGGAGTTACATTTTTTGTGTTACTTGAAATTGTAATGAATTGATCTGTGTAGTTTCCATGTACGTTTAATTCTCTATGTTGTGTTTATTCGCGTAATATATAACCAAGAAACCATTTGGGACAGCCATGCTATTTCGTTTTGGTTGAATTTGTGATAGGGATGCCACTTTTGTTTCGATGAAGGTTTAATGATAATGTCGCATTTAATCGCGTTCGATCTAACCGAGAAACTGTGGGGGAAGCCTTTTTTTTTCTATAGTTGCAATTATTTATTTGAGATTTTGATATGATTCAAGATTGTGATTGTCGATGTTTGTATAGTTTCGATGAAGTTAAAGATAATACCATGTTTATTCGCCTATAAATCAAACCGAGGAACTTATGGGGCAGTATTGTTGTTTCTTTGTGTGAATTTAAACAAGAAAAATCATTTTATCTTGAGTAAAATTGGTTGTTTAGTGGTTGCCCGATGTTTTTTTTATCAATTGAATCTTGGTAAACATTATTTAGTTCATAAACTTGATGCCCGGTTAAGGTTTAAGGTTCGAAACCTATTTTGAATTCGACTTCACATGTAGCAGTGTAAACTTCCGATTCTTGTTTCTATTGGGGATTTAAATGACTATGATTCTCGAGTTTTGCTTGATGAAATGCACTTGAAATCATGTGTTTACAAATGCTGATTTTTCACATGTGCTTGGATAATAACTTGTTTTCTTGTTTCTTAAATTGTAAATATTTATTTGTTCATGTGTAACATTCATGCAATTTATTTCGATTTCATACTTTGTAGATTTTAACTTGCTCATTAAATATTTAGATTCGATCATGATCAATTGTTTGATTCTTCATTTGTTCATGTACATAGTTTATGCTAATTTCATTTCGATTTGTATACCTAGCTTACTAACCATTTTCCGATTTGTTGCAATTCCATTTCGTTTTAATTTTTTTATTCCACACTTATGCTACTAACATGTTTTCTATTTGTGAAGATATTCGAGGATTGATCAAAATATTCAATTTCTTTTAGCACATCTACACTTTTCTCATTAGCATTTTAATATTTATATTATTATTTATATTTAATATTTAGTAATGTATTTTTGATTTTATAAATATACAAAATACTTAGCATTATTTTTTATTCTTATATTTAGTATTGGAAATATATTATATACATATAACTTTTATTTATATGCATTACTATATTCATTTGTAAATAAATAAGTTATATTATAATGATTCTCCTCGTGTTGCAATTTCGAACTTTGAATTCGATTCGACTTTCGAGTCTGTATGAACACAAATATATTATTTGACTCCTTAGAATTAATTTCTACAATCTATTCTAATTAATATAATAAAATGCAACTGTCAATAATTGATACATAAAATCAAAAAAATCGTTTTCTAACTAATATTCAATTGTGAATCATTTTAAACTCATAAGTCGACAAAGCTTAGAAGCGTCACGATGACCATACATGCACACATATACGCTTGATCCTGGGCCTTCTTATAGTGATCCTATTTCTATCAATTGTTCCAATTGGCCGTCTTAGTAGACTAGCCCACTTTACTAGTCACATGTAATTTAATCGATTTATGTTTGTGTTGGCCACCATGTATGGGCTTTTCTCGATTTATTGATTTGTTTGCAATTTCTTCGCTTCTCCTCCATCTCTCGCGCCTTGGTCCACATACCAAGATTCTCATTTCCACAAGGGTTTCATAGTAGAGAATAGGCTTGGCTATTCTATTGAGATCGATCAAGTTTTATGGCTTGATTAATCATAACCTGATTTATTCTTTCTATATTCACCAAGCATTTAAAACACTTTAAATAAACTTTCAACTCGATCCAACGTCGAGTCTTATTTTCAAACCTCAATCCAATGTCGAGTGAATTTTCGAAATCTTTATATATGTGCAAAAAGGACAGTGGGGGGAGAAAAAAAGTAATTTTTATAATTTTTGGTTTGATAGAACTTCTAATGAGTTCCAAGCCTACATGCCAAATATGTGCAATGTTGAAATCAAAACCAAGAAATTGGGGTAAAAAAAGACCAAATTTGTGTTTTGGTTGGTTTTAAGAAAATATTAGTTTAGAAAAGTCACAAAGGACTCAAAAAGGTTTGAATGACGTTAGGTGTTTTTTTTTAGTCTTATGAAAAAGAAAAGTCAAAGTATCATTAGATGAATTGAAATTTTTATTAAGAAAAGAAGTTTGAAAATGCATGGACTAAAATCCAAGTTTTTTTATGAAAGCGGTTCGAGTTTTGAAAACAAGAATCCTTTGAAAAAGAGGGAAGGTTTTGAAAATTGAAGAATGGGGAGGAGATGAAGAGGCTAACCTAAGTGCATAGAGTAAAAGGTAAGGGTAAAGAAAAATCTAACCGGGTGAGAAGACTAGTACTTGACATTAAGAGTCAATACCATATCTCATCCTTTGGATTACCACATAAACAACAAATAACTAGAAAAAAATCAAGCTTTAGATAAGTAAATGCTTTTAGGTGAATTCTTGTCTTGAGAAAAACGAGCAGAGTAACAGCTGTATTTTGAGGAAATCCACACTTAATCAAGTATAACGGAATAATCTGCATACAAAGATAATAACCAAACAAGACAGAATAACACCAAGGGCACAAAAATCTCCAAGCTTTTGTGAGAAGTTATAATCTAAAGTCCAAAGATCAATCTCCAAGCACAAGGATAGTAACCAAGTCCAATTAAAAGTTTTTTATGTTTAAGTTGAATTATTAGGTATTTTGGAAATGAAAAGTAAAGCTCAAATGAGCAAATTCAAAATAACAACAAAATAAAATGCTCAAGCGAGCAAAAGAAAAATGACATAGAAAATAAAATTCTCAAATGAGAAAATAAAAAATGGCATGAAATGTAAATGCTAAAAATAAAGTGCATAAAGTAAAGAGCGGAAAATAAAAGCGGAAAGTAAAGAGCGGAAGATAAAAGCAATTAATAAAGGTTAGCAAGATGACCATCTTGAAACTTGTCAAGTATATCATCGAATTGTTAATTGTTAGTCGTCAGCAAGGTGACCATCTTGTAACTTACGCATGAAGACTTGACAGAAGCTTGATAGAATCAACAGGACCACACGACAAGTTTCAATTGTTTTTTGTCAAGTATATCACTGGTTTTGGAATTATCACATCACTTGGTCAAAGATGATTGAGAATTTCAAATGGACAAGGTTAGTAGAAACTTGCCAGAAGCTTGATAAGAAATCAACGCGACGACACGACAGGCGCCACAAGTGTTGAACAAAGATCAAAGCTCAAGTCATCTTTTGGGGCTTATTTTAGAACATTAAAATTCATGCCACCAATTGATCATTTTTTCCGAATCGGGACAAAAGAAAAATAATACTAAGAAGAAGAAATAATTTTCAAATTTATTTTTGCATCAGATGAATTTATTCGGTCTAACATCATCAAAATCAATCAAATCTCTTGGTGGTTTTGGTCAAGAGACCTATCAAAACCCAAATTCCATTGATGTTGAGGAAATTTTTGACTCCAAAATAAATTCAAAAGTCAGCAACATAAAAATGAAAATAAAATCAAATAAAAAGGATTAAAATTAATTTTGAAATTAGCTTATTTAATTGGACTTTATTGACGAAATACATAAATAGTATTTTTCATCAAAATAAAGTTCCAAGAAAATTACCCAAAGTCAAACAGAGGTCAAATAAAATAAAAGGTGAAATAAACCAAAAATGAAAAAAAAGAAAGTAAAATCAACAATAAAAATAAAATGAGGTTCCTCGTTCGGTCGCCGAAAGGAGGCCAAATTGGCATTTAACAGGCTTGCTAGGGAAAACCAACCGCTTGCGGGAAGAGACTATCACTTGCTGTTAGGAAAAGATTATAACAACCTTGATGGAGAATGCAAGTGAATTCACTTGGATAACACCAAATTCACCTTTGTTGGAGAGATGAGATCTTCCAGACATAACTGTACTCCCTACAAAGAGCTCATATCTTAAGAAGAACAAGATAATAATGTTCCTTGCAGACCAGATTTCAAACCACAATCAAGCTGGGAAAAGGGTAATTTGAACAATCATAGAGGTTTACAAAGAGGGTCGAGACTCTATTCTTCCACGAGGGGTAATTCAGTGGAGAAAGCGGAAAGATGAAATTTTCCGGCTTAAAGCTGACATTCTATTCTAAATATGAAATAAACTCTGGTTGTCAATATATGCAAATGAGCAATGAATTGAAGTTTAGCTATGCATAATGTATGAATGAATGTACATGAGATGCATATGGACATTTTATTCAGGATCAACATGGAAGGTTGACTAACACACAGACAATACTCGGCCAAAATTAAATCTTCACAAACCATCAACCGAAGGATAGTTCTTTATTGCAACAAATTTCAAAAGAAGAGGCACGCATATCGTAAACATTCCCAGGTTCCTTCCGAAGGAAGCATCCCATGGAGTGCCACCACGTCTCATCAGAGCATTACTCTTACCAAATCTTCTTGGTGAAAAATGGGACATTCTGTAAGAACAATCCACTTTGCACTTACATGTCATATTCGAACGAAAAATGTTATCAAGGTCCTGATGGTTTGCTGAGAGATCACATTATCGCCGCCAACTTCAACGTTGAACAATTAAACCAAGCCAGAACCTGAGTTGAAGTCTCAAAAGTTTCTACGAAAGAAGTCGTTCATGTTTGCCGATAGGCCATACTCGCTGAATCGACATGAACGAATGACATTCGTCGGCCACAACCGCGGGGGATGGCTTCAATATAACAGGAAACCTCGTGGATTCCGCCACGAACTGATAAGTTATTTTGTGTGTTCTATTGATTAAATTGTTCAATTGTGGACTGCTCACAACCATTGTTGTTATGCATTATCACAAATGTGATGACTTATAAATTGATTGTTATTGACCTGGCTATAGCAATTTTGTGTTATAGTGTTGTTACTGCATGATTGAATACAAAGTCAATACTCTTAAAATACTACATATTGATTTCAGTAAAATAGATTTTGATATGTAACTTAAGGTAAACATTTTTTGTTTTTTGGAACTATTTATCTGGACATTAATAAGAGAGCAGTTACGTAAGATTGTGAAAACATGCTTATGTATGCTATAAAATTGCAACAATATGAAACAATTTTAAGAATGTTTTAAGAAACTTAGAAGTTGAAACAATAATTCATGCCAAGAGCAATTACGGCTTTTAAAATTGCAACAATATGATTCCTTAGTCGTCTATTCCTTCTGCATCCATCGATGTACGTTTTGAAAATTATTAGCTAAACTAATGTGTTGAGGTTTTGTGATTCGACGAGCTTTTCAACCCCCTGTGAAATCAAATATGAGGAATGAGAGGATTGCATCATCCACCACAACATCAAAGGGATTTCAAAAAAGATAATAATGGATAATTCGGTCGGACAGTCTCTTGATTAAGAAGTTCTATACCAATGAAATGTTATATCCTTATTTGTCTAGAGGATCCTGGTGATGAAAACAGCTAACCAACAAGATTAATCGGCGATAAAATGTGGATTCACGTCTCTGATTTCCTTAGATTAACAATAAACATGGACTCATCTAGCTAAGGTGAAGTCTCGAAAGATGTTAGTTATGCCAGACTCCAAAGGTCGGCTCAGGACGTGAAAACATGCTTATGTATTCTATAAAATTGCAACAATATGAAAAAGTTTTATGAAAGTTTTAAGAAAGTTGGAAGTTGAAATAGTAATTCATGACAAGACCAACTAAGGCTTTTAAAATTGCAACAATATGATTCCTTAGTCGTCTATTCATTCTGCATCCATCTATGTACGTTTTGACAGTATTATTAGCTAAACTAATGTGTTGAGGTTTTGTGATTCGACGATCTTTTCAACCCCTGCGAAATCATGTTGTCTCGGTCGCCATCTAAAGATAAGTCAGCTATACTCACTCCTATTGGTACATGTGTTCACTTTGTATCTCAGCTTGTTTGGATCGAAGGGCATGGAAAACCCTTTAAACACTAGGTCAAATACACGGGGTATAATCACGGGAAAAATATTATGAATAGTCCAGGAATGTATTTTATATGTTTTACACCACAAGACATTAAGACCATCCTTTAGTTTTTTATATGTTGCAGGTAATATACAGAGGGATACTAAAAAGTCTTATGAATCCATCTCTCTCATAAGATGGCACATCTCTGGGAAGATGTTGATTAGAAGGCACACTGCAATATTAACCCGTCGTCATGGGATGTTATATTATAGAGGAAGTTCTCTCGGTGTCAAATGATCTAGTCCTCGTTGAAAGATAAGTTGTGCCTTTTCTAGTCTAATTCGTTTAGTATCCGTAGAATTACTTGTGAAGCATGTTAGTCACAAAGTCTTCGGTCGAAATCTTAATCAAGTCGAAGTTAGTACGACTAAAATAAAATAATGAGTTATGCAAAATGACATCAGTTCGTTTCTTATTTTAATTGTAAATATATGTGTCACCTATTTTTCATATGTGGTATTGTGTTTTATATTGAATTATATATATGATTCATGACCATAAACACGACTTTCATGCATATTGATGAGTTCAGTAGCATATCAAGACTCCATAAAAGAGGTTACATGGTGTGTTTATGGTTCTTGTTTCTCAACTGATATAATGTTGCATTAAAAACATGGCATATAAACCATAGTAACGAAATGTATATTGTGTTTTCATATGCTATTTGCTTACAGTATAAAATCTTAATGTTACAGCCACTAAATATATATCGTTGCTAGTATTTTCAAATAACATACATGATATCATTTCTATAGCTAAATATGTGATAGTGGTAAGTAACTAGTCGGCTAAGTTTTTACATGATTAAATAACATCAAAAAAATCATAGTCTAATGGCTAGGCATGGATATGATGAGGCCTCTAGCATTTTGGTCATACAATAACGAAAGCAAAAATAAATGAGTAACTCATGTTATTTGACTGGAAAAATTTTATTTATGAATCCAGCGAAATCTTAGCTGAATCGAATTCTGGTGATAATCCGGAACAAGTACTAAGACAAAGTGAAGGATGAAAAACACAAGAAAGGGGGGTTGAATTGGGGTTTTAAAATCAAATTAAATAGACACAATTATTTTTATCCTGGTTCGTTTGAACTCAAACTACTCCAGTCCACCCGTCAAGGTGATTTGCCTATCTCAACGAGGTGTTAATCCACTAATCAGAACTTGAATACAGACCATTAAGACCACGACCTTAGTCTTCTCAAGAACACCACAACTTGGTTTCTCAAGGAATTATAATTCACTAAAACAACTGTTTTAGTCTTCTCAACAACACCACAACTTGGTTTCTCAAGGAATTCCAATTCACAGATGATTAAAAAAAATTCTGTTTAATGATGCTTCTAGAAAGCTATATCACGACTGTGATCTTCACACAAGAATACTTTAGCACTTGTGAACTACTGAATGATTTGAATTCTCTTTTGTTGTTTTTGCGTGTGTAGTTCTTTGTCTTTTTTTCATAGATGAATCCTTTATATAGTTGATCATGGAAAATATCTTAGGCTGTATATGGAGACATCTTTCCGTCAGAACTTTTGTTCCACTTCTTTTCGTCAGAACTTCTGTTCTATAAAAACAAAATAAAAAACTTATTTTATTTTCAAGGTTAGAACTTTATCTGCATAGTTTTAAAACAACCTTAGAAGCCAACAATGTTTCATACAAAATATTAGTTTATAATTGTCAGAACATGATAGTCATCAACAGTAATTGTTATCATCAAAACATCTAAGATTGGTGTAGAACCAAACTATGTTCTAACAATCTCCCCCTTTTTGATGATGACAAAAACTCAAATATTTTGACAAAGAGAGGTCTCCCCCTGAATTTATTTATTCATATAAATCTAGAAAACATTGTACTTCCCAGAAGTTGGTTCCAGAAGTTGATTTCCTGAAGTTGGTTCCAGAAGTTGATTTCCAGAAGTTGGTTCCAGAAGTTGATTTCCAGAAATTGGTTCTAGAAGTTGATTTCCAAAAGTTTGTTCCAGAAGTTTATTTCAAGAAGTTGGTTCCAGAAGCTGATTTTCTGTTATAATCTTTAGACACAAATGAAATCAAGGGTGATATTAAAATGTTCGAGGAATTAGACTATTAATAACTATGATGTTCAAAATATCTTACTTTCTCCCCCTTTTTGTCATAAATCAAAAAGAAATTTAGTATAGAAGATGACAAATGAATTTGAAGAGATGTGAGATTAAAGAGAGGAATAATTTCTTGAAATCATGCAATTTAGATATTTTAATGTAGAAAGTAATAAGACTTGATGATTTCTTGTAAGGGAGGTAGCAGAAGATATGATGAACAGTTACCAGCGCCTCAAGTTAGCAACTCAAATGTTTCACTCTATTAGAGTTTGAATCATGTGTTCATCTTCTAAGAGTGTTTTAACAATTAAGATTGACTGTGTTGTTTTGGTGAACTGCATGCTTCTATCTTAACAATTAAAATAGTATTCTACCAGTTAAGTAGAAATATTTTTTTCATTTTGGGCATAATTCCATACCGAGATGTTTCAGAATGAAATTGAACCTATCTTCAGCAAGGGGTTTTGTAAATATATCATCCCATTGATGGTCTGTATCAATGAATTATAAAGAAATAATCCCCTTCTGAATATAGTCCCTAATGAAATGATGTTTAATTTCTATATGCTTAGCTCTAGAATGCAGAATAGGATTTTTAGATAAACAAATAGCAGAAGTGTTATCATAGAGGATAAGAATGTTACTATCAAATATCTAAAAGTCCTCAAGTTTACTTTTCATCTAGAGCATCTGAGTACTACATCCAGCTATATATTCTGCTTCTGCAGTTGATAGTGCAATAGTGGATTGTCTTTTGCTGGACCAGGATATCAGATTTCCTCCCAGAAACTGGCAGTTTCCATAAGTGCTTTTCCTTTCTATTCTATCTCCAGCAAAGTCAGCATCATAGTATCCTACAAGTTTGTATTCTCTTGATTTCCTGTAACATAGACCATGATTAGTAGTACCTTTCAGATACTTGAGAATTTCCTTAACAACAGTTAAATGAGTTTCTCTAGGATCTGATTGGAATCTAGCACAAAGACAAACATTGTATAAAATGTCAGGTCTATAGGCAATTAAATATAAGAGAGATCCAACCATACGTCTGTAGATCTTCTGATCTACTTTCTTACTTACCTCTTCCTTCTCCAAAATACATGCGGGATGCATAGGGGTTTTAGAGGATGTGCTATCTGACATGTCAAATTTCTTCAGAGGCTCTTTAACATACTTACTCAAATGTATGTAAGTTGCTTCTGAGGTTAGACAAATTTGAATTTTATGCAGCACTGTTTCCATCGATTTTTTCATACACCATTAGAGGTGGAATCAAAGGAAACAATAACAAACCATGTTGGTGTTGTAGCTCCCTCACTTTGTAAAAAATCAAACACGTTCAACTATACATAACCTCTAACATCAACTCACAAAAGGAATCAATTTCAACACCGTGTAAACCACCAAATGATAGTTTTCGCGGATGTATGGTAATGACAGTTTTTAAAGTTGGTACACGTCAGGTACTCGTTTATCATTTCTAAAGCATTACATGTTTAGGTAACTTTTCATTTGTATAGTTACCATGTCATTCATTCTTTTTGCATTACTTGCTCATGACTTGAATCACTTTAGTTACATTTTTACCCATAAATTTGAGGAAGTTTTCCATTATTCATATATATTGGAGGTCACGGTCTTGTTTTAATTGGATTTAATTATGCTTAATCTTTTGTTTGTGTATATTGTATGAAAGCATGAAAAGGATCAAGACATTTTGTTTGATTTTGAACACAACTACCGAGCAAATTTCAACTCACGTTGTGAGTGTGTGATCATTTGTTAACCCCTATGAGCTTTTATCAATATCCATTTTTATTTGAATTTGATACTTGTCGATGAATGTTAAGTTCACTTTTTTTATGGATGTTGATTTCTTTGGTTCTTGAACCCTCAACTATTTGTTGTTGTATGAATTTTTACCTTGCCTTATAAAGTAGGGAGTATTCACATAATGATGTTGGTTGAATTTTAGTTGTGGAGATAAATGTTTGTTCATTTATGTTGTGATTGATACGAGGTATAGAATAAGAAGAAAAAATAGAAAAGAAAAAAAAAGTGAAAAAGAAAGATTAGAAAAAAGAAAGAAACAAAAAAGAGAAAATTTTTGAAAAAAAAAGAAAAACAAAAAGAGTATGAATAATGTTGTGTTAGTAAGTAAGGTGTTTTGGTGTAAAAGTTTTGATGAAGAATAAGTTTGATTGGAATTGTATTGTTTGATACTTTGTGGAATTAATTGCTCCCTTAGGTTTAGGCAAGTTTTTGTTTCGATTAGCTTAGGACTTATCACTTGTTTGTTAACCCAGCCACACTAGAACCTTGAAAAGCCCTTGTAATTCTTACCTTTGTATTTTCAAGATGAACTTTTGGATGAATGCATAATTTACTCTATTGTTTTCAAGATTGTGGATGAGTGTTAAAAGTCAATCACATTTGTGTGTACTTCATCTACTGATGAATTTTTACTAGGTGTAATTCATAATTGAGCTCGTTTTGTTCTAGAATGTTTTACATGATTTTTGTACTTAGGATTCATTTTGTTTATATGTTGTTATTGTAGAATTGTGGTAAGTATTTACTTTGCGTGTGCGGTTTTTGTCTGAATCAGACAATTGTTTTCCGTTTTAAAAACTTGTTCATTCATGATTCTTGGTAATTACTTTTGTTTGTTTAGGTTTACTTGACTTTGTTTGAGAAAAAATAATGTGTCAAGTTGGGGATAGTTGATAAGTGCTAAAATGTAGTTATTTTGTATATATGTTTTTTGGCACATATTCGTTCTTTGTTGTTAGTACTCGTTGAATAACCCCGCTTTTTGTTGTAAATACATTTAACTGAGTTTTTCATGTACATAGTGTATCGTTTAATAGTTTTGTATCTATCTTGTAGGTATTTGTTGCATTACAGGAGCATTGAGTAATAAAGACAAAAATGGTGCTCTAATGTGCATTTGAAGCAATAAAGAAACAATGCAAAGAAAGAAAGGCAAAGAAATAAAAATGCTAAAAATTTCAGCATTCTCACCGGACAGTGAAAGGGCGCGCTGAGCGACAGGACCATCGTCAGACGGTGGAGGAGCGATGCAGAATGTTCAAAATCCAATAGCTCTTGACTTTGGCTAGCAAGCAGCTCGCTGGGCGAGACTTGAGGCCAACGTCAGGCGGTTGATGCCAGCGTCGGGCAGTGAGAGATATTTTTCCCAGTTGGAAACGTGGCGCAAAGTGTGCTAAGCGTTGAAGAGGCAGCGTCGGGCAGTGGCTGCGAAACCAGATTTTTGTATATATTTTCCTTTTGATTCATTTTGATGTTTTATAGTTTTTGGGGATAGTTTTTGCTCCCAAATTCCATTACCATATATTTTTATAGATTAGTTTAGAAAACAACACTTTGACTTGCATACGGATGATCTGGGATGGATTGCTCATTGACCGGCTCTGAGAAACCGGAAGATTTGTGGTTTATTCTTTTTACTCTTTATGTATTTCTCTATTTGTTGGATTTTGTATGTATATGTATTCTGAACATATGTATATTTGTCGCCTATGGCGTTAAATAAAACTTTCTTTATAAATATGTGTTGGTTATTATCTTATGTTTTTATCTTGTGTTAGGGGTTTATGTTGAGAAAAATCCCTATTCAAAAGAAGATCCCTATTATCTTATGTTTTTACCTTGTCCTGTGATTAACGATATAAACTAATATGAAATTTTGTATATTTACGACATTTAAATTTTAGTAATTTGAAAGATATAATAATTTTAGAGAAACTGGAAAGAGAAAGCAAAAAAGCCAAAACTAAGCATCACAAACTACAAGAAATAAAAGTTACATTGAAAACAATACAAATTGCAACAATTGATTCCATGTCCTACTCTAAATGTAAATCTCCAAACATCCATCATTAAGCACATTCATGTGGCACCATTTGATTCCACGTTCAACCATGTCAAAACTTCATGCCATAACCACTACACCTACTACCTGCGCCAAACAGACAAAGTCCAAAGCCTACTCACTATAACATTTGTTGTCTCTGGCAACACTTTTTTAGGTAACATGTAGAAATTGTTGCCTTAAATTCATATAGGCAACGATTTACGATTGTTGTCAAAAATATGTTTGCAACCCTTGATAATCGTCGCCTAAAATATTTTTTGGGACGTTTATGGAGCGATACTCTTTTATTTTTTTGCCAACGGTTGTTAATTGTGCCCTTAACTGCTTTTGGAGACGATTTTAGAGCGTTAAAATATTATTTCTTTAGCAATGTTTGACAATTGTCCCCTAAAATATTTTTGGGGACATTTTTAGATTGTTACATTAGTTCTAATAAAAGGCTACATTTCTGAAATGTTGTATAAATTATTTTCTAACACATTATTAATATTTCTCTAAAACTTATATATATATATATATATATATATATATTAAAAAAAATTTCATTAAACAGAAAATAAAAAAATTTCTAACACAGGAATTTAAAATATTTTTCATTACTAGTCCTCTCAATTATTGCCACGTACAAAAAAAATAGAAAATAATAAATAAATAAAAAATAGATAAGGAAAACAAAAGCAGCAGCTTTCGATTCTCCTTCTATTTCATTGACACATTCCGCCGAACCTAGACGCGCTCTCAAACCTCTTTTGTTCACACCCTCCGCCGTGTTCTTTGTCACTCCGTCCAACTGCCACGCCGTGTTCGTCGTCCACGTCGTCCTCCGTTCGTCGTTCGCCGTCCAACTGCTTTCGTCCACGTCGTCCTCTGTCCACGCCGTCCACGTCGTCCTCCGTCCACGTCGTCCAAGTCGTCCGCCGTGTTTGTATGTATTTCTGCATTTATATTTCGATCTCCATTTTGTATCGTTGTGTTTGAGTTGAATCTGAGTGTTTTGATGGTTGTTTGAGTTTGTGTGGGAATTTTCATATTTGTTGTTGATATAAGAAGTTGACTAGTAGTATTATCTTTTGGACATATGGTCAAGCATTCTCCAAAAACAAAATTGGAATAATGCATATTTTCAGTTTCTATCATAGCATCGGAATTACAACAATGCAAAGTCCCAACAACATTTCTTCTTATATGGCTCCATTGGTTCTTTCTGACTGTTGTTGTTTTTACTGTATGAAGTGTAACATTAAGGGCTATTGGAAGCACCAGTCAGTTGGGTTACTCATCATCAAAAATTGGTGATTGAAAATCTGTAGAGTGAGGTAGGCGGTGTCAGCATATTAGTGTGTGTGAGGGGCAAGTTTGATGGTCTTAGTGAGTTTGGCTACTAATCATGTGGTCAGTATCTCTCAAGCTTGGTGTTAGTTCTGTAAATGATATTGTTCGAGTGTTTGTCTATTATCTTTTATTAGGCTCAACTGTTGTTGTTGGTGGTTCATTTAACATAAGGTGTAATGTGTATATCTACACTTAGTAACATAAATTTGTCACTTTGATAGCACTGCTTGTGCTTTGTTTTTCAATAAATTTGGCTTTTTTTATTTAAAAAAGAAGATACCTTTGAAGGTTATTGGAAGTAATTTAATTGGCAACTTGATAGTTAGAAGTTGGATGTGAACAGCAAGAATATGTATAGCATAGGATATCAAATTGAGGGCGTGTCAAATACTGTTTAATATTGCTTTGCCCAAAATTTAATATTGTTTTGATTACTTTGATATTGTTTTGTTAGCATGAAGTTTATTAGCCACAAGAGAACGCTCCCTTAAATTGGACAACATATATAATTGGACAGCATAATTGTTTTACGATTTTACTGTTAGCGATGCTCATTGTTTTGTTAGCATGAAGTTTGTTTGTTCTCAAATTCATGTGAATTCCTTTAGGAGATCTTGTCTTTTCTTGTCTTCTAGATTAAAACTCATCTTGATAGGTAGAGGTTTTAAGGGTCATCGCGATGCATATGTTAGTTTTCTTTTTTTGTTAGGATTTACGGTGACATTTTCTTACAGTTTAAGAAACTCTCGGTATGTTTTATTCATGGTGGTATTCTATTCCTTTAAATTTTATATGACTAGTTAGATAAATTACTTTCTAGTCTTTAAGTTTTGCATGAGTAAATACCTATATTATTCCTTGGTGGCACTTTATTAGATAACTATTACAGTATTGGTTCATGTTCAATTTTGTTTAATAAGTTTGTAATTGTAATTGCATTTCATTTTCTCATTTTCTAATTGTTTACAGTGATTTCTAGTAAACAACCGCTAGTCTTCCAAACTATCGAATAAACTTAATTACTGTTATTCAATGTCTCTGGTAACTTGCAGGATCGACTACATTGATCCTATGGGACATGGTCGTTTGAATAAGTCTAAGTGTAAAATCGTTATTCATGTTTAGGATTTCTAATTAAAGTGTTTTAAAGACATTCAACCCACTTCGAATACTACACTAAATGATTCGAAGGATAATTTCTATATGATATAAAGAATGTTCATCAAAAAAGTAAAAAGGCTTTAGATTTGGGTAAATGGCATGCTTAAGTAAATGAATGTAAAAACTGGTGAATGTTTAAAGATTCAAACATGAGAAGAAACATTTAAATGCAGAAAGAAATAAATGACTCTGAATGTAAAAGCTTTAATGTAAAGGCATGAGCATAAAAATGTTTGAAGCACAAATGTAAATGGAAATGAAAGATAAATTGGAAAATATAAAGAGTTTTTATTGTAAATGTTGGTGTTATCATACGTACATCTTTCGAGCATTCGTTTCCCTATCCATGCAGTATTTTGAATGTTTACTGAATTTGTACAATAGATATGACACACGAAATCCTAACACTAAGACTTCTATTTATACTATATCGACCATAACGGTCTTGCTATAAGATTCTGCCACGTTCGAAACATGCAGAGTATTGCTTCTCTCTAGCCTCCACGCGTCTTCGAACCCTCAAGCGCTTATGTGTTTGAATTTCCAATATCCCGCTCACATTTGAATTTCAAACGCCTTGGAACCTTCGCTTCGAATTCGTTTCATAGGTTACTTTCAAAAAACAACCTTCACAGATATAGTCTCATCACCATTTCGAAGCTTCTTTAAATGTGCACTTCACAACTTATCATTCGAAACTTTGAATCTTTAATATTTCCATTCGAAGAACAATCTCTTCCATTCTAAACCATAAAACTTGCTCTATTCAGAACAAAGCCCAATCATTTCATTCCAAACTATAATATCAAAATCTTCAGCCAACAAAATGCCCCTTTAAAATATGTATTTCGAAACCTTTGAGAAATACTTATTTTAAATAGATTCACAAGATTTTGACAAGACCTTTGAGTAATCACGACATTTACTGTGCATGACCTCACCCACCTCAATCAAGATACCTCTTTGAATACTTAACCGTTTTGAACCAGTTACCACAACATGGTGCGGTTTTAAAAATAATGATTATCATTAATCATACTCATTACCAGCATTAGATTTTTCGCCACCTCTCCCTGAATCCAGCCAATGAGTTCCACGTACCCCTAGTCTCATTTAGTAGATGTTTAAACTTCCATACTCTCTTATAAAACTCAACAGTTTTAGTCTTTTCTTCTTTTTTTCCAAAATTCTGAAACTTCTTCTTCCTTTTCTTTTCACTAAACCCTAAAACCTCCAACAATCTCAACAATGTCTTCATCAACATTATCTCAACTGAAGAAATCATCAAAGAAGAAGAACAAGAATGCAGAACCTGTCATGGAGAGCAAGGTGGGCACTTACCAGAATCAATCTGTGCTCATTCCTCAAACGATCTCCAAAGAGAAAGAAATGTTGTATGCTTCTCAGGTATTAATCCCTACTAATGTCGCTGGAAAAGGGTTTGCCTTAGTGGGTCCTTTAACTGTTTTTGAAATTCTAAAAGACACTAGGAAAATCTTTCCCGTTTGCTATAACCTCAAACCCTTATTCAACAAAATGGATGCCCCTAAGGTAGGAACTGAAAACAATAGTGAATCATCTGATTCAAAAACCACTGAAACTCCAGTCTCACCTCCAAAAGATCCCTTTATCTTAGATTATGTCAAAAGCAATTTCAAACCATTTGTATCCTGCCCCACTTCAGGTATAGCGTATCAAAACTGGATCACTAAAGTAGAAGCCAAAAAATCCCAGCAATGGGAAGAGTTAGGAATTTATAATTTAATCAAACTGTCGAAACCAGGCTTCACTTATAGTCACCCGTTGCTATTCGCTTCATTGTACTTCTGGGATAGCACTTACAACACTTTCCATCTTCTTGGCGGAATGATAACACCTACCTTCTTTGATATAGCTGCCATCACTGGTCTTTCGCCAGTAGGGGAAACTTATATCCCTAATAACGAAGAGCACTCTAGCATCATTGACTTCGATGTCAAACTAGCTAGCTTTTCAAAGTTCATTAGCCACTATCATATTGAAGGGGATAGTGTCTCAGATATAGAACACATTGCTTTCCTCACCTTGTGGTTGTCACGATATGTGTTCTGTAGCAGATCCTTGCAAGTAGCAAGTAGGTTCATTCCTTAGCTAGGGATATGCATGAAAATAGGAGAGTCTGCCTGAGCGAACTGCTACTTGTCGACCTTTATGAAAGCCTAAGATCAGCAGTCTCTAGTTTAAAATCCCATACTCCAAAGAATATTCTTCTAGCTGGACCTTTTTGGTTGCTTCAATTATGGCTCAATGCCATGTTCGAATCTTCTTTATCAACTGCTGATACTATCATCGAACAAGATCCAGAAATAGCTGACAGAATCATTGAAGGCACAAGGCTTCAAAAGCTTACTCCAAATGATGACAAAGATGATTTCATAGTCCTTTTCTTTAAATACATCATGATTTTCTCAAAGAGACACAAATTCGAACATACCATGGCACCTTTTGCTCAAAGGACTTGTGCACCATCATGGTTCACAATATCTCTCTCAGAAGCTGTCAAAAGCAGAGAGATACATGAAATTTGGAAAGCATTTCTTCTCCCTAGGTTAATTTCCTCGAGAATCACACCCTCAAAGAATCATACTTTTCTCCTTGCTTATCAACCCAACTTCGTCTCTCGACAGTTTGGACTGTGCCAATTAATTCCTGAACCTTTGTTCCAAACTCAAAGTGCCATAACCTCAAGCCGAACGTTCATGGCAAGAGAGGCCAAGTTACAACAGGAGCAATATCAAGATTTTGCTCAGTTCGAACTTCTACCTTTTGAGCCAACATACTTTCCAGCAAAAGGATTTCTTGAATGGTGGACTAATTTCTACCAAACATATATGTTTGACACACTCACCATTCAACAAAAGCTAACTGACGCGTTCAATGTGCAGGTACACTCCAAGAAAGGTATGTTCACTCACGCCAAAAAAATTAGAGCTTTTCAAAATTACTTCAACCACTTATGATCCCATACGCTTGGAAACCACTGTATATCGAGCATCCGAGACCTTGAAGGAAAAATTTAAAGAAAAAATTTCTAAGTTCAAACTTCCTTCAGGGTTGTCACCTGAGGATAGGTATAGGTTGGCACTCGAAATACATCCACCTAAATTTCCTAGATTGCCTACCTCAGAACTGGCTCTGGCTTGGTTTCCTCCATACCCTTGGTGGTTGACTTGCAAAGAAATGTTCAAATATCAACCTCAAAAGAAACTAAAGCCATCTGAGACTGTGACATGGGCTCGTCTCTGGCTTCATAATTTCCCAGGACATCTTCACTATGACCTTCCTGCCATTTCGATTATATCTAATTAAGGCACAGGTGCGAATGCTTGGGAAAATTCCAAATGTATCCTAATTTCCTTATTTTTAACACTTTACTTTAATTGTTTCATTTTTCAGCCATCAGGATAAAGAACGTTGCTTCGAAACCCAAGGGAGGGAACACTTCTCAACAAGCTGTCGAAATTAGTGGTGATGTACCTCTAGCAATACCAACACCAACAACAGCTACTACAACAACAACACCAACAACAGCAAACGTTCCACCTCCAAAGGTAATCAACTAACCCTGTTGTTTCGAACGGACTGAAACTTATGATTTAGATGTAACTCATGTCTAAACCTTTTTAGACTAGCAAACTTCCACCAACTACTCCTAAGAAAAGGAAACAAGACGCCACTCAAGACTGGTGGAAATCCTCCAACAGCTTCCAAGAAGAAGCAAAAGAAAGAAAGTTCTAAAGGCCCTAAGCCTACTAACGTTTCTGGACTTGATTCCAGAGACGTTGCTCCCTCAACAACATCCAAAATTCCACCTTCGACCTCCAACGTAATGTTGGAACATATTGATAGTAACCTTTCTTCTGATAATCCACAGGTAAATTAAATTCGAATTCCTAACAAAATAGTTATTCATACCTTGGTACATATTCTTAACTTTTCTTTGTTTATGTAGGATACTTCGAACCCGAACCCCACTACTTCCACTCCTCCAACAGGGACTACTGCTCCAATCACTTCCTCTCCCCATGGGGACTCCAGCAACCTTGTGCAAAACAAAGGGTCTTCTAACATGGTGATTCCGACTGGGGCTTCGGAGGCACAAGATGATCAAGGCACTTCCCCTCCTTTGAAAGAAGCAAACGAAGAATCGCCCCACAAATCTACAAAGAATCCACCAGAAACTTCCCTTCCGAAATCTCCTCTCGAAACCTTTCAAGAGAGTCCAAAGATCACTCATGCTGAAAAGGACAAGACTGATTCTCCTCAAGAGAGTGAACAAACTGCAAAAGAAGGATCTGAGGAAGACGAAACCCAAAGCGGTTTGGCTGATGGAACGGAGTCTGATGCTAATAGCAGCGAGACCAATACTATCGAAGTGGTGGATCTGGTCGACGAAGGAGAAAATAATGAGCAAGACAAAGATGAAGATGATGGTGGTGAGACTAATGAACCTATGGAGGTTGAAATGGATGCGATTCCCTTGAACATGGAACTTCCACAAACTTCCCATCTTCGACTGATTGAAGAGGAATTAGCTGTCCTAAAATGCAATGACCCAATTGGGTACATGAAAGCTAAATTAGCCCAAAAGGACATCCCTCTCACTAGGGCTGGCACTGGTTCGACTAACAACCCATTTCCCTCAAATGCTAGAGCTATACTCCTTAACAAAGTCAGGAAAACAATCCTCGATGTAGACTTGTTCGAAGTTCTCAAAAAGGATAGTACTGCTTGCTATGCCATGAAGGAGCTTCTTACCCAAGTTAACTTCCCGGCCTGCTCCTTGCTAGTCAGCACTATATTGTTTGATCTCCAAGCATTATTGGATAATGTGACTGGATGTCTCCTACAAGACAAATTCGTTGCTGCTAAAGTTTAGGAGAAGCGAAACGCCATGGATGCTGCTTATGAGCAAGCTTCAAAACTTTCTAAAGAAGCTGAAGACCAAGCAATGCACTTAAAACAGGCAAAGGCTGACTATGAAGTTCGAGCTCGGTCTATTCTCCTTTGGGAAGAACAAATTCAAGAACTCCAGCGAAAGGTCAAGGAGGCTCAACAACAGCAACTGGCGTACGAAACTGACACTGTTAGGAGCCAACTCGAAGAACTTCTCAGCAAAGGCCTTTCTGAAATGGAAGCAGCAGATCGACTCAAAGGAGAAGTATCTACTCTGGAAGGAGCGAGACGTTTCACCCAACAAAGGCTTGAATCCTTTAAAAGCACCTTTGCAAGATTGAGAAACAATGTGTACTTTTAAGTCTTTATTTATTTAATTAATTTTGAATCTTGGTTTGTAATATCTGAACAACGCCATTTTGGCAATATATGATACCATTTTGGCATTCCCTTATAATATTTCGACTACGTTCTTATTATTCGAATCTCCTGTAGGCGAGGTCTATATTTTTTCAAATATTTTCCATTGACCTTTAAGATTCGTTTGTCATCAGCTAACTCTTCGATTTCATACGCATTGTTTGAGAATATCTTTAGTATTCGAAAAGGTCCTTCCCAATGAGGTGACCATTTACCTAATGTTTTATTCTTCTTGTCCATGGGCAATATGACTTTCCAAACTAAGTCATTAAAAGTGAATGTTTTACCTCTCACCCTTTTGTTGTATGCCCTGGCTACTCTTTCGTTTTGCCTCATTAGGATTTCCAATGCATGCAGTCTAACTTCGTCTAACTCAACTAACTCATTCATCATCATCTCCCAATATAATGCAGATGGGATCTCATTTTGCCTTTGAATTCGAACTGATTGCAGATGAATTTCCACTGGTAAAACTACATCATGGCCAAATGTTAGTTGGAAAGACGTGGTGTTAGTAGCTTCTTTAGGAGATGTTCTACAAGCCCATAGTATCTGGTCCAAAGTCTTGTGCCAATTCCTTGGCTTTTTACCAACATGTTTTTTAATTAACCCTATTGTTCGCGTTAAAAAGTGTCGCGCTAGGGAATCGAATCCGAATTCGAATCCTCTGGCTCGAAATGATTTACTCTTTTGATTTGTTTATAAAGATGCCGCGAGCATCAAGCTTTATTATTTTCAACACAAGAAAAGATGTTTTAATGATTATGAAAAAGGGGAAAGTTGTTAATACCCTCAATTGATTTTGATATGCGTAACGACTAGCGCAAACTAGACGCAACGCATTGGGGAGTATTCCGGGTAAGGGGGTTTGTTATATAAAGGGAATAGATGGAGCGCCCTAAATATATATGGTTATCCATAGCTTTATATATGAATATGTTTGATATTTTTGTGTGTTTTAATTGCTATTTCTATGATTGGGAAAGTTTCTCCTTTGGGATTTTTAAGAAGGATAGATTATGTGGGAACCTAGTGTTTGTTATTATTGTGCTCGTAAAGATCTTTGGATCTCCTGCATACATATCCCCTAATGGGAATCAGAGCATTTGTAGCTCGGATCTACAGGGATCTATGGTTTGTTTGGTCTGAGGGAGAAAGAAATTTGCTCGGCAAGGATGAGACCTTGTGCCTACGTATTCTCAAAAGGATGTTGGGAAAGTCAGAGCAATCGTAGTTCCCACTTATGCTAGTGGAAAGCAACGGGATGTTAGTAAGAGACACACGAATGTCATCTTAACGAAAAATGTATCTAATCTATTTCATCACATACATTTTGAAAAGTTTGATTGATTAAAATCTTTCGTCGTAAGTTATAGGTGTTTTGCTTGAGTATACAAGCGTTACCACTAACATGTTTAAGAAAGATGTTTGAAAAATGATTGAATCTTTTAACTGTAAGGATTGGGCGTTTTGCTTGAGTGTACAAGCGTTACCACTTAATGTTAAGAGATGTTTTTGTTTGAAAAGAGTTTGAAAAAGTTTTAAAAAGTTTTGACTGTATGTGATGTGATAGATGAGATACTTCTTCCATAGAGATGATAAACGTCTAAATCTTGAGGAGAAATTGATTGGATAAAGGGATGCTTTTAAGAAGCCCATGGGTCCTTGTATTGTTAGCCCAAGAGGAGGCATTCCGAGGGTCATCGAGGGTAATCGAGGGTCATCGAGGGTCCTTGTATGAAGCTCAAGAGAAAGCTATAGGGTATGGCTGGCTTTGGCTTAAAAGGGATTTCACCGGGAAACCATCCTTTTGGAATTAAGAGCAATTTCACCGGGAAATTATACTCTCATGGTTCTATCCTAACGTGGGTGATTCTTTGTATTGGAAGCCCAATAGGAGGCTGTTAAGAGATTTCCTATCTCTTTCATTGTACGATGCCCAAGAGAAGGCTAAACTCAATAAGGAGTTCTTTTGAACGAAGCCCAAGAGGAGGCTGACTCAACAGGGGAGTGATGTCTTATATGAAGCCTAAGCGGAGGCTAAACTCAGATTAGTGAGTTTTCTTATATGAAGCCTAAGAGGAGGCTAACTCTGTGGGGAGAGTTATCTTGTATAAAGCCCAAGAGGAGGCTATACTGTGGGGAACCTATTGGTTAGACTAGTTGTTATGTTATAACAGACAGTTGTATAAACAAGTGTGTGTGTGTGTGATATGTATTCACAAGAGTTTATGAAGGAAATATAAACAATGCATGATGTTCATTTATAAGAGTTTATGAAGGAAATATAAACAAGTGTTTGTGAAACGAACGTTTAAAACGAGCGTAACTTGATTGTTTACAAGTTTGAATTGTGTACAGGGAAGTGAATATGTACACGAACAAGTGTTTATGTACAAGGAGATGTGTATGTACATTGGAGGGTTGGGACTTACACCATGATGGTGGCCCATTGGTTTAAAAGCAGTTTCACCGGGAATAATGCTCCTTTCAATACCAATGGTATTCAGTGTATATACAGACAAAACAGAAACGAACGATTGAAGTTTATCTGTGTTCGAGTATTAAAAAAAATTATCTGTGTTATGTACAGATAAAAATTTGTATGAATATAAAAAGAATTTTGATATGTACAAGGAAAATATGTATGTACATAAAAGAATGTTGGTTTGTATATATACAAGTGAAGTGAAAACAAACGATCGAAGTTTGTCTGTACTTGAGTATAAAAAGTAACTGTATTATTTGTATGTATCAGAAGAGAGTTTGGTATGTACAAAGAAATAATTATGTACATAAAAGAATGTTGGGACTTACACCGTGAGGGAGGCCCATGATCGGTTAAGAAAAACGAGAGAAAACGAAATCGGTTTTATCGTTTAATCGGATCGATCATGGTAAAAAGATGTAAGTTTGATGAAAAGTTTTGAAAAATGTTTAAAAGTGTTTTTGAAATGTGAGGTTTACTTGTAAGAAGTTTTGAAAAGAATCGGAAGTCGAAAGTTCGAAAAATTCACCTTTTAAAGGTGTTTTGATAAGTGCCAAAAGTGTCGTTTTCGGCTCGATTAAAACATAATCAGATGAAAGTTTTTTCTGAAAATTTTTGCACTATCATAAAATAGATACATTTATTGACAAGTGTACAAAAAATAACCTCAAAATGAGGAGTTTTGATTGGTTAAAAAAATGTTGAAGTTTGTAAAAAAAATGAAGAAAAAATGACAAGTTTGAAAAAAAATGGTCCATGGGAGGCTTGAACCCGGGACCTGTGGGTGGCATACGTGGCACAATGACTTAAGAGCGAGCTGGCAACCGCTGGGGCAAGAGTGCATTCGTGTATTGAAACAAAAAATACGTGTTAATATTATATTGGATTTTTTAAATTTGAAAAAAACGCGCGCAGACCTTCATCCTCTTCACTAATCTTCAACCAGCCATGGATTTTGTGTTTCTTGATGAAATTCAAAGATGTAAACATGAAAGTTGATCGTTTTTTAACAAGGAACATGATGATGCTTATTAATTTCATTTATGTTTGGTTTAACATGGTTAAATTTCTGATGAACACGAAGAACCCTAGAACTGAAAATCCTAATTGAAATCGTGTATGGTTGATGATTTTCCCAATTGATTGAGGGTTAATAATCGTGAGAGGTGCAGAAACAAAACGGCCAAGAGTTTTTTCAAAATGAATCAAAGAATCATGAGATTAAGTTTCGTGTTCTTACCTGTTGAAGCTGGAATCGAATTCTGGGTTTAAGTGTTTCCAGTTGTTGTTTTATGATTGTATGAGCACCAACGGCCTCTATGGATCATGTATGAGTGGTCTGCTTGCTTCGAATCACCCTGGATCAATCCAACCAAGTCAACCTGCATATAGCTCAAATAAAAACTGGAAATCATGGTTAGAGGTATTACAGGTTGTTGTTTATTATTTGCATCATGTCTATGATGTATATGGAAGGTGTTTGGATTATCAGAACACCACTTGCTCGAGCCAAGCCATGGATTTGAAGTTTAAGGAAGCTTTGCAAGTTTATGTGACATGAAGTGTAATTCTGATTTCTTGCTTGTTCTATGTTGATTTTAGGTTTCAAACAAGTTTCAAATGGATGTTAAGACATGTTAGACACCAAATTACTCAAAGTTTTTCATTAGTTTTCAAAATTGCAAGTTTTCACAAATTGAACTATGATTCTTGAATTTTCAAAGATTAAGAGTGAAAGCATGTACTTGCATGGCTTTGGTGTGTTTAAACTTGAAAAGGATGCCTCTATTTATAGGCCATGAGCTCTGAAATATTAGGCACAAGGACATGGCTTTTGGTAAATCAAAGTTGCCTTAGAGGGCAAGAAAGACATTTGCCTTAAAAGGAAACTTCCTTTTTTAACCATGTGTGAAAATCTTCAACTTGATCCAAACTTGTCATAATTACTTCTCACAGATTTTAATCAGTTCTTATCCCAATTTGGCAAGGTGTCAAGTGTTCTAGAAGTAGAAATTGCAAAATGACCTATAATCTTGAAGTTTTGAGCTTGAAATCCATGGTTATGGAGCCTTATGTTTCAATTTCAAAAGTATAGCTAGACTCCATGGATTTGAGAGTTCTTGGACATTTTGGAAAGCCTTTTTCAAGAGCTACAACTTTCATGTTTTGAGTTTTTTCCAATTCAAAGTGGAACTATGTGAAAAAATGCCATGAAGTTTGGAAAAAGTACAAAATTTTGACTTTTTGTTGACTTTTCCAAATTCTTTGATTTTTTATGATCATGATGGATCATTTGAAGTATTTTGATGTTGAAAATGGTTTTGTCTTGAAAAAGTTGACCAAAAGTCAAAGTTTGACTTTTCAGTGCAAATGAAAATTCATCAGATGTTTCAGAAATTGACTGATGAAGTCTGTGAACTTTTGTGATGTTTTGAATCTAGAAATTAGGTTAAGATATTGTATCTAAGATATAATGACCAATCTCTAACTAAAAAAGTCATTCATTGATCAGAAAATCAGAGATTGCTCATGCTCGACCAAAACCCTAATTGGTCGATCCTCGATTGATCAAGGAGAAAAGTTTGATATCTGATGGTCAAAGGTGGATGATTTGATCAAGATAGATCAAATGTGGTGAGTAAAACTCAAACCCTAATTGGTTGCCTCTTGAATCAGATGAAAACTTGATGAAACCCTAATTTTGACCTGTGAATGCTACACCCGATTAATCCTATTCTAGACTGTTAGTGATGCAATGATGCAAATTAAGGTGGTATATTAGGTAAAAAAATTCGGGTATGACAGATGCCCCTATTTAAGTTTCTTCAACCTGAGATATGAAGATGAATATCTTCATTTTGATAGGTGTGAAGAGACTTAAATATCAGAATACGCAAATTTTGGACCTAAGATACCAAAAATGCGGAAAATGTTTGTAAAAGATTCACCCGGGAGATATCAAAGATTGACATGGTGGGGAACAATTTTGTGAGGATGACTCGATCAGTTTAAGAAAAGAGACTCCTGTTTGCTGGGAAACATGCAATATGTCTTTCTGGGGAAAAAGAGATTCACAAAACATGTGAATATCTGTTTCGCTTTTGGGAAACAAAGAGATTACCTTCTGTCAGCCTTGTGACAATGTTTAAGGTAAGTGAAAAATGATATTACCAATTATCAGCCTAGTGATATTTTATGGCAATGAATTCTGAAGATGTTACCAATTATCAATGAAGTGATAACTATAACAAGGTAAATCTTTTGAGAAGACTGTCGCGTATTCAGCCTTGTGAATAACAGACAAATGATGGAAACAGATCTCAAAGGAGTTCTGAAGATATTACCAATTATCAACGAAGTGATAACTATAACAAGGTAAATCTTGAGAAAATATTACTGAGTATTCAGCCTTGTGAATAATAGACAGTGAGAAAAACAGAACTCAAATGAGTTTCTATTTTCTTGGATACAATCTTGCCGAGGATTTCTCTTTTGAGAAGACGCAGGCATTTTGGTTGGAAGACACAGGTTTTCCTTTAGACAGAAAGACAATTGCTGGTGAATTTCTCGTACAATCGTGATTTGACCTTGTTGAGAAGAACAAACTTTCATAACAAGTTTAGGAATGAAAAGAAAAATAAGCGGCTCAAATGATGAGGCTATTGCTTATTGCTTTGTTGATTAAAGACGAGATTCTATCCAGGAATAAACTGAAAAGAAACAGTCAATCAAGACATTGTTCCAAATGAGGAATGATCTCAGCTGGGGAACATGGTAGAGAAAAGATGTATTTCTCTGCTTGGGGATAATCTACTGGGGATATAATCGTACCTACATGAGTAAGTTTGATTCAGACCAGTAATATGGAAGCAAACATTTCGAGGAATGCAAAATGCATGAATGATGCTATTAGGTATGAATGTCATGAATGTTATATGCATGTTGACAATACTTGACAAAACACTAAAGAGGTATTTGGGAAAAGGACCACGTCACAGTTCAAACAAATACTCAGTGAAATCGGTAGTGATAGCGTAGATGTTCACTGATGAAGAATTTGAGTTGCATGCTTAAAACTTTTCGAGAAAGGCATTTCATTGGCAACTTTGTTGGGAATTCTTTTTGGATAAGAATATCGTCCTTTGATGATCTCTGTTGAGGAGAGGAAAACTTCCGTAGCAGTTGTTCTATCCTTCGGAGATTGAAACACTTATGGAGAAAACTGTTGAAGTTCTTTCTGTGTTCATAGTTCAAAGGAAAATTTTTGCTTTTTGTTTCAAAATTTTGAAGTAAAAATTCATTTAAAAACTTTTTAGTTTCAAAAAGTGATTTTCACAATAAAAGCATTATTTTGCAAGACAGAATAAAGTAGGAATTGCAAACAAAAGGCACAAGGCTCAAATTTTATTGACAAAATGGTAATCAGCCAAAAGCGTGATTCCATGAACTATTTACAAAAATTGGAAATGATAATTTATTAGGAAAAGGCTACATTGAAAGCAATAACCGCTATTATCCCTAACAACTTTGAATTCCAACTGTGCTTGTTGCTTCAGAAGAGTTGATTGAAGATCCATTGACGGAAATTCCTCCGGATTGACGAAGTATGGACTGATTGCAGTTACTTTGTCATTTTTTGTATCCTTATTTTTGCCTAGATTGCCTTTTCAGGTTTTCAATCTATCAGGATAATTTCTGTTTATTGTCTCTAATTTTTGCCTGGACCACCTTTTCAGGTTTTCAATCCACCGAGACACTCTTTTTTGCCTAAGCCGCCCTTTTCGGGTTTTCGACTTACCGAGCTGTTCTTTTGTTTTTTTTAGACAAAGTATTTCTTGACTGCGTCAACATTCACAGGATGCGGGAGTTCATCACTATCCATGGTTGTGAGAGTCATAGCACCGCCATAAAAGCTTCTTTTGACGATGTATGGGCCTTCGTAATTAGGAGTCCATTTGCCCCTAGAATCTGGTTGAAAAGACAGAATCTTTTTAAGCACAAGGTCACCTTCTCGGAATTCACGAGGTCGGACCTTTTTGTCGAAAGCTTTCTTCATTCTTTTTTGGTACAGTTGTCCATGACACAGAGCGGTCAGACGCTTTTCTTCGATTAAGTTCAGCTGGTCGTATCTGCTTTGACACCATTCGGCCTCAGATAGCTCAGTTTCCATGAGAACTCTCATTGATGGAATCTCAACCTCTACGGGGAGCACTGCTTCCATGCCGTATACTAGAGAAAAAGGAGTTGCCCCTGTTGAAGTGCGTACTGAAGTACCATACCCATGCAGAGCAAATGGAAACATTTCGTGCCAGTCTTTGTAGGTGATGACCATTTTCTGGACAATCTTTTTGATGTTCTTGTTGGCAGCTTCAACGGCGCCGTTCATCTTTGGCCGGTAAGGAGATGAGTTATGATGCTCAATCTTGAATTCCTCACACAGTTCTTCCATCATTTTGTTGTTCAAGTTCGATCCATTGTCTGTAATGATCTTGCTTGGAACTCCATATCGGCATATGAGGTTTTTCTTGATGAACCTCACTACCACTTATCTGGTAACGTTGGCATAAGATGCTGCTTCGACCCATTTGGTGAAGTAATCAATAGCTACTAAAATGAAGCAATATCCGTTGGACACTTTTGGTTCGATCATCCCGATCATGTCAATGCCCCACATGGAGAAAGGCCATGGAGAAGAGAGAACGTTGAGTAGAGTCGGAGGCACATGGATCTTATCTGCATAGATCTGGCACTTGTGACATCTTTTGACGTGTTTACAGCAATCGGATTCCATTGTTATCCAATAATATCCTGCTCTTAAGATTTTTCTGGACATTGCATGCCCATTTGAATGGGTTCCAAAGGATCCTTCATGTACTTCATGGATGATCGTGTCTGCTTCTTGTCTGTCGACGCATCTGAGCAGAATCATGTCGAAGTTTCTTTTGTATAGCACATCCTCGTTCAGGAAGAAATTCCTAGAAAGCCTCCTCAGAGTTTTCTTATCTTTGTACGATGCCCCGAATGGGTACTCTCGTGTTTGAAGGAAATGTTTGATGTCGTGAAACCACGGTTTATCGTCAAAGACTGCTTCTGTTGCAAATACATATGCAGGTCTTTCAAGGCGTCTGATACAAATTTTAGGCATATCGTTCCAACTGTTGACTTTGAACAAGGAAGATAGAGTAGCCAAGGCGTCTGCCATTCGATTTTGATCTCGAGGGATATGATGCAGTTCAACTTTGTTGAAGAAAGTCAACAATCGTCTTGCATAATCTCTGTAGGGAATCAAACCAAGATGATGAGTTTCATACTTGTCTTTGATTTGATTGATCACAAGGGCTGAGTCTCCATATATATCAAGGATATTGATCCTCAAGTCAATGGCTTCTTCAATACCCATGATACAAGCTTCGTACTCTGCAATGTTGTTGGTGCAATCAAATAGCAATCTAGCGGAAAAAGGGATATGAGAACCCTCGGAAGTAATGATAACTGCCCCAATTCCATTGCCAAAAGTGTTAACTGCTCCGTCAAAGATTAAGCCCCATCTGGATTCTGGATCTGGTCCTTCTCTGAGCAGTGGTTCGTCACAATCTTTCATCTTTAAGTACATAACGTCCTCGTCTGGGAAGTCAAATTTGAGAGATTGGTATTCGTTGAGCGGCTGATAAGCCAAGTGATCGGCGAGAATGCTTCCTTTGACCGCTTTTTGGGCACGGTACTGGATGTCATATTCAGATAACAGCATCTGCCATCGAGCGATTCTCCCTGTTAAGGCAGGCTTTTCAAATACGTACTTGATTGGATCCATTTTGTAGATTAACCAAGTCGTATGATTGATCATGTACTGGCGGAGACGTTTTGAAACCCACACCAAAGCGCAACATGTTTTCTCGAGCATGGAGTAACGAGTTTCACAGTCTGTGAACTTTTTACTCAGGTAATAAATGGCTTGCTCCTTCTTACCGGTATCATCTTACTGTCCAAGCACGCAGCCCATGGAATCTTCCAGCACGGTAAGGTACATGATTAATGGTCTTCCTTCAACCGGAGGGATCAGTATTGGTGGTTCTGACAAGTATTCCTTGATACTGTCAAAAGCTTTTTGACAATCTTCTGTCCATACAATCTCTTGATTTTTGCGGAGAAACTTGAATATGGGCCCACAAGTAGCAGTCATTTGAGAGATGAACCTGGAGATGTAATTCAATCGTCCGAGAAATCCTCTTACTTGCTTTTCTGTATGTGGCGTAGGCATTTCTTGAATAGCCTTGACTTTGTCAGGGTCAACTTCAATACCTCTTTGACTGACGATGAAACCCAGGAGTTTTCCCGGATCTTACCCCAAAGGTGCATTTGTTAGGGTTCAGGCGGAGCTAAAATTTCCTTAGTCGCTGAAACAACTTTAAGAGATATTCTATATGCTCTTCTTCTGTGTCAGACTTTGCTATCATGTCGTCTACATAGACCTCGATCTCTTTGTGCATCATATCATGAAAGAGAGTAGTCATTGCCCTTTGGTAAGTTGCGCCTGCATTCTTTAATCCAAACGGCATTACTTTGTAGCAGAAAGTGCCCCATGGCGTGATGAAAGATGTCTTCTCCATGTCTTCGGAGCCATTACGATCGATTGTAGCGAGAAACCATCCATGAAGGAAAAGGCGTTGAATTTTGCAGGGCTATCCACTAGCATGTCGATGTGCGGTAACGGGAAATCGTCTTTCGGACTTGTTTTGTTCAGATCCCGGTAGTTAACACACATTCTGACTTTTCCCTCTTTCTTGGAGACAAGTACTATGTTGGCTAGCCATTGAGGATATTCAGGAGTGACGAGGAAACTGCGTCGAGCTGTTTTTGAACTTCCTTTTTGATTTTGTCGGCCATTTCAGGGTGAACCCTTCTTAGTCTTTGCTTAACTGGCGGGCACTCTGGTTTTAATGGAAAATGATGCTCCACGATGCTGGTATCTAAACCTGGCATGTCCTGGTAGGACCAAGCAAATACATCGACGTATTCTTTGAGAAGATTTATCAGTTTTCCTTTGACGTTGTTGTCGAGTGAAGCTTCGATATTCACTTCTTTTTTATCTCCTTTAGAACCCAAGTTGATTGCTTCTAGAGGTTCTTTGTGAGTCTGAATGATCCTTTCCTCGTGCTTTAGTAGTCGAGAAATCTCATCCGGGATCTCTTCTTCAACTTCTTCCTTGGCGACTTCGCAGGGGATTTCAAAGTCGGGAGAGAGCATAGAGTTATTGCTTTCAATGGATTTGTCCATCTGTTAATCTGCATATTTGATTTATGTTTGATTAATTAATTTTTCTTCTTTATCATTTTTTTGAAAAAGTTAATGTGAAAGTGAATGCAGATTATATATTTTTTTTGATTTGTTTTTTCATTGTGTTATTGTTGTGTTTTTTAGGATTATCATTTCCAAGAAAGGGTAAAATGAAAAACAAACACAAAGTGTGGAATCAAAACAACGCTTTTTATTTATGATTCACAATATGAAACTGAGCCCTAAAATACAAACTCATTTGTCTTGGGCAAGACAAAGAGAAATTATTTAAAAGCTAAGCCCTATAAAACATCTCTTCACTTTGGATGAAGTGAGAGTTCAAAACAAAAACAAAGATAAACTACTTAAAACTAGGAGCGTTAGTTCGAACTTCAACAGGTTTCCAGTAGTGGCGAACTCCTTGGAAGTCGAGGTACTCTGGTAATTTTCCACTTGGTTTTATCCTTGAGTAGACTTTGGTCATTGGCCGAATAGGCTTCGAAGACTCTGGATGATGGCCCTTGCCTTTTGTGCTGCTAAAGCGATCTTCTTCGGCTTGATTAACAGATCGGGAAGCAGAGGATATACCATATGTACTTCCTGTTGACTTCTGTGTTGAATTCTGAGGATGTACCTTCCAATCTTCCGAGTGAAGAGACTCGTTGTCGGCGACACTTTCCAAATCGTATCCCGAATCATACTCTTGATCTTCAGTGATCATGTTGATATAGTGGTAATTATGACCTGGTTTAACATCCTCGGCGGGTGTATTAAAGCAGAGATCTTCATTTGGAACTTCGATCGGCTGATGAGATCGGGAAGACGTATACTCTTCTTCTGGATGACTAGGGTATTCAAAAGAATCACCCCATCCAGTGGGCTGGATATCTTCGATTCTGATTCTCGATCTTTCTGGCGCAGTGTATTTCACCATGTAATCAAATTTTCCACTTGGTTCTCCCAAGGTATCCCAAACTTCAGTAGGGATGGGAGGATTCTCATGTTATTGCAAGGATATACCTTTGAACTGATCAGTCAGAGAATAATACGGTGCGTATGATTCTTCATGAGACACATATTCAGGGTTGTTTAAATAAGTGCTCCACTCCTCAGATCCAGAGGGATCATCTTCATCATCTTCAATGGTGACAATGTTAACCTCTTGCGGAACAGGGTCTAAGAAACTCCCACTATGAAATACTTCCTTGATCGGGCGAAGTGTTTCATCTTTTTGCTTGTCTTTGGAGAATACAGGTGTAAACCCGAGTCTGGCTTTTGTCTCATTGTTGACATCTTTTATTACTTGTCCCCATCCTTCAGCATTGCCATCTTTTACTATCTGTGCTGCTTTTTTGTAAGAAGAGATAGATGATCTGTTTTGGCTAGTAGATTCATCTTCTAATGGATGTCCTGGGAGAAGTGTCCCTTCAGCGTCGTTGGCTGTGATGAAAGAAAAACTGATAAATGGCTTATTAGAAACGCTTGCTCGCCATTGATAGTCACGAGTTTCCCATTCACTGCGAACTTCAACTTTTGATGGAGCGTGGATGTCACTGCTCCTGCCTCATGAATCCATGGTCTTCCTAGTAGACAACTGTAAGCAGCTGGTACGTCCATGACTTGGAAAGTAATTTGGAAGGTATGCGGACCAATGGTCATTGGGAGATCGACTTCCCCAATAACAGACTTTCTCGATCCGTCAAAGGCTCTTACTACTATGTCATTGAATTTCATCGGGGTTCCTTTGTAAGCCAAACGAGCTAAAGTCGTCTTCGGCATTACGTTTAAGGACGAACTGGTATCTACCAATACATTGGACAGAGAGTCAGACTGGCAGATCATCGAGATATGCAGAGCCAAGTTATGATCTTTCCCTTCTTCTGGAAGTTCCTCATCACTGAAACTTAGATTATTGCAAGATGTTATGTTGGCGACAATACCTCAAACTGATGCAGTAGTCACGATATTGAAATCTTGGAGAAGTGCATTAGGCGATCCACGACTCGGTATTCGCTCTTCTTGATTAATTTCAATATTTCATTAAAATCTGCGTTGACGTTGGCTCTATCTAGAGGACCATCATTCGTGTTGGGATTAACAGCGGGAATCATTACAGGATTCTCGGGAGATATGTTAACTGGATTTTGTCTAACAACAGGAACGGCAGCTGGTCTTGGTGGCAAAGGAGTATGTACTCGTCCACTTCGTGTTACTCGTCCTATCTCAGTTATGTTTACATTTGCTGGAAGAGTTGTCATGGGTTTCTCTTTCCCATTTTCTATCACAGTTGCATTGTATTGGTAAGGAATTGCTTTACTAGAACTGTATGGAACAGGACCGGGTAGGCAAATCACCAAAGGAGACTCTAGAACGTTGGAACCGTTGTATTCAATCTCCACATGCTTGGGTATGTTGAAACAGGGAATGATAGCGTTTACTTGGGTTTTCGAGTTGATATACGAGACTAAAAGCTCATGCGGAAAATGCCCTACTGTATTCACGTCGTGGTCGTCTCTGTTTCTGTAGATCTGTATGTCTCCAATGTCTAACAAATGCTGAATGTCTGCTCTTATGGTGGGACATCCTTGAATATTCTTGTAGCAGATGTTGCAAGCTGCGTAGTCGTGCTTAGTGAAGGCGCCCATTGTACTGTATGTTTCATGGAGATGCACCAAGTTTCCCTTAATTAGATTCACCTCTTTGACGAGATATCGATCCGTATTTCTCAATATCAGACTCACTGTATGCCCACTGTGACTGAGAAACGGATTGGCTTGCACGTTTGGATTCGTATTTCTAAAGGAAAGAAGATTAGATTTCACTAATCTCTGCACCTCTGCTTTCAACGCTATGCAATGCTCAAGATCGTGGCCTGGTGCCCCTTGGTGAAAAGGGCAAGAAACGTCCGCTTTATACCACCACAGCAATTTCTCTGGGACCGGAGGTGGTGACCTTGTCTATACCAAATTCCTTTCTATTAATGCAGGGTATAGTTCTGTGTACGTCATTGGAATTGGGTCGAATTGCGAGACTCGAGGCGCACGGTTTTCATTCTTTGAACTCTGAGCACATTGGCGAGATTGAGTTTGTTGAGTTTGTTGGAGCTGAGGAGCAATTCACGCATTTGGATTTGTATTGCAGAGGCGTTATGGCGGCTACACATCGTTGTTGGTGACATTTTTCGTGGTTTCCTCGAGATACCATCCTATGTCATGTTCTTTTTTCCATGGAAAACTTGTTCCAACCTTCTTTGTTCCACTGGAAGATCCTGCTTCTTTGGTCAGGCGTCCGGTTCGAACTCCTTCCTCTAACCGCATTCCCATGCTCACCATCTCGGTAAAATCTCCGGGAGCGCTAGCGATCATTCGTTCGTAGTAGAACGAGCCAAGAGTGTTCAAGAATACCTTGGTCATCTCTTTCTCTTCTAATGGCGGGTTGACTTGGGCAGCAATTTCCCTCCATCGTTGCGCGTACTCTTTGAATGTCTCTCTTTCTTTCTGAGACATGGAGCGGAGTTGATCGATCGGAGCCATATCCAAGTTGAACTTATATTCTTTGTCGAAGGCTTCACCTAAGTCATTGAATGTTTGGATACTTGTCATCTAATCCCATGTACCACTTGATGCGGCACGGTAAGAATGTCTTGGAAGTAATGGATTAACAATGGTGATAAATCGTTGTATGTGGACATTTTCTGGCATACATCGTGAGATGACTTTGTGGACAGAATTTCCTTTGTACTTTTCAAAGTCGGGGACTTTGAATTTTGCAGTATCCTTACGAGAGAACTAAGCAAAGATCACAGGCATTTTCCCAAATAATTCTTTTCAGAATTATTTTTATCTCAATGCATTTTGAGGAGTTGTTCTGGAGATTCTCCATTAAACCATGTGAATTCGCGTTATTGCGGAATATGGTGAACTTCTTCGTCCATGGTAGTGTGCACTCTAAGCGAGTTTGTCATGATTGGTTGAGAAACCGTCATTGTTACTTGTGGAAGAGTTACTCCATGTTGCGGAGTAAAGTTTCTTTGCAAAGTAGGTATTTCAAGCGTGGTTGTTTGCACTTGAGAAGTCGGTTGGGAAATCCGATGCCAAAGTTGAAAGGCATGCCCATGGATAGCCTTCTAGCATCTTGAAAGGTGAACTCTTGGCTACATTTGGCGGAGTAGTAGTATCCTCTGAAATCAACGCTTGATTATGGCGCTCGATCTTTGCTTGTTGACTTTCGCTGCGATATTGAGTTGACCAAAGGCGTGAGTCTCTCCACTTCTTCTTGCGGTGTTGTTACCATGCTACAGTTCAACATTCTCTTGCTCAAATGCTTCCATTATTTTTCTTCTTTTGATCTTGTATCGTATGTTCGAGTTGGTACGTGGGCGGATCGAGAAACTCTAAGACGCGACAGCTTGGCGATCTTTTCCTATCTGTTAAAACTGTTGAAAGACCAGACTCTAGACAATAGACTTAAATGCAAAATATGATGCATGATTATGAATGTAAAGAAAGATTTCCAAAGAATTTATGCTAAAAGAGATATTTCTGGCAAATATTTGGATGGAAAACACACATTTATTGATTATTGAAAGAAGATTACAACAATTTTGTATGTTTTTTTTGGAGCATTGCTCACACAAATGATAAAATAAATGATAAAATATTACAAACTAAACTAATTAATCGTCCTCATTGGATGAAGATCAAAGGCTTGATGTAGCTTGACTTGAGTTTCCTTCCCATAGTGAGCTTTTAGTTCGACTTTCTCGACTTTTAGCTTCTTGATGACTTTCTTCCATTAAATCGGGAGCGGGATCGCTGGTTGTCATCTCCTCAAGCTTTCTCTTCCTTTCTCTGACGTATCTTTTGATCGCGTTATCCTTCTGACGAATCTTCTCATCTTTCTCCATTAGCCATTCATCCTGGAAGTAAAGCGTCTTTTCATGATCTTTGACTTGCTTCTTGAGCTTCTCATTCTCAAGATTAGTCTTAAGGAATTTGTTTTCCAAGGCTTCTTTCTCAAACCTCATCTTGGCCAAAGCTTCTTGGTATTCTCCCATAGTTTCGACGGGAAAAAATGTTAATTTGGAAACGGTTGAGAACATGGGTTCTTCATAAGCGTAAGGCATCCGGAATTCCTTCCCTCTTTTCTTTACCCAAGAAGTGTAGGTTTCCATGGCTACACAATTCTTTGCTTTCCCTTTTTCTTTCCTTCGGATGTGATGCCAAGCTCTGATCATTCTGGCTTTCAAACCTTGAGAATCCTCTCCTTCATGATAGAAGTAGCTTTCCACTGTAAATCCAAGAGGTTTACTAGAGTTTGCGTATCCGAGTTGACGTTTCGCCAAGAATGGGTTGTAGTTGATTCCTCCTTTCGTACCGATGAGAGATGCGTTGGCAAATTCTCCACACTCTCAATGATTTCCACCTCATTTATGCTTAAGGTATACCAATGGATATCGTCATTTGTAAGAGACATGAGTCTTCTTGACCAATGCCACTCGTCTTTATTTTCACAGAAGATAGGAGATTTAGGCAGGTGTGAGACAATCCATTTGAAAAGCAGAGGTACACAACACACGATAGTTCCGTCTCCTTGACAATTCCTATGATGAATGGAAAATTATGTGTCACCAAGCAGAGTGGGAACGGGATTTCCAATCAGAAAGATCCTTATGGCGTTGATATCAACGAAATTTGGGACGTTAGGAAACAACACCAATCCATAGAGGAGTAAAGCTAAAATAGCTTCAAAGGCTACCATACTACCGAGCGGAGAATTTAAGAGCCTTCTCCATTAGGAACTTTGAAGTTAGTCCTAAGAGTTTCCCTCGGTAGTTAGGTTTTGTCTATCTCGATTTCTTTAAGTGAGTCATCGTGGCAATGTTGGTGACTTAGGAATGGCTTCAAACCATTGAAAGGCACTTTGTCCGATACTAAGATGCCTAGGATGTGCGTACTCTTCCAAAGTAGGCATCAGCGATAATCGGGAAAGTGAAACGATAGGCGGATCGTAAAAGCGAGCGAAAGTTTTGAGAAGTCCTTCATCAAAGTTAGTGTTTAGAATAGCTAAAAGAGTTCCATAGCGTTTTACGAAATCAGGGATCTTCTACCAAGGATGCTAACTCTTTCAACTTTCCTCGTCGGGAATCCTAAAGCGTATCTCTTGGTGAATCTTCCTCGGCGTCCATCACTCTAACCTAAAATATTTTACAAAGAAAAATCTCTAAATTCTTTGGAAATGGGAAGATAAATGAAGTTTTGAATGAATGAATGCATGAATCGGCAAACATGGTTAATAGTCATACACACGGTCAGCGTTGAAGTCACGAGCATGAGGCCAACAATAAGAATCAAGCGTGGGTAAGTTCTAAGGGCTTATTCATACGTGAAAGGTTCTCGATGTCTGAGCTCAACACTCCTCTTTGAAATATTATCGAATTTGTTGAATACTCGATGGTCCAATAATATTTTTCAAGAGAAACTACTTTGATCGTAGTCTCGCATTACAATTACTCTAGGCTTACACTCGAATAATCTACACTACATCATAAATGGCGGGATGGGTTATGTGTTCTCTGACCACTCGACATGAAGTTCCTTGAAAGCAAAATGTCTTGCAAATACTTGCTAAACCCAAATACTCCCAAGACAACCTCTATAATCGGTGAAGCCCGACTTTGTAGGATTTTGGTATGCAAATGTGGATAGCAAGATCGCCACCGACTTTTATTTTATCAATTAAGGGAAGGTAAAAGTGAAAAAGACCTTCGTTAGATTACGAGTAAGGGAGAAAGTTATGAAAATGGAAGGTATTAGCACCCTTTCCATACAGGTTATCTCAGACTCTTAGTTGCTCTAGATCACTTTAAAATTGTGCTTTCGTGTGTTTGACAAAATGTTTTGAAAAGGCATTGCGCTTTGACTTTGTAATGATTCATGTAGGAATTTATACAAAGTGTTCGGAAATGTTTTGTTTTGAAAAGAGTTTGATCTTTGACAAAAGTGTGAGGTGTGAAAAGTATTTTGATAGAGCAAGCAACTAAAAGTCTTATTACCTACTCGAAATTGGTGGTTTTAGGTGTTATTTCGTTCCTTTAGAATAGCGTTACCCATACCATTAGTTGGTAGGTAACTCTATTAGATTGGATATGTGGGGACATTCGAAGGGTCATCATATGGTCATAGAAAGCAACTTGTAGGAAGTATCCTAGCACATTCGAAGGAATGTCATCATTTTCGTGGCGACAATCGGGGTCAAGATCATGTGTTCGGAGCGACATCGTGGGTCTTATGATCTTTATATCGAAGGGACTATGATGATTTGTTTGAAGGCAGCGGTGCTAGAATACCTCTACGTTCGAGGGACGTGACCATTTGAATTCGTAAGGCAACGAGAGAGAATCACCCTAAGGGGTGCATGTGTGAAAGAGTGTGTTGATTTCAGATATTTTTATCTTGGAAATTTAGAGTGAGCTATGTTCAATTTTATCTTGCCATACACGCCTAATTACTAGCAGTTTATAGGGTGCGGAAATTAAAATGCGGAATGTAAAGATGCGGAAAGATAAATGTCCTACGTTATTACATGGCTTTCGGGCAGATACATAATTTAAACTTGCGGAAAATAAAAGCCTAATTAAAACTATTACATCCCATGAGCAATTACATTATTTGAAAAAGAAAGATAAAAGAAATAAATACGAGCGGAATAACTTGTAAAGAATGAGAAATAAAATACGAGATGAATCGAATAAAAGAAAAATGTTAGTAAAAATGAAAATTTTTGAATGAGAAAAATATGGCATTCTGGAAATAATATAAATATGCTAAAATAATTTTTTGGGATTTTTTGGATGCAATTTAATAATTAAAAACTAATTAACAGTGATTTTAATGCTAAATTATGAATAAAAATAAATATGCATGCAAAATTGTATTTTTCAATTTTATAAATTAAATAAACATTTTATGAAAATAAATGCAAAAGGAAAAAATATTTTGATGATTTTTTAAAGCATATATAAAAATATGAAAAGAATTAAAATAAATGCAAAATATTAAATAAAATAAAAAAAAAAATAGAAAAATAGAGAAAATATGAGTTTTGTAAAAAAAGAAACCAAAACCGGTGTTAGTGAGGATCGAACTCAAGACCATGGAGGATCTTTGAGCGACAACGCTTTAACCTTTGAGCCACCTTGCATCTGGTGTTGGAAAAAACAAGAACATTTGAATATGAATGATGACGCGTCAGTGATTATGTTCCAAACCCAGTCAGCCGTGTGGACCCCAGTCGGTGAGACGAATCGAATGCGTAGATGCCACGTGCCTCCAGGAGTCAAGCGGTCGTGACGCGAGCCCAGCTCGGTCGTCTTCTCCGCAAGGAGGATGTTGAAACACAAAATAACGAATAAAAGGAAAAGGAAGACCTTGTCCACCTAAATCGGACCTTCTGAATCCATTGGTGATATCCGTTTGTCTTAAAAACGCTTGTATAAAGCTGCTCGATTCAAACAGCTCGAAAAGCCCTAGACATGGCAAATCGAGTTCCACCCGTTTAAGCTTGCATGAGATGGTTTGTTCCTGACCTAATAATCACCCTGAATCCATACAAACACACAAGAACGATTAATAATGCATGATTAAAGAAATTCGAATTTCCAAAAAAATACCAAGTCGGAGCAAGTTCTTAAGCACGATCTGGGCAGCCTGGGCTTGATGTAAGGATTGCTTTGGACTCCTAGGATTTCAAGGAACAAGATTGGAGGGCTGGAACACCTTGAAACTTGCTGCAATTTGAAATTCGAATTTCTCAAGTTTTGAGAAAATTTTTGCAAGAATAAGGGTTATGCTTGAGCTAGGGTTTCGTGTGGCTTGTGATACGGCTTGCTTGGTATTTATAGAAGAGTTTGAGAGAGGAAAAACCAAGGAAAAAGATTGGATCATCAATGTGCATTTATATTTTTCAAATAAAATAAAATATTGGCATTACATTGATTTTCTCATCAATGTAAAGGCTAGCGAAATGGTAAGATTCATGGGCTTTCTTGGACCTCAAGCATGATATAAAATCAATCCATTTGAAAAATATCTTATTTTCATATTTTATATAATTTAATTTTGAATTAAATGGTTTTAAAATTCAAAAATAAATTATAAAAATAGAAAATGCCAAGCATTTATGGGTCACAAATAATTGCATGAACAAGTTTGGATCAAAAGATTATAGGCCCATTTGGAAAATTTTGCATTTTGACCAAAATGTCCTTTTGTGCAATTGTCCAAAATTGCCCAACTTCTGAATAGTGTATCTTGCTCGTTTTGGTCTCATCTCAATTGGAGTTCCATGCTCAATATATCTTCAAAACAAAAAGTTGACTTTTTGTTGACTTTGAAAATGACCCGTAATGTTTTGAGCCATACCTCTCAAATGAAGCATTTTTGGACATTCTTGTGAGACATGAAGTTGTAGAAATTGAATTTCCTTCAAAACAAGAGGTGGTGTAAAATTTACGAGTATGAAAGTTATGATCAGTCAAAGTTGATTGACTTTTCACCTAGAAACCCTAATTTAGAAAGTTTTGACTTTTGAGCAAATCTTGAGTTTTCTTGATGAATCATGATCAAACCTTGATCAAATGATGAATGTGACTTCAAAATGAGGACGTTGACCAAAAGTCAGGAAGTTTGACTGTATGTTGACCACAATTGACTTTTGTCCAATACAGCGATTTTCAACCATCGAGCAATTATGCGAAACTTGACTTCTGAGGCTTGAAACTTGTCATGGAGAATCTTTGAAGCATATGAGGAGGCATGAAGACCATTGGAGATGTTGGAAGTCCATCTGGATCTGAGAGATAACAAACCCTAGTTTGGGTTGATTGTCTAGGAGGGAGTTTGTCTGATCAACTCTTGAGGAATCTTTGAGTATAGATGTATGGAATATCTTGAGAAGATGGAGGGCAAATTTTGGGGTATGACAGCTGCCCCTGTTCAATCTTCTTGTACTGGAAGGGTAATATTGGCATGTCCGCCTTTCGTGACCTGGAGGTAGAAGATGATTGAACACTCGAGTACACCTGAAAATTTGCACTCGCTGTTGGCTGATGATGCGGGAATGGGCTTACAAATTCCATTTGGAGAAGTTGGAGACTTTGCTGGGGAATGAGTCGTACGCTAGACTCGAGATTGTCGTCTAGATAGGAGAACTGACGGAGATGGGCTTAAGATGCCATCCGGAAAGGTTGATGCTGGGGAGTGAGCCGTATGCTAGGCTCTGGAAGCGAAAGGAGATGGGCTTAAGATGCCATCCGAAAGGAGTCGTACGTTAGACTTCGTGCTCAACTTTGAATGAAGTTATTGGTTTGTATTGATTTTTAACCATATATGCAGCATTCTGAAGGTGGAGAAATGTTGACAAGTAGTCGGAGATGGGCTTAAGATGCCATCCAAGGCAAGCTGACGTCCGAGACTCTGTGTTCTTTGATAATAAGAAGAGTCGAATAAATCTTCGTGTTGATTACTACGAGGAGATAGTAGTGGGCATAATGTGGATAGCTTCCCTGTTGTGCATCGGGCGTTGGTCCATGGCCTGTTATCGGAGGATAACTTGTGATCGTTCGGATAGTTTTCCCGTCTGTCTTCGGGTATTAATCCTAGATCTGTTGTCGGAGGACAACAAGGGCGGTCGTGCGAATAGTTTTCCCGTCTGGATTCGGGTCTTAATCCTGGACCTGTTTGTGTCAGAAATGACTTTCACCTGCTTTGGAGAAAACAAGAGAAACTTTGATAGAATATTTGTTAGTTTTATGCAAAGTATGATGCACGACAATGAGTATGAATGACATATGCATATATTATGATTTTTATGAGAAATGTATGAATGATAGATGTTGTGATATTTCAAAACATATCCATCTTGAAGAAGATGCGGATGTTTTGCTTTGAGATTTCCGACTTCTGTTTGGGGATGGAGATCTTGAGAAGAAAGAAACTTTGATTCCTCCGATGCACTATCTGACCAAGTCTTGGGCCTAAATATTGTTGAGGATGGTGAGATCGAGAAACACGTTGTTGAAGATCTCACACATAGACCTATTTGGGAGAGTCGAGGGTCAATGCATTGGGGATCTTGTGTGCAGATCTGCTGGGGAAAAATTAAGAGGCGCTCTACTGGGGATTTTGGGTGTAGATTCTAATGAGGAGCATTTGATAGTCGTCTGGAGACCGGGTTGGAAAGATCTGGAGCCCGTTGAAATCTCTGACTAGAAAATAGAAGATGTAGATTTCCTCCAATGCACTATCTGACCAAGTTTCAAGGCTGGACACTGCTGCTGGAGAAAAAGGGAACGGTTGAGAGATATCTGCTGGGAATATATACCTCGGCTGGGAATGAAATGTTATTGCTCGAAGATGGGTGTAATCTGGTTAAGTTCGAGTGGAATCACTGCTTGGGGATTCACCTCCTCTCTGCTGGGGAAGGTTTGTGATGAGTGACACCTCTGTGGGGATCCATGCTCTGCGGGGGGAATGTTTTGGTGACTTTTGCCGTCATCTCAACTCCTTGAACCTGTAGCAATTACCTTTGTATATTCACTTTTCGCACATTTGTGAACAGATTTTTATTGTTAGATGCATATAATCATTCAAAGCAAACGTTGGGACTTTATGCAAACAACAACAACGAAAATTGTAAAGAGAAAGAACTTGTACTTATTTGAAATGTGGCGTAGGGCCAAGCAGTTTGTACACAAGAAAGGTAGAAAGCTATGTCGAAACAATCTCGTTAAGTTTCAACTATGCTAGTACTTATATATCTCAAACGTCTCATCTCCTTGCTGTCAGTAGAAAGTGAGTAGACTGATCTTCGCCATTTGAATCTTGAATGTTGATAGTAGTCTGGAAGTAAGCGATCTGGACGAGACATAGTTGTACGCTTAAATCCCTAACTTTTTCCTAGACCGCCTTTTCGGGTTTTCAGTCTACCGGGATACCCTTTTTTGCCCAAGCCGCCTTTTCAGGGTTTCGACTTGCGGTGTACATGTTTTGTATATATCCTTAACTTTTGCGAACCCTTTTGGTTCTTGGATGCCTATTTTTGCCTAGGTTAGTCGACCTAGCGGGTCTCTTTATCACGTAGTATTTTTGACTATATACGTGTTCACGAGGGTGTGGGAAGTTTCACCATCCATGGTGCTAAGTATCATAGCTCCGGAAAATCTTGTCTTGACTACAAATGGTCCCTCATGGGTGGGAGTCCACTTGCCTGGGATCACCTTGTGGAAGAATGATGCGCTTGACTACTAGATCACCGACTTGGTAGACTCGGTGCTTGACCTTCTTGTTAAATGCTCTAATCATTCGCTCGATAGATCATCCATGGCGGATGGATGCGAGTCGTTTCTCATCAATCAAGTTAATCGGGTCAAGAGTGCGGATCCAGTCGTCTTCGCCTAACTTCTGCGTCTGGAGGACTACGGTTGAGGATCGACCTCGATGGGTAGGACGCCTCATACCATAGACAAGAGAGAAGGGTTGCCTTGTTGCGTCCGTCTTGTGGTGCGATAACCATGAAGAGCAAATGGTAGCATCTCATGCCAATCTTTGTAAGTCACATCATCTTACATATAATCTTCTTAATGTTCTTGTTGGCGGCTTCCATTGTGCATGTTAGGCCGATAAGAAGAAGAGTTGTGATGTTTGATCTTGAGCTGCGTGCGAGTTCGGTGATCATCTTGTTGTTGAGATTAGAGCCGTTATCGTGATGATCCTCTCGGAGTGCCATATCGGGATGAGATTATGTTTGATGAATCGATCCACAACATTCTTGGTAACGATCACGAGCAGTGCTTACCTACTTGGTAAAGTAATCAATTGCCACAAGGATGAAGCGATGTCCATTGGAGTGGGCTTGATTTCTCCGATCATGTCAATGCCCCACATTGCAAAGGCCAAGGACTGTTAGAACATTCAGTCTTGGAGGTACGTGCACTTTATCGCATAAATCGGCACTTGTGACAAGAGGCGTAAGCGGTGACAATCGACTTCCATGGTGGACCAATAGTAACTTTGTTCTCAAAATCTTCTTAGCCATGGTGTGTCCACTGGAGTGGGTACCAAATGCGCCTTCATGTAACTCTTCCATGATACATTCATTTTTTCAGGTCTACACAAGATAAGCACAAGTCGTGGTTGCGCTTGTACAAGATGTCGTTGCTGAGGAAGAATTTGGATGCAAATCTTCTCAAGAACTTCTTATCATTGACAGATGCCCCTACGCGATACTCTGAGTCTCAAGATACCTCTTCACGTCGTAGTACCAGGTTTCTCTTATGTATCAAGCTCATAATAATATCTTTGGTTCGTCAAACCCTTGAATGATGACGGGAGCCTCGTTGTCCCATCGACCTTGAACATGGATGACATAGTTGCCAATCGTGCCAGTTGATTCTCTTCTTGTGGAATGTGATTGAAAGTGATCTCTTCAAAGTAGGGGATCAAACTCAGAACATGCTCTCGATACGGGATGGGATTCGAATGCTTCGTATCCCACTCGCCTTTAATCTGACTGATCAACAAAGCTGAGTCTCAATATACTTGCAAGAATTTGATTCTTAAGTCAATAGCAGCTTTGATACCCATGATACGCAGTATTCGGCCATGTTGTTGGTACAACAGAAACACAATCTCGCGGTGAAAGGCGTATGCCCGCCTGCATGGGATGTAATGATGGCGCCAATACCATTACCAAGTGCGTTTGAGGCTCCGTCAAAGACCATAGTCCATCGGGATCCTTGTTCAGGTCCTTCGTCCGGTCCTGGTTCTTCGTAATCCGTAACTAGTAGAACATCTTCGTCGGAAATTCGAACGCATAGGCGATAGTCATCTACGACGATGAGCCAAATGATCGGCTACTACACCGTTTAATCGCTTTAGAAGTGTACTAGATGTCGTTCGATCAAGATCATTTGCCATCTTGCTATTCTTAGGAAGTTTTCTCAATACGTATTTTAGGATCCATCTTAGAAATCAACATAGTGTAGTCAACATATATTGTCTTAGTGAGCGCCAACCAGCGTTGCAAGTTTTCTCTGTGAGTATCTTGTTTCAGGTCGGTAAACTTTGCTAAGGTAGTATATTGCATGCTCTTTTCGAGGACTCGTCATGTTGCCCCAACACACCCATGAGTTCTCTAACATGTCAAGTACATGATAAGAGGTCTTCCTTCGGCGATGGGATGGGAGGATTACAGAGGTACTCCTTGATTTTGTCAAAAGCGATCGCAATCGTCGTTCCATTCCACTACTTGATCCTTCTTAAGTAACTTGAAGATTGGCGCACAAGTAGCAGTTAAGTGTGCAATGAATCTAGCAATGTAGTTCAATCGGCCCAAGAAACCTCGACTTCCTTCTCGGTGCGGGGAGCTGGCATTTCTTGAATGGCTTTAACCTTGGCGGGGTCAACCTCAATACCTTTTCCACTGACAACAAACCCTAAGTTTCGGATCGACTCAGAAGGTGCACTTGTTGGGATTAAGTCTCAATCATTCTTCAACCTATCAAGCAGTTTACATTGATGATCGAGATGTTCTTCCTCATGTGATCTAGCTATCATGTCGGCGTGAGACCTATATCTCGTGATGAATCATGTCATGAAATAATGTAACCATAGCGCGATAAGTGGCGCTGCGTTCTTGACCGAATGGCATAACCTTGTAGCGAGAAAGTGCCTGTGTAACAAAAGTAGTCTTCTCCATGTCTTGAGGAGCCATTTTGATCTGATTATGTAGGAGAAACCATCCATGAATGAGAAAACCTTATCTTTGGCGGTGTTGTCAACGAACATCAATATGAGGAAGTGGAAAATCGTCTTTCGGACTTGCTTTGTTCGGATCTACGTAATCCACACACATTCGTACTTTACCATCCTTCTTGGGCACAGGCACTCGTTGGCAACCATGGATAAATATGACTAAGAAACGGCGTTGAGCGCTTCATAACCTCGGCTTTGATTTTCTCGACATCTCGGGACGCATCAGCAGACCTTCACTTCACTTGAGAAAACCTTCTTTTTTCGACAATCGATTGTACCACAATATCAATGTCTAAACTTGACATGTCTTCATATGACCAAGCAAGAACCTCAATATAGTCATAGCATCGACCAATCTTTCTTTAACTTTGTTCTCAAGACCGCTCTATCTTGATCTCTTTTACATCTTCGTCGATTACAATTCACAACCTCAACTTGCTCTTAGTGTGGGTGTATAACTCGTTCTTCTTCTTTGTAGCAATCGACAAGTTCTCCGGAACTTCACAATCTTCCTCACTTTCATCTTGACTTGGTAGATCGGATTATCGAAGTCATATTTAGCAATAGCATAATTTGTTATCAACGAGATTCGAGTGATTACGCGTGTATCACGTGGGTGTGTAAGAAACATAACTTTTTGAAGGGTGATAAAGTAAAGAAAGAAAAGCAACAAGAATGCAAAAGTCCAGAATTTATTGAATGAAAATCGCAAACAACGATAAAAACCCTACGCAAATGAGCCATGATGCCGGGGTAAGGCACTAGGCTTTAGAGTTTATTGTTCAAACACATAGAAAATACGAAAAGTAAAATAAAACAAAAGCAATTACTCACGGCTAAAGGAGATTGGTATAACGTCTTGGTCTTCCAATTCTTGAGCCCATTATGCAGGTTGGGAAGATCCACTTGCGATGTCGAAGTCGTTGTCGTCGTCTTTACGCATGGATTCCACTTTGGGCGTCACGGAAAGGAAGTTGGCGGCACGTTACGTATCATCTTGACCTTTGATGGTGAAGCCTAAACCCGGTTTGTCAAATTTGAAAGGAAGATCGGGAGGACGAAGCGGTACTACCTCCTTCAGCGGTGACTTGAGCATCCTTTAATGAAGTCATCCTAGGCGGGGGAGTGAGGAGAGTCAACATGCATGACTGCGGGTATTGTTTCAAAAGCAGCGGGGAGTCTCGAAGAATTCACCCTCCATCTCGAGTATCGGGCGATTGTAGATGTGACCATATATTCTTCTTCACCACATCTTGTAACAACCTTCCCTTCACCGGGTACTTGACACGATGTAAGGTAGAAATGTAACGCTGCCCGTGTATCCAGGGCGTCCAAGTAGGCAAGAAAAAGTGGACGGATGTCCATGACAAAGAAGGTGGAATCAAAAGTGCGGGAACCGACTTTAACAAGCGAGTGAGCTCTCCAATCTTCATTCGTTTAGAAACATCAAAAGCTCTCACAATTATGTCCTTTGGGTCTCGAACCAACCCTTGACATCAAGTCGATCAAAAGCGATCTTGGAAGGATATTCGAGGCGAGCGGTATCCACCAAAACATGAGACAAGGTAGTGCCCTTGCATTCAACGAGATATGCAAGGCTTTGTTGTGTTCTTTAGGAAGAGTCAAATCGACATCGAGAAGCCTAGGCCGTTGTTGGCGGCCAGGCTAGCAATACAAACTTCAAGCGGGTCGATAGTAGTGTCTTGCATGCGTGAGCATTCTTGAAATTTCACCAAAGGCGTTGGCATGAGCCTCGAGCACAAGCGGCGAGCAAGCATGGAGATCTTGGACGGGGTTTGTCCCAACTGTTCCAGCGTTGTAGTCACTCTTCTTGATAATCTTGAATTTCCTCCATTTCTTGTTTGGAGGTGTCTTGATAACTTCCTTTGGTATACAGGTGGGGTGAGTCCTGGTTCTTTCCTCTAGCTTGGGAATGGGTTGAGCAATTGGAATCTGTGGAGTATGATGTCTTTTAGAGGAGAGATATCGGAGAGAATACTCTTAGGTTCTAGTCACTTTCTTTGGATCCGGTGATGTTGTCAATGTTAGGAATGGTAGCTTCAATTGTAAGATCTTCAATGGTCAGAGGGTCTTGCTGGACGCCATGGTAGTAAACATCAGCTCCATAATTCCAAGGAATAGCTTTGTCAGAAGAATATGGAATTGGTCTTGGAGAAGTAATAATGAGAGGTGCCACTCTAGGCACAGGATCAGCAGAGGAAATCCTTATAGTGTTAACATCGGCATAGTCTTACGGAAATCGTCACCCCATCCGTCGCCTTAACATCTTCAACAGGAATCTTGTAGCTCTCAGGAACAGTGTACTTCACCATGTAATCGTACTTTCCACTTGGCTGCCCCAAGGTGTCCCACACAGATGGTGCGGTTTCATTCGCATCGTCAATCTTCAGTTTAGACATATCTTCACACGACCGCACGGTGGTTTCGAAATAGTATTTCACGGTTGTCCATCATGCCTTGAACACGTCTTCTCAACCAAGCACAACCATCGGTGCAGATGGGCACCACGGCAATTCTCAGGCATCTGGGTTGACAAAGCTGCGTGATTCTTCTTACTTGATCATCAAAGGAATGGTCAAGTCATCTATGTTGAAAACAAAAGTATCCTCTCCAACACATTGGAACTCTTGTCATGGTTAGGCATAGGCGCGTTGATCACATTGGTCTCAGCAGGAGGTCAAACTCAATCTGCTTAGCTTGATCATATCACGAATCTTGTTCTTGAGCCAACAATCATCGATTGTGCCTGGGCTATTGGAGTGGTAAGCACACTTAGCATTAGGATTGTATCTCGGAGAGGAAGTGTTGACATTCGAGGAGGATCCCTCAAGGTTATCGTCTGCTTTCAACATGTCTTGCAAGGCTTGCGACAAAGGCATGTTGATCTTAAGTAAGCATCTTCGTGGCGCGTTACGCTCAGCGTTGTCTCGTGAGGTTGTCTTGATGTAGGATTAGAGATCACAACTGCCGCCACAGTTGAGCACGGTCGGTCTTGGCTCGGCTTTTCGACCATACACAACATTGGCTTCTTTCTTACCACCAAAAGATCTCTTGTGACATTTGAAGATGACTCTGGGATCTTCCACTCTTGATACCGACTTGATCGCTGCTTTGTCAATTTCATTTCGGTGAATCCGGTGAAGAGTTTCAATCGGATGGTTGAAGAGCGGACTGTCGGTGTTCCTATAAACATATCAACCAACTCCTATTGGACAAGGGTGGTTGAACTACTGCACTAAATCTCTCCTACGAGCATACTCCTTGAACTTCTCATCACGACCCATAGACATGCTCTGTAGTTGCATGCAGTGGGTGTCAATTCACATTGTACTCATATTGCTTGTAAAGCATCGCTAAGTCACTCCAAGTACGGATCGGTCATTCTCTAGGCGATAATACCATTCCAAGCGAGTTAGGACAAACTCTCTTGAAAATAATGCATCCACAACTTTACATCATCGGTGTGGGGATTGATCTTACGAACATAGGACTTGAGATGCGACTTAGGGCAAGAAATGCCATCATACTTGGCAAAAGTAGGAACTTTGAACTTGGGAGGAATCCAACACGAGGAACAAGACTCGGATCATCAAAATTCAAACGGACATCTTGATTTTCCACGGCATTGAGCGATCTTGAGTTGCTTGTACTTGTCATTTTCATCAGTATTGGCCATCATCATAGTCTTTTTCGAGACTTAGGGTGCCGCCATCATCACCCTTGGCTTCGCTCATCCTCATTCTTAATACTTCCTTGAGAGCTCTATCCGACTGACCTTTAGGACCACCTTTGTAGCGTCGCCCATGTTGAGGACCAATGACCTTCTTCTTCATTGATGAGCTTCTTGGATCTTCTTGGCCTTGGACCAAGGTGGTGAACATCTGCTTTGGCCCAGACATTTTGAGCACGAAGATCTTTGTGATCGTTAGAGAGCCATTTACGCTAAAATAAATAGCGAGCAAATGAAAACCAATCTCCAATGTACCTATGATGCAATGTTATGCTATGATATGCAATGTTTATCACGAATGCAATGCAATGTTTTCAAGGACCTAAGAGATTTAAATTTGTTAAACAAGCAATGAACAAACATTTATTAGTACTCTTTTATTCTTTTCTTTTTAAGTACAAAAGATAGTTCAAAACAATAAAAGAAACATAAATCCTAAAGCTCTAAATCTCCATGGGCGCTTCCTCTTGGTGCCGATGTAGGCGTTGATGTTCGCTCCTCGTGAAGCGACTTAGTCAACTCTAGCACTTTCTTCTCACTTGCATAACACTTAGCTTCAAAGGTATCCTTTCTTCCTTAAAATTGAATCGGGATCTCTTCAAGTCTTCAAAATCGGTAGGCATGTCGGGATGGAGAACGGTATGGGTACACCACCTATAGCAGGTCCCATAATCCTTGGTAGAAACAGTTGTAAGCAGCATCATGAGGTTTTCAGCTCGAGCTACCCATCGAGGTAAGGTTCCCAAGGAATGGAATTTTGGTGCCCCAGCGTCTTGGTATCGATCTTCTTTACCGTGCCCCAAGCGTGTATGAACCTTCGTAATTACGGAGATCATGGTTGTAGTCGAACACAATATCTTGGAGAAGCATATCATGAGGACCATCTCTTGAGCAAAACCAAGCGGCGTAAGAGCTAGAGAAGGGTTGTAAGTAATACCCCCTTATACCAAGGAGTGGTACATTAGAATTCTCCTGGCAGCTCAATGAATGTGAAGTCCTTTTGAGAGAAAAGGCTCCAGGATATCGAATGAGAGGTGACATTAATCATTGAGACCATCTCAACCTTTGTTCATTCTTCAAAGCGATGGAGGAGGTGAAATAAACCACAGGAAAGTAGCGGTATGCAACACGTGAGGTTCCTTGTCTCTTAGTAGTGCAGTGTGGAGAGAATGTAGGATGTCTCCAAGTAAGGTGAGCCTTTGGATTGCGGGTGAAACAACTTGATGGCATTGACATCTATGAATTGATCGAGTTAGAAATAGAACCAATCCATAGATTAGCAAGGCCACAATGTCTTCGAATGCATGGAAACTCATAACTTTGAGGAATTCTCGGGCTTTCTTAATTAGGAACTTGGCAAGCAAACCCTTAACTCCACTTCTAGTTTCCCAATTGGCTTCATACGGCGCTTTAGGTGTAAAGTGGATGCGATGTCTTCGTGCCAGGAACCTTTTCTAAACCGGTGAATGGCATTTGGTCAAGAATAGGTATCTAAGTAGCTTAGAGAACTCTTCCAAGGTAGGAACCAAGCGATAATGGAATGTAAAGCAATGGTGTTTGGATCAAAGAGCTGGAATAGGACATGCATCATGTCTTCTTCAAAGCGGAATAACCAAATCAAGCGAGATAACCATGTCTTTTGATGAGCCGAGCATGGTTGGGAATTTCGAAACCAACTCTTTGAGTGAGAAGGATACCCATGAAGTTGATTCGGATAGTCTTTCTAGAAGCCATAATACCTACAAAGCAGGCAAAGATAAATCCTAGGTCCTTGAAATAGTTAGAAATGATATGCAATGCGAGATGATGTCATGATGTCATGTTTAGCACACACAAACAAATCACACAATGAGCCTAGGTTTAAGGCTTGCAAGAGGTATAGGTGATTACCCCACCAAAGTTTGAGTTGGTTCATCCTGTCTATAATAATGTAAGGGTTCTAGGAATCTCACATCATTGATCTTTCTGGGCGTTTATTTCAATCGACTACCAAGTGATCGATCGAAAATATCCCAAAGTCGATCTCAATAGCGTAGCATCGGTATCAACCAACCTTAGTCGCACCAAAGCCGGCCATCTCACTACCTTCTAATGGCTAAGATGGGTCAATTAAGGTTCTAAAAGTTTAGTTAGCGCAGATGACACCACGAAGCCAAATACTATCCTCAACTTGGGAATGAAGAGTATCGGGACATCCAAGTGTCACGCTAACGTAGCCATCATGTTGACCGTTTTGATATCGTCTAGCAGTCGCGACGATTGATTGCTACTTACCTAAAAGCCGGATCGGGTGTAGGATCCCCAACTAAATAATACCCAAGCAACCCTTAAAGATAAAGCAAACAAGTCAAGCGACAGTAAAATGATCTATAAATCCTTAAGGCATTCTCTCTTTAGGGTTTCTCCCGTGAGTCGCTGATTATGTCTGATTGTTAGTGTTTAAGTTGGCATCAATTTTGGTAAAACTAGGCTTTAGCAATGTCATGATAGATGTCATGACATTCGAGATTGAAGATAAATCCTCTGGACAAGGATGGTAAAAGTACATTTCGAGCGAAGCTAAAGGCATCTGAAATTCTGGAAAGCAGTGATGTCATAACGGATGTTATGACATTGATTGACATTGATATGAGTCGATTTTTCTGAGATTTTTCGGGAAGTTTGTTGAGCATTTTATTTATGTCTTTACATTATTAGAAAGCATGCTCACGTGGCTGCTAGGTTAATCTTAATTAAACCTAAATTGGTTGTGAAACAAACCATGTTTTAGGAGAAAATTAAGTGAACCTAGCTATCTTTATAAACCCAATGAAGATTGAGCTGCTTCTATATAAAGAATTCAACCCTTACTCTACACGCCTCTGGATTTCATTGAAGACATTGAAGGCTTTTATTTGTCTTTATTAAGGTTAGTATGATTGGTTTTGTAATTCTAGTTTCTCTTGTGAGCCAAGCAACTATCAATTGATAAGTGCATTGGACTAGGATTTGTTGTGGGTAGTTTATCACTCAAAGCTTGGAAGCCGCAGTGTTTGTCTCTTGATCAAAGCTTTGAAGCAAGATCAAGATATTTTATTGAAGTGTGTCTTCACAATTCAATTGAACCATAGGTTGATATCACTGCGGTGATTGAGGGAGTGGTAGGAACTCATATCTAAGTAGGACTTAGGTAAAGGGTCATTGGGTAGTGATTAAGTGAGAAGGCATCAGGCTGGTGTGTTGGTGTAGAGTCTTTAATTGATACTACTAATAGTGAACTTTATCCTGGCTTGGTAGCCTCAGGCGTGGGTTTGTTAGAACGAGCGGGTGAACAACTTATTGTGTTATTCTTGCTTTCTATATTCTTTTGTGAATTATCAAGCGATTAGTCGAATCTTGTGTCATAACATTCTGTGACATCAAGTATCTGCTGAAATTTCAATTGGCATCGGGCGGGCACCACCTTGTTATTCAGGGTGAGATCTAGGGATAATAGTTTACGGCATAATGGATAAAGCGAGGATTTGGAGGTAGACCACCTATTCGGATGGGTCTAATTATAGTCTTTGGAAGCCTCGTGTGATTGCCTTCCTAAGATCGGTGGATATCAAGGCTTGGAGGCTGCGATAAAGGATGGAAACATCCAACCAAGGTTGAGAAAGATGGGACTACTATCTTGAAACACGAGGAAGAATGGAGCAAAGAGGAAGAGGAGCGGCTCAGGAAACTCTAAAGCATGAATGCTCTATTTAATGGTATGGCGAAATATCTTGATTAGTTCATCAATGTGAGCGGCCAAGGATGTTTGGGACACCCTCAAAACTACTCATGAGGAACATCTAAGGTGAAGATGTCAAGACTTGAGATGCTCACTACCAAATTTGAGAATTTGAAGATGAAAGAAAATGAGACTATTCATGAGTTTCACATGAATGTCTTGAAATGCCAATGCCTCAAGGCACTTGGTGAAAAGATGTCGAGGAAAAGGGTGAGAAAGATTCTCGGTCCACAAAAAGGTTTGCAATGAAAGTTCTGCAATTGAAGAGGCTCGGGACATCGGCACCTTGAAGGTTGAAGAAGCGATGGATCTCTTATGACTTTTGAGATGGGAATCGGTGAAGCTGTGACAAGAAGAGCAAGAGCATAGCACTTGTATCCAAGTCGAAGAGGGATGCAAGGAGGAAGATGAGGAGAAGACATACGAAGCTAGCCATGCTTGGAAGGCAGTTCAACAAACGATCGGGAGAATTGATCCAAAGTCAAGGTCAAATGTCAAGGACACACATCGACATCGCGGATCTTATGACTCGGAGAAGATCCAAGTCAGGAAGAAAAAGGAAGTCAAAGCGAGAGGTCAATGTCATGAATGTGAAGGATATGGACATATTAGAGTGAATGTCCCACCTTTCTTAAGAAACAAAAGAAAGGAATGGGCATCACTGGTGCGATGGTGATTCGAAGTGGATCGAGGAAGAAGGTGCCAAACTTGTCCTTTGCTCTCTGGAGTGTACAATTCGATATGGACTCTAGTGATGAGGAAGTGACATTTGAAGAGCTTCTTGAGATCTCGGGAAGTTGTGCATAAAAGTGATGATGTGCGGCGAATGAGGAACAAAAGAAGGCGATTGAGAAGTTGGAAGCGAGAATGTGAAACTAGAGGCTGAGAAAAAGGAAAACACAGCCACTATAGGTCTCCTCAACAGTGACATTGTCATGTTGAACTCCAAACTTGGTCAGATGTCTAAATCTGTCAAAATGCTGACATCTGGTACTGAAAAGTTGGATGAAATTCTTCAGCTTGGACAAAATGCAGGAAATAAGCATGGTCTAGGGTATGTGGCTGAACAGAAACCTGTTGGTGACATTAAGAAGAAGAGACATGGGAGAACAATGTCAAAACAAGTGTCACAACACAAAACAGGAAACATGTCTGGCTCAGGGTATGTGACTGCAAAGAGATTTGCTAATAACCAGGAGAGGAACAAACCTGGGAAGTCAAAGGCAAAGAGGATGTCATACCACAAAAGCAGGAAAGGTGCAGCTCGGGATATGTAAAGGTGAGAAATTTGTTGATCACAAAAAAAGACCTAATGAACCAATGTCAAAGCAGATGTCACAATATTGGGTTCAACATCAAAATCATAGAAACCTGAACCAAAAGTTTCAAAGATGGAGATGTTATTATTGTGGAAGGTTTGGTCACATAAAGTCCACATGCTATAGGCTACATGGGTATCCTAATCAAGTTCCATATGTGAAGACTAAGTCCAACAAGGCATCATACACTCACCAGTGGAAGAAGAAAAAGACTACAACTCTGATAGCACAGACTTCTCTTAAAATATCTTCCAAGGAAGATTGGTACTTTGACAGTGGGTGTTCCAAGCATATGATTGGAGACCGAAATCTTCTCAATGATGTTAAGCCTCATTCTACGGTGTGTTACCTTTGGAGATGGAGCTAAAGGAGAAATCAAAGGTGTTGGAAACTCAAACGTGCAGGTTCCAAACACAGATGGATCTTCTTGGTAAAGGGTTTGTTGCAAATCTCATCAGCATAAGTCAACTATGTGATATGGGATTCACGATCAACTTCACTAAGTGAATGTCTTGTGATCAATGATGAACAAGCGTAATTATGAGAGGTCGGATCAAAGGACAAGCTGCTACTTGTGGGAATCGAGAACCCACTCAGCCATCATGTGCTCTCTGAGACAAAGATGAAGAGCGAAGTTGGGGCAACAAGGCGATCGCCACACCTCGGAGGAATGAAAAGGATCAGGTTCCATAGAAGTCGGAAGATTACAAAATTCTCTTGGGAAAAGGAAAATCTATGAAAATTGTAAGGTGGACGGGAAATCGAATGTCACACTCAATGTCGGACATTTGATCACTCTGAAATCTTGAAGCAAAGTACTAGGTTCTGGCATGATAGGTTGACCAAGTGTCTCAACATCAAATGTTACGGAGAAAAGTCTTGGATGATGTTCTCTTAGGCAGAGGAGGAAAAATCATGGCAACTTCAATCCATGGTAATCACTTGGTATCTGAAGGTGTCTCAGACACAATGATGGATGGCTCAACACTTCCCTCACCGAACAAGTGTTCAAGGAATTGTGTCAAGAAGCCTGGAATGAAGAATGGCAGACACACTAGGACTATTACCCTTCCTCATTTAAAGGTGTCCAACAGATCAAGTGGAAAGGGTGTTGATCTAAGCCTGTGGAAAGAGAATTCTGTTGGAGGTATCTCCTTGAGAAGTAATCTCACTCCTTGGATCAGCAAAGCAAAACAATGTGGTCCTATACAATATTGAAGTTGAGCTCTAACGGTGATAGCAATTGTTCTAAGTTGATGCGGATGAAACAGACGATTGAGTACAATGTCATACGAGATGTCATGACTTTGTCTTTGTGACATTGTTACAAAAGTACTTGAGGTTAATCGACTTGAGACTTTAAGGGACAAATTGGGCTTTTGTCAATATGAGGTTGTAGCAATTAAGTGCCTACAACAAGGGATGAAATGGACTTGCTAGTTAAATTGCTCATAAGTGGGGTATTTGAGTATTTTCATCCTCAATTTAAAAAGTCCAAGAATAGGAAGAGACTCCCACATATAAAAGTTTCTCCTTCAGAAAGTAGTATCACTCTTTCTTCATCTAAAAGGAACTCGAAATCCTTTGCCATTTTCGCTCTCGGTCCTCAACAACCAACAATGAAAATGTCTTCATCCTAAATCATCATCCCAAAGGCAGGCTCTCCATTTCCTTCCATGGTGAAGTCGGGAAAATGTTGAATCCATGCAAGCTAAAGCCTTGAAGGTTACTCCATTGCGCAATAGCTGCGATCGAGAAAAAGTTAAGAAATTGCGCACAAAAATGCAAGAAGATCACAAGCATCCTCCACAGTAAGACCTCTGTTCCATTATCTCTGTTCCCCAGAAAAGAGTGAACCCGAGGAGTCTAGGTGCGCATGTAGCAATAGCTAGGATAGTGATGAGTATCCTAAATGAGAATCAATATGTACAGGTTTCGGTCCCTTTAAATGAAAAATCACTAGCCCTAGCTTAGCGGTGGATCCAGATGTCACGAGAGAATGTCAAGACATCGATGATCATACTTCTCCTATCAAGAATAATGAAGATCATTACGGTAAAGAGGCGATGTAGGTATTGATGATGCTCATAACAACATCACTGCTGATAAGGAAGATGAGACCTCTGACAGCATTCTTGAGAAGTCCCCAGTAAAATGTTGCTCTGATAAAGCCACTACTGGTTATATTTCTAATAGTATTCTTGAAGAATCACCAACAAAATGTTCCTCTGGTAAAGTCCACATGACTACATTTACGTGACATTTTGGAAGAGTCACGGTTCAAGAATCTAACCATAAGCGAACCTCAGGTCATTGATTTAGATAAGATGTTCTCGAGACAATGATCTTATTGCCAATGTCAATCCAAGCATTGCAAAAAGAATGATGAACAGAAAAGGAAAACAAGCAGCCACAGGCCACGAAAAGATCACGAAGATGTGTGCAAAGTGAGAAGTATCACAAGGTGGATCCTCTACAAAGTAGAGTGAAAGCGTTGGTGGTGACTCTAAACCAAAGAGAACACCTATTGTGAAAAGAGGAAGGAACCTAAACACGTGAGTCGGATCAAGATTAGAGTATGATGTTGAAATGAATGTCACGACATTCATCCAAGGAAGAAACAACTCTTGGGAAATTGTCCAAGGTGCTGATGTGGCCATGACAACATCTCATTTCATCATCCACGAGAATCTTTGGGAGATGGAAGTATGTTTGCACGAAGAGGATTGCTTTGGAGAGAGCTAAATAAGAGTGCTCAGGTGTAAGGAGATTGTTGACTGATTAAGAGGGGGGGTGAAAGCAGGTGGAGAATCTCTCAAGCTGTTATGAAGCTTTGGTGAGAGAGTTTATTGTCAATCTCTCAAATGACTGTGGGGATAGGAATTCTGATGGTTACCAGACTGTTTATGTGAGGGGGAGAAAAGTCAGGTTTTCTCCAAATGTGATCAATAGATTCCTAGGAAGATCTGCTAACACTCGGCGGTGGAGGCCCGACAACAAGATTTGTCAAACCATCAACGCCAAACAAGTCGGACAATGGCCTCTAAAGGAAAACTCTCGGCTAAGTTGAGTGTCAAATTTGCCATCTTGCATAAGATTGGTCTTTGGCCGGGTCCTAACCAATCACAAATCCACCATCTCTGATGGATTAGGAAGATTCATTTATGCAGTAGGTACTCAGGCTTCCTTTGACTATGGGTCCTACATATTTGATCAGACACTCAAGCATACTAATAGCTATGCTATCAAAGGACCAATAGCTTTTCCCTTCCTGCTGTGTGGAATTATAATTGATCAGCATCCAGACATTCTTGGTGCGATTGATGCAAGAGAGCTCTGCTCTTGGATTCCACTACAAACTGTTCCAAGGGAAGCATGTCCCAGACATTGTCATGACATCTGCTGAGACATCAGCTGTCAAAGAAAATTCTCAAAAGACCAATGTCATTGCTGTGCTAAAAGCAACTTGCAAGGAGCTTGGAGCAAGAAAGCAAAGTCTGGAAGAGCTTATCCTACAACTAGGCGGACACGAGGTTGAGGATAAAGAAATGATGGAGATGATGATATTCGGAGGAATAGGGTGAAGAAGGATCGATGAAGCTTCCTTCCACAGTGCTTCTTCTGGAGAAGAAAGCACCTGATCAGTGCCACGATGCCCCTTTTGCTTCCCTTTTGATTTGTCCATTTTTCTATCAATTGCCTTTTGGTCCGTTTATTGTATTTTTCCAATTTTGTTTGGATGTGTGTAATCCTGTATTGACAGATGTATCCATATACTTCTTTGGTACTTAATTACTTCTTTGGTATTATTTTTGTTGTTGACCTTGTTTGATTAAAAGATTGGGAACTTAGGTGTTTCCTTTGGCCCTTTGTGGCTAAAAGGGAGAAGAAATCTGTGGGAAGTATGAGTGTTTGGGAAACTGTATGGGGGATTGTATGGCCTGAAAATTTATGGCCTGTTTGGTTAACAATTGTGTGGGCAATTGTTTGTGGTAAATTGTGGGACTTTTGTATGGGTAGAATTTATCTTCTCTTAGTTCTAGGTACTTAAAGCTTAGGAAAGCTTAGGGAAACTCAGAACTAGGTAATAGTCTTCTGCTGCATTTGTACTCTGATAGGTCTAGTTGTTTTAGCCAAAAATGTGCCAAAGGGGGAGTTTGTTAGTGTTTTAAGTTGGCATCAATTTTGGTAAAACTAGGCTTTAGCAATGTCATGATAGATGTCATGACATTCGAGAGATGAAGATAAATCCTCTTGGACAAGGATGGTAAAAGTACATTTCGAGCAGGGAAGCTAAAGTTTGTCTTTGGAAATGCGGAAAGCAGTGATGTCATAAGATGTTATGACATTCGGTGTACATACATGCAGAATCGAGTTTTCTGAGATTTTTCAGGAAGTTTGTTGAGCATTTTATTTATGTCTTTCTGTTATTAGAAAGCATGCTCACGTGGCTGCTAGGTTAATCTTAATTAAACCTAAATTGGTTGTGAAACAAACCATGTTTTTAGGAGAAAATTAAGTGAACCTAGCTATCTTTATGGAAGCCAAAGCGAAGATTGAGCGCTTCTATATAAAGAATTCAACCCTTACTCTCTACACGCCTCTGGATTTCATTAAAGACATTGAAGGCTTTTATTTGTCTTTATTAAGGTTAATGTGATTGGTTTTGTAATTCTAGTTTCTCTTCTGAGCCAAGCAACTATCAATTGATAAGTGCATTGGACTAGGATTTGTTGTAAGGGTAGTTTATCACTCAAAGCTTGGAAGCACGAGTGTTTGTCTCTTGATCAAAGCTTTGAAGCTAGATCAAGATATTTTATTGAAGTGTGTCTTCACAATTCAATTGAACAATAGGTTGATATCAACTGCGGTGATTGAGGGGAGTAGTAGGAACTCATATCTAAGTAGGACTTAGGTAAAGGGTCATTGGGTAGTGATTAAGTGAGAAGGCATCAAGCTGGTGTGTTGGTGTAGAGTCTTTGAATTGATACTACTAATAGTGAACTTTATCCACGGCTTGGTAGCCTCAGGACGTGGGTTTGTTAGAACGAGCTGGGTGAACAACTTATTGTGTTATTCTTGCTTTCTATATTCTTGTGAATTATCAGCGGTGTCGAATCTTGTGTCATAACATTCTGTGACATCAAGTATCTGCTGCCGAGAATTTCAACGATGAAGCTGACTTTGTAGGATTTTGGTATCGCAAATGTGCGGATAGCAAGTCGCCACCGACTTTTATTTTTATCCAATTAAGGAAGGTAAAAGTACGGAAAAAGACCTTCGTTAGATTACGAGTAAGGGAGAAGGTTATGAAAGGGAAGGTATTAGCACCCTTTCCATCCGTAGTTATCTACGGCTCTTAGTTACTCTAGATCACTTTAAAATTGTGCTTTACGTGTGTTTGACAAAATGTTTTGAAAAGAATTTCGCTTTGACTTTGTAATGATTCATGTAGGAATGTATACAAAGTGTTCGGAAATGTTTTGTTTTGAAAAGAGTTTGAACTTTGACAAAAGTGTGAGGTGTGAAAAGTATTTTGATAGAGCAAGCAACTAAAAGTCTTATTACCTACTCAGAATTGGTCGTTTTCGTGTTATTTTACGTTCCTTTAGAATAGCGTTATCCATACCATTAGTTGGTAGGTAACTCTATTCGATTGGATGTAAGCGGGACATTCGAAGGGACATCGTATGGTCATAGAAAGCAACTTGTAGGAAGTATCCTAGCACATTCGAAGGGACTATCATCATTTTTCGTAGGCGACAATCGAGGGTCAAGATCATGTGTTCGGAGGCGACATCGTGGGTCTTATGATCTTTATATCGAAGGGACTATGATGATTTGTTTTGAAGGCAACAGTGCTAGAATACCTCTACGTTCGAGGGACATGACCATTTGAATTCGTAAGGCAACGAGAGAGAATTACCCTAAGGGGTGCATGTGTGAAAGAGTGTGTTGATTTCAGATATTTTTATCTTGGAAATTTAGAGTGAGCTATGTTCAATTTTATCTTGCCATACACGCCTAATTACTAGCAGTTTATAGGGTGCGGAAATTAAAATGCGGAATGTAAAGATGCGGAAAGATAAATGTCCTACGCTATTACATGGCTTTGGGGCAGATACATAATTTAAACTTGCGGAAAATAAAAGCCTAATTAAAACTATTACATCCCATGAGCAATTACATTATTTGAAAAAAAGCATAAAAGAAGTAAATGCGGAAGCGGAATAACACCGTAAAAGAATGAGAAATCGGAAATACCGAGATGAATCGAATAAAAGAAAATGTTAGTAAAATGCAAATTTTAAATGAGAAAAATATGGCATCTTTGAAATAATATAAATATGCTAAAATAAATTTTTGGGATTTTTTGGATGCAATTTAATAATTAAAAACTAATTAAAAGTGATTTTAATGCTAAGTTATGAATAGAACTAAATATGCATGCAAAATTTTTTATTTTATAAATTACATAAACATTTTATGAAAATAAATGCAAAAGGAAAAAATATTTTGATGATTTTTTAATGCATAAATAAAAATATGAAAAAAATTAAAATAAATGCAAAATATTAAATAAAATAAAAAAATAAAAAAATAGAGAAAATATGAGTTTTGTAAAAAAAGAAACCAAAACCGGTGTTAGTGAGGATCGTACTCAAGACCATGGAGAGGATCTTTGAACAGGCAGCGCTTTAACCACTGGGCCACCTTGCATCTGGTGTTGGAAAAAACAAGAACGTTTGAATATGAATGATGACGCGTCAGTGATTATGTTTCAAACCCAGTCAGCCGTGTGGACCCCAGTCAGTGAGAGAGAACGAATCAGAATGCATGTAGATGCCACGCGTGCCTCCACCGGAGTCAAACGGTCAGCGACGCCGGAGCCCTAGCTCCGGTCGTCTTCTCCGGCAATGAGGATGTTCAAACCTGCAAAATAACGCGAATAAAAGGAAAAGGAAGACCGTGTCCACCTAAATCGGACCTTCTGAATCCATTGGTGATATCCGTTTGTCTTAAAAACGCTTGTATAAAGTTGTTCGATTCAAACAGCTCGAAAAGCCCTAGACATGGCAAATCGAGTTCCACACGTTTAAGCTTGCATGAGATGGTTTGTTCCTGACCTAATAATCACCCTGAATCCATACAAACACACAAGAACGATTAATAATGCATGATTAAAGAAATTCGAATTTCCAAAAAAATACCAAGTCGGAGCAAGTTCTTAAGCACGATCTGGGCAGCCTGGGCTTGATGTAAGGATTGCTTTGGACTCCTGGGATTTCAAGGAACAAGATTGGAGGGCTGGAACACCTTGAAACTTGCTGCAATTTGAAATTCGAATTTCTCAAGTTTTGAGAAAATTTTTGCAAGAATAAGGGTTATGCTTGAGCTAGGGTTTCGTGTGGCTTGTGATACGGCTTGCTTGGTATTTATAGAAGAGTTTGAGAGAGGAAAAACCAAGGAAAAAGATTGGATCATCAATGTGCATTTATATTTTTTCAAATAAAATAAAATATTGGCATTACATTGATTTTCTCATCAATGTAAAGGCTAGCACGAAATTGGTAAGATTCATGGGCTTTCTTGGACCTCAAGCATGATATAAAATCAATCCATTTGAAAAAATATCTTATTTTCATATTTTATATAATTTAATTTTGAATTAAATGGTTTTAAAATTCAAAAAATAAATTATAAAAATACAAAATTGCCATGGCCAAGCATTTATGGGTCACAAATAATGTCATGAACAAGTTTGGATCAAAAGATTATAGGCCCATTTGGAAAATTTTGCATTTTGACCAAAATGTCCTTTTGCATGTGTCCAAAATTACCCAACTTCGAATAGTGTATCTTGCTCATTTTTCCACTTTTTTTAATTTTCTTGGACTTTTTGGAAAGCTCTAAGAGTCTTCTAACCAACCTTTTTGGTCTCATCTCAATTGGAGTTTCCATGCTCAATATATCTTCAAAACAAAAGTTGACTTTTGTTGACTTTGAAAATGATGTAATGTTTTGAGCCATACCTCTCAAATGAAGCATTTTTGGACATTCTTGTGAGGCATGAAGTTGTAGAGAATTGAATTTCCTTCAAAACAAGAGTGGTGGAAAATTTCTCGAAAGTATGAGAATGTTATGATCGATCAAAGTTCAGTTGACTTTTCACCTAGAAACCCTAATTTAGAAAGTTTTGACTTTTGAGCAAATCTTGAGTTTTCTTGATGAATCATGATCAACCCTTGATCAAATGATGAATGTGACTTCAAAATGAGGATGTTGACCAAAAATCGGGAGGTTTGGTGTATGTTGACCACATTGACTTTTGTCCAATCTGATTTTCAACCATTTGAGCAATTGTCTGAGGAAACTTGACTTCTGAGGCTTGAAACTTGTCATGGAGAATATTTGAAGCATATGAGGAGGCATGAAGAACATTGGAGATGTTGGAAGTCCATCTGGATCTGAGAGATAACAAACCCTAGTTTGGGTTGATTGTCTAGGAGGGAGTTTGTCTGATCAACTCTTGAGGAATCTTTGAGTATAGATGTATGGAATATCTTGAGAAGATGGAGGGAAAATTTTGGGGTATGACAACCTCCACTGAGAGAGGGATCTCAAATTAACTCCGTAAGTACTGAGACTTCTCACAAGTTAATAGGACTATACCCCCACCTAGATCTTAAAATGTTTCTTAAATCCGGGTTAGGATTTCTTTCCATCAGATGAAATCGCGAAAACACACAATAAAAGAAAAACAAACATATGCATAATATAAAAAGTGTCGCGCTAGGGAATCGAATCCGAATTCGAATCCTCGGCTCGGCGATTTACTCTTTGATTTGTTTATAAAGATGCCTGAGCATCAAGCTTTATTATTTTCAACACAAGAAAACATGTTTTAATGATTATGAAAAGGAAAGGCAATACCCTCAATTGATTTTGATATGCGTAATGACTAGCGCTAGGCATAGCATTGGAGTATTTAAGGGGTTTGTTATATAAAGGGAATAGATGGGCGCCCTAAATATATATGGTTATCCATAGCTTTATATATGAATATGTTTGATATGTTTGTGTGTTTTAATTGCTATTTCTATGATTGGGAAAGTTTCTCCATTGGGATTTTAAGAAGGATAGATTATGTGGGAATCTAGTGTTTGTTATTATTGTGCTTGCAAAGATCTTTGGATCTCTGCATATATATCCCTAATGGGAATCGAGCATTTGTAGCTCGGATCTGAGGATCTATGGTTTGTTTGGTGCGAGGGAAAGAAATTTGCTCGGCAAGGATGAGACCTTGTGCCTCGTATTCTCAAAAGGATGTTGAGAAAGTCGAGCAATCGTAGTTCCACTTATGCTAGGCAGATGTCATCTTAACGAAAAATGTATCTAATCTATTTCATCACATACATTTTGAAAAGTTTGATTGATTAAAATCTTTCGTCGTAAGTTATAGGTGTTTTGCTTGAGTATACAAGCGTTACCACTTACATGTTTAAGAAAGATGTTTGAAAAATGATTGAATCTTTTAACTGTAAGCATTGGGCGTTTTGCTTGAGTGTACAAGCGTTACCACTTACTGTTAAGAGATGTTTTTGTTTGAAAAGAGTTTGAAAAAGTTTTAAAAATTTTTGACTGTATGTGATGTGATAGATGAGATACTTCTTCCATAGAGATGATAAACGTCTAAATCTCGAGGAGAAATTGATTGGATTAAGGGATTCTTTTAAAGCCCATGGGTCCTGTATTGTTAGCCCAGAGGAGGCATTAGGGTCATCGAGGTCCTTGTATGAAGCTCAAGAAAGCTATAGGGTATGGTGGCTTTGGCTTAAAAGGGATTTCACCGGAAACCATCCTTTTGGAATTAAGAGCAATTTCACCGGAAATTATACTCTCGGGTTCTATCCTAACGTGGTGATTCTTTGTATTGGAAGCCCAATAGGAGGTGTAAGAGATTTCCTATCTCTTTCATTGTACGATGCCGAAGGCTAAACTCAATAAGGAGTTCTTTTGAGCGAAGCCCAAGAGGAGGTGACTCAGCAGGGAGTGATGTCTTATATGAAGCCTAAGCGGAGGCTAAACTCAGTTAGTGAGTTTTCTTATATGAAGCCTAAGGAGGCTAACTCTGTGGAGAGTTATCTTGTATAAAGCCCAAGAGGCCTCTTGTGGGAACCTATTGGTTAGACTAGTTGTTATGTTATAACAGACAGTTGTATAAACAAGTGTGTGTGTGTGTGATATGTATTCACAAGAGTTTATGAAGGAAATATAAACAATGCATGATGTTCATTTATAAGAGTTTATGAAGGAAATATAAACAAGTGTTTGTGAACGAGCGTTTAAAAGCAGCGTAACTTGATTGTTTACAAGTTTGAATTGTATGCGAAGTGAATATGTACCTGACGAGGGTTTATGTACAAGGAGATGTGTATGTACATTTGAGGGTTGGGACTTACACCATGATGGTGGCCCATTGGTTTAAGCGTTTCACGGAATAATGCTCCTTTCAATACCAATGGTATTCGATGTATATCTGGACAAAACCGAAGCGAGCGATTGAAGTTTATACGTGTTCGAGTATTAAAAAGTATTTGTGTTATGTACAGATAAAAATTTGTATGAATATAAAAAGAATTTTGATATGTACAAGGAAAATATGTATGTACATAAAAGAATGTTGGTTTGTATATACACAAGTGAAGTGAAAACAAACGATCGAAGTTTGTCTGTACTTGAGTATAAAAAGTATCTGTATTATGTACAGATAAAAATTTGTATGTATCTGAAGAGAGTTTGGTATGTACAAAGAAATAATTATGTACGTAAAAGAATGTTGGGACTTACAACGTGAGGGAGGCCCATGATCGGTTAAGAAAAAGCGAGCGAAATCGGTTTTATCGTTTAATCGGATCGATCATGGTAAAAAGATGTAAGTTTGATGAAAAGTTTTGAAAAATGTTTAAAAGTGTTTTTGAAATGTGAGGTTTCTTGTAAGAAGTTTTGAAAAGAATCGGAAGTCGAAAATTCGAAAAATTCACCTTTTAAAGGTGTTTTGAAAAGTGCCAAAAGTGTCGTTTTCGGCTCGATTAAAACATAATCAGATGAAAGTTTTTTCTAAAATTTTTTTGCACTATCATAAAATAGATACATTTATTGACAAGTGTACAAAAAATCACCTCAAAATGAGGAGTTTTGATTGGTTAAAAAAAATGTTGAAGTTTGTAAAAAAAATGAAGAAAAAATGACAAGTTTGAAAAAAAATGGTCCATGGGAGGCTTGAACCCGGGACCTGTGGGTGGCATACGTGGCACAATGACTTAAGAGCGAGATGGCAACCGCTGGGGCAAGAGTGCATTCGTGTATTGAAATAAAAAACACGTGTTAACATTATATTGGATTTTTAATTTTGAAAAAAGCATGAGACCTTCATCCTCACTAATCTTCACCGACCATGGATTTTGTGTTTCTTGATGAAATTCAAAGATGTAAACATGAAAGTTGATCGTTTTTAACAAGGAACATGATGATGCTTATTAATTTCATTTATTTTGGTTTAACATGGTTAAATTTCGATGAACACGAAGATCCCTAGAGCCGAAAATCCTAATTGAAATCGTGTATGGTTGATGATTTTCCCAATTGATTGAGGTTAATAATCGTGAGAGGTGCGAAACAAAAGGGCCAAGAGTTTTTCAAAATGAATCAAAGAATCATGAGATTGAGTTTCGTGTTCTTACATTGAAGCTCGAATCGAATTACGGGTTTAAGTGTTTCGATTGTTGTTTTATGATTGTTTGAGCACCAGCCTCTATGGATCATGTATGAGTGGTGCCTTGCTTGAATCACCTGGATCAATCCAACCAAGTCAACCTGCATATAGCTCAAATAAAAACTGGAAATCGTGGTTAGAGGTATTACAGGTTGTTGTTTATGATTTGCATCATGTCTATGATGTATATGGAAGGTGTTTGAGTGATCAGAACACCACTTGCTCGAGCCAAGCCATGGATTTGAAGTTTAAGGCAGTTTTGCAAGTTTATGTGACATGAAGTGTAATTCTGATTTCTTGCTTGTTCTATGTTGATTTTAGGTTTAAAACAAGTTTCAAATGGATGTTAAGACATGTTAGACACCAAATTACTCAAAGTTTTTCATTAGTTTTCAAAATTGCAAGTTTTCACAAATTGAACTATGATTCTTGAATTTTTAAAGATTAAGAGTGAAAGCATGTACTTGCATGGCTTTGGTGTGTTTGAACTTGAAAAGGATGCCTCTATTTATAGGCCATGAGCTCTGAAATTTTAGGCACAAGGACATGGCTTTTGGTAAATCAAAGTTTCCTTAGAGGGCAAGAAAGACATTTGCCTTAAAAGGAAACTTCCTTTTTAACCATGTGAAAATCTTCAACTTGATCCAAACTTGTCATAATTACTTATCACTGATTTTTATCAGTTATTATCCCAATTTGGCAAGGTGTCAAGTGTTCTAGAAGTAGAAATTGCAAAATGACCTATAATCTTGAAGTTTTGAGCTTGAAATCCATGGTTATGGAGCCTTATGTTTCAATTTCAAAAGTATAGCTAGACTCCATGGATTTGAGATTTCTTGGATATTTTGGAAAGCTTGTTTCACAAGCTACAACTTTCATGTTTTGAGTTTTTTCCAATTCAAATTGGAACTAGGTGAAAAAATGGCATGATGTTTGGAAAAAATAAGAAATTTCAACACTTAGAAATTTTGACTTTTTGTTGACTTTTCCAAATTCTTTGATTTTTTATGATCATGATGGATCATTTGAAGTATTTTGATGTTGAAAAAGGTTTTGTCTTGAAAAATATGACCAAAAGTCAAAGTTTGACTTTTCAGTGCAGATGAAAATTCATCAGATGTTTTAGAAATTGACTGATGAAGTCTGTGAACTTTTGTGATGTTTTGAATTCAGAAATTAGGTCAAGATATTGTATCTAAGATATAATGACCAATATCTAACTAAAAAAGTCATTCATTGATCAGAAAATCAGAGATTGCTCATGCTCGACCAAAACCCTAATTGGTCGATCCTCGATTGATCAAGGAGAAACGTTGGATATCTGATGGTCAAAAGGTGGATGATTTGATCAAGATAGATCAAATGTGGTGAGTAAAACTCAAACCCTAATTGGTTGCCTCTTGAATCAGATGAAAACTTGATGAAACCCTAATTTTGACTTGTGAATGCTACACCCGATTAATCCTATTACGAATTGTTAGTGATGCAATGATGCAAATGTAAGGTGGTATATTAGGTCAAAAATTGGGGTATGACACCTATTATCACTTTGTTTGCAGCTTCGACCTGACCATTTGCTTGAGCATAATATGGCGTTGATGTTAATAATTTAAAACCCATTGTTCGCGTTAAAGGTGGCCTAGAGGATTCGAGCGTGAATTGGATTCTACGGCTCGGCGATTTACTCTTTTGATTTGTTTATAAAGATGCCGCGAGCATCAAGCTTTATTATTTTCAACACAAGAAAAGATGATTTAATGATTATGAAAAAGGGGAAAGCTGTAATACCCTCAATTGATTTTGATATGCGTAACGACTAGCGCAAACTAGGCGTAACGCATTGGGGAGTATTCCGGGTAAGGGTTTGTTATATAAAGGGAATAGATGGGCGCCCTAAATATATGGTTATCCATAGCTTTATATATGAATATGTTTGATATGTTTGTGTGTTTTTTAATTGCTATTTCTATGATTGGGAAAGTTTCTCCTTTGGAATGTTTAAGAAAGATAGATTATATGGGATCCTAGTGTTTGTTATTATTGTGCTCGCAAAGATCTGTGGATCTTACGCATATATCCTATTGGGAATCGGAGCATTTGTAGCTCGGATCTCTGGGATCTATGGTTTGTTTGGTCTGAGGGAGAAAGAAATTTGCTCGGCAAGGATGAGACCTAGTGCCTACGTATTCTCAAAGGGATGTTGAGAAAGTCAGAGCAATCGTAGTTCCCACTTATGCTAGTGGAAAGCAAAGGGATGTTAGTAAGAGACAGACAAATGTCATCTTAATGAAAAAATGTATCTAATCTAATTCATCACATACATTTTTGAAAAGTTTGATTGATAAAAATCTTTCGTCGTAATTTATAGGTGTTTTGCATGAGTGTTCAAGCGTTACCACTTACATGTTTAAGAAAGATGTTTGAAAAAGATGATTGAATCCTTTAACTGTAAGCATTGGGTGTTTTGCTTGAGTGTACAAGCGTTACCACTTACAATTAACAGATGTTTTTTTGTTTGAAAAGAGTTTGAAAAAGTTTTTGACTGTATGTGATGTGATAGATGAGATACTTCTTCCATAGAGATGATAGATGTCTAAATCTCAAGGAGAAATTAATTGGATTAAACGGATGCTTTTAAGAAGCCCATGGGTCCTTGTATTGTTAGCCAAAGGAGGCATTCCGAGGGTCATCGAGGGTCCTTGTATGAAGCTCAAGAGGAAGCTATAGGGTATGGCTGGCTTTGTCTTTAAAAGGGATTTCACCGGGAAACCATCAGTTTGGAATGAAGAGCAATTTCACCGGGAAATTATACTCTCAGGGTTCTATCCTAACACGGGTGATTCTTTGAATTGGAAGCCCAATAGGAGGCTGTTAAGAGATTTCCTGTCTCTTTCATTGTATGATGCCAAGAGAAGGCTAAACTCAATCAGGAGTTCTTTTGAACGAAGCCCAAGAGGAGGCTAACTCAGCAGGGGAGTGATGTCTTATATGAAGCCTAAGTGGAGGCTAAACTCAGATGAATGAGTTTTCTTATATGAAGCCTAAGAGGAGGCTAAACTCTGTGGGAAGAGTTATCTTGTATAAAGCCCAAGCGGAGGCTAAACTCATGCTGGGGATGAATTATCTTGTATAAAGCCCAAGCGGAGGCTAACTCATGCTGGGGAGCCTATTGATTAGACTAATTGTTATGTTAATAATTGAACAGTTATATAAACAGGTGTGTGTGTGTGATATGTATTCACAGGAGTTTATGAAGGAAATATAAACAATGCATGAGGTTTATTTACAAGAGTTCATGAATGAAATATAAACAAGTGTTTGTGAAACGGACGTTTAAAGCAACTTGATTATTTACAAGCTTGAATTGTGTACGGAAGTGAATATGTACACGAATGAGTTTTTATGTACAGGAGAATGGATGGATGTACATAGGAGGGTTGGGACTTACACCGTTAGGGAGGCCCATTGATTTGAAAGCAGTTTCACAGGGAATAATGCTCCTTTCAATTATCAATGGTATTCATTGTATATACAGACGAAACGGAAACGAACGACCGAAGTTTATCTGTGTTTGAGTATTTACAAAAAGTATCATGTTATATACTGATAAAAGTTTGTATAAAAGAAATTGATATGTACAAGGAAAATATGTATGTACATAAAAGAATGTTAATTTGAGTATACACAAGTGAAGTGAAAACAAACGATCGAAGTTTGTCTATTCTTGAGTATAAAAAGTATCTATATTATGTACAAATAAAAATTTGTATGTATTTGAAGAAAGTTTGATATGTACAAAGAAATATTATGTACACAAAAGAATGTTATGGGACTTACACGTGAGGGAGGCCCATGATCGATTAAATTCGAGAGAAAGCGAAATTGGTTTATCGTTTAAATCGGATCGATCATGGTAAAAAGATGTAAGTTTGATGAAAAGTTTTGAAAAATGGTTTTGAAAGTATTTTGAAATGTGAGGTTCATTTATGATAAGTTTTGAAAAGAATCGGAAGTCGAAAACTTGAAAAATTCACCTTTTTAAAGTGTTTTGAAAAAGTGCTCGGAACGTCATTTTCGCTCGATTAAAATTAATCGGATGAAAGTTTTTCTGAAAATTTTGTACTATCATAAAATAGATGTATTTATTGACAAGTGTACAAAAAATCACCTGAAAATGAGGAGTTTTGATTGGTAAAAAAAATTGTGAAAGTTTTGTAAAAAAAACATGAAAATATGGAAAAGTTTGAAAAAGAATGGTCTTAATGGGTGTTGAACCCATGACCATTGGGTGGTGTACGTGGCAAGAAAACTTAAGGGCAAGCTAGCTACCACTGGGACAAACGTGCACTGGTGTTAGTGGATCAAAAACACGTGTAAACATGATATTGGAATATTTGAATTTAAAAAAAGCTCAAGAACACGCGCGAAGCTTGTTCTTCGTTTTGATTTTCAGATTCCAAAATTCAAGCTAAAATCTTCATTTCTCAATGAAATTGAATGAAGTAAACATCAAAATTGCTCATTTTTCATCACGATCACGAAGGTGGATGTTAATTGCATTTATATTTAACCTAGCATGCTTGAATTTACGAGAACCACGATGAACCCTAGGCTGAATTTTCAAATTAAATGATGTATGATTGATGATTCTTTGATTTTCTTGAGGGCTTATGATCGTTATGAGTGCAGAAAGAGATCGGCCAAGATTTTTTGCGTTTAAGTTCAAAGATATAGGATATCCAAGTTCATGTTCATACCTATTCAAGTGAGAATCGAAGGAGGTATTAGAGTGTTTCCAGAACTTGTTTGTGGATCATTTGAGCATCATCGGCATGTATGGAAGCTAAATGGATGATCTGCTTGCCTTGAATCACCTTGGATTACTCCAGCCAAGTCCACCTGCACAGACTGAAAAATGAAACTCGATTTCTTGGTTAGAGTTGTTACAGATGTTGGTTATGGATCTGGATCGTGTCTATGATGTTCATAGATGATATTTGAATGCTTGGAACACAAATTAATCCATCCTAACCAAGAATTCGATGCTTAAGGCAGTTTTGCAAACATAATGGTTATGGCATGTGATTTTTGATTTCCAGCTTTGTTCATGTTGATTTTAAGTTTTGAACAAGTTTGATATTGATCATGAAGCATGTTTGACACCAAAGTTTATCATGTTTTCACTAAAATTTAAAAATTGCAAGTTTGCTCAAAAGTGCATTATGTTTCTTGATTTTGAAAAAGAAGTGAGAAAGCATAACCTTGCAATGCTTTGGTGTAGTTTTGAACTTGAATTGGTGATCAATTTATAGGCAAATGGTTCTGAAATGTTAGGCAAGAGTACAAGCTTTTTGGAAATTCAAAGATAACTTAGAGGGTAAGAATGACTTTTCAAAAGAAAAAGGAAGTTTCCTCTTTTTACCATGTGTGAAAAATCTTCAAATTGATCCTATCTTATCTCAATTATATCTAGCTAATATTTATCAGCTCAATGATCCATTTGGCAAGGTTGTAAAGCTTCTAGATGAAGAAAACTCAAAATGACCTATAATTTGATGTTTTGGATTTTGAAAATCAAGTTCATGAAGCCTTATGTTTCAATTTCAAAAGTATAGCTAGACTCCATGGATTTGAGATTTCTTGGATATTTTGGAAAGCTTGTTTCACAAGCTACAACTTTCATGTTTTGAGTTTTTTCCAATTCAAATTGGAACTAGGTGAAAAAATGGCATGATGTTTGGAAAAAATAAGAAATTTCAACACTTAGAAATTTTGACTTTTTGTTGACTTTTCCAAATTCTTTGATTTTTTATGATCATGATGGATCATTTGAAGTATTTTCATGATGGAAAAAGTTTTGTTTAGAAAAATTTGACCAAAAGTCAAAGTTTGACTTTTACGTGGATGAATTTTCATCGGATGTTTACGAAATGGTGATGAAGTCATGAACTTTGTGATGTTTTGAATCCAGAAATTAGGTCAAGATTTTGTATCTAAGATATAATGACCAATCTCTATCCAAAAAAGTCATTCATTGCTCAAAAAATCAGAAAATGCCTATGCTCGATCAAAACCCTAATTGGTCGATCCTTGATTGATCAATGAGAAAAAATGGATATCTGAGGATTGAAAGTTGATGATTTGATCAAGATAGATCAAATGAGGTGAGAAAAACTCAAACCCTAATTGGTTGGCTCTTGAATCAGATGAAAATCTGATGAAAACCTAATTTTGACCTGTGAATGCTACACCCGATTAATGTTGTCTGAATTGTTAGTGATGCAATGATGCAGATGTGAGGTGGTATATTAGGTCAAAAATTGGGGTATGACACCCATCTCTTGAGCAAATTCCTGCATCTTTCTACCAGTAAACACAGAACCTTGGTCCGTGGTTATACTCTCTGGTAATCCGAACCTATAAATTATATGTTTTTGTATGAACTCAATAATAGCCTCTTGATCAGCAACTATTAGTGGTATTGCTTCGATCCACTTAGTAAAATAATCAATTCCTACCAAGATATATTTCTGTCCTTTAGAAGCAGGATTGATCTCTCCTATTAAATCTAATGCCCATCCTCTAAAGGGCCCTTTGTTTAATGATCGAATGCAACTTTGCGGGGAGCATGTTGAATTCCTGCATGTTTCTAGCATTCTTCACACCCTTTAGCAAAATCTATACAATCTTTGAGCATGTTGGGCCAATACATACCATATCGGAATAACAACCATTTCATTTTATGGCCTGCTTGATGTGCCCCACTGTTCTGATGATTTTTGTAAAACAACCGCTAGTCCTCCAAACTATCAAATAATCTTAATGACTGTTATTTAATCTCTCTGGTAACTTGCAGGATCGACTAGATTGATCCTATGGGGTATTGGTCGTTTGGATAAATCTAATAACAAAACTGGTATTCATTGTTAAGATTTGTATTTAGAGTGTTTTATGGATGTTCAATTTACTTCGATTACCATACTAAAGAACTTAATGACATGATCAAGTAAAGAAATACAGAACTAGTTTGAATGAGTAAAAGTTCGATTGCAAAGAAGTGTGTAAATGCAGAAATTCATAAATGACTTTAAATGCAAAGGCTTTAATGTAAAAGCATGAATATGAAAGACATGAATGTAAAGAGTTTCTTGAAGCGTAAAGGATTATGATGAAGAAAGCGTTTAAATCACGAAATAGTTAAATAACTTTGAATGTAAAAGTAGTTAAATGACATTGACATGAAATAAAGGATAAACTGGAAAAGATAAAGAGTTTTACTGAATTATAAAGGTTTGGTGTTATCATACGTACATTGTTCGAGCATTCGTTTCCCTAGCCATGTGGTATTTTGAATGTTTACTTGAATTTTGTACAATAGATAAGACACGAAATCCTAACACTAAGACTTCTATTTATACTACTTGACCATAGCAGTGACTTATAAGATTACGCACGTTCGAACATGCGAACTGCTCTTCTCTAGCTTCCACGCGTCTTCGAATCGTTCCAGCGCATATATATTTGAATTCCAATCATCCCGCTCGCGTTTGAATTTCAAATGCTCTGAGCTTTGATATCTCTATTCAAAGAACCATTTCTTCCATTCCGAACTGTGACATTCACTTCATTCCAACGAATACTAATCTTGTTCATTTCGAACCACATAAATCAAAATCTTCAGCCAACAAAATGCCCCTTTAAAATATGTATTTGAATCTCTTAAAATACTTATTTTAAACATGTTTGCAAGATTTTGATGTGACTTTTGAGTAATCATAACATTTACTGTGTATGACTTCAACCACGTCAATCAAGACGCTTCTTGGACTTCTGAACCGTCTCAAAACAGTCATCACAGCATGGTGCGGTTACAAAACAATGATTATCATTAATCACGCTTATTACCAAGGTTAACTTCGCCACCTCCTTCCATATCCAACCCGATCCCCACGTCCTAGCCTTAGTTTGTGAGTGTTTTAACTTCCTCACTATAAAAACTAATCAGCTTAGTCTTTTACCTTTTTTCCACATTCTGAAACTTTTTCTTCTTCTACTCTCGCTAAAAGAACCCTAAAACTTCTAACAATCTTCAACAATGTCTTCAACAACATCATCCCAAATGAAGAAAACTTCCAGAAGAAAAGCAAGAACACAGAACAATTATGGAAAGCAAGGTCGGTACTCATCAAGGTCAATCATACTTATCCCTCAATCAATCTCCAAGGAGCGAGGCCTGCTATCGCCTCTCAATCTTGATTCTAACTAAAATTTTGTTGGAAAGAGGTTTGCTTTAATGGGCCCTCTTACAGTCTTTGAAATCTTGAAAGATACCAGAAAAATCTTCCATCTTGTTATAACTTTAAGCCCTTGTTTAATAAGATGGATATCCTAGGATAGGGCCGAGAATATAAGTGGATCTCCTGCTTCGAAAGCCATAGAAACCCCAAACGTTCCCCCAAAAGATCCCTTTGTCTTGGATTACGTTAAGAGCAACTTTAAACCATTCCAATCCTGCCCTACCCCTGACATAGCTTACCAGAACTGGCTTACTAAGGTAGAAGCTAAGAAATCCCATCAGTGGGAGGAGCTAGGAATCTATAATTTGATCAAATTATCGAAACCAGGCTTCACCTATAGCCACCCATTGTTATTTGCATCCTTATATTGGGACGTTGCCTAACACCTTTCACCTCCACGGAGAATGATAACACCCATTCTTGACATAGCGACCATCCTTTGGTTTGTCACGGTAGAGAGACTTACATTCCTGATACTGAAGAACACTCGAGTATCATTGACTTCGATGTTAAATTGGCCAGTTTTTCTAAGTTCATTAGCCATTACCACACTGAAGGAGATAGTGTGTCAGATGTGGAACATATTGCCTTTCTTACTCTGTGGTTATCAAGATACGTGTTTTGTAGCAGGTCCTTACAGTGCGATGGTTTATTCCTTTAGCTAGAGACATACATGAAAATAGGAGGATATGTTTGAGTGAACTGTTACTTGTTGATCTCTACGAAAGCTTGAGATCAGCTGTTTCGAGTTTGAAATCCCACACTCCCAAAACATCGCTAGTGGCCTTACGGTTACTCAATTATGGCTTAGTTCCATGTTTGAATCCTCATTATCAACTGTTGACACCATTGTGGAACAAGATCCAGAGATAGCGGATCGAATTATTGAAGGTACAAGGTTGAGAAAACTTACTCCAAATGATGATAAAGCTGACTTCAAAGTCCTCTTCTCACAGTACATTATGATTTTCTCTAAAAGACATAAATTTGAAGAGACTATGGCACCCTTTGCTTCGAGGACTCATGGACCATCATGGTTCACCATGTCTCATTCAGAGGCTGTTAAGAGCAAAGAAATTCAAGACATTTGGAAAGCCTTTTTACTCCCTAGATTAATCTCATCACGAATCACTCCTTCCAAAAACCAAATCTTCCTTTTTGCCTATCAACCTAATTTTGTTTCCAGACAATTTGGTTTGTGTCAGTTAATCCCTGAACCCCTTTTCCAAACCCAAAGTTCCATCACTTCTGGTCGAACCTTCAAAGCAAGAGAAGCTAAGCTGCAACAAGAACAGTACCAAGACTTCGCTCAGTTCGAATTAATTCCTTTTGAACCAACACATTTTACAGCGAAGGGTTTTTTGGAATGGTGGACTAAGTTCTATCAATCTTATATGTTCGATACTCTCACCATTCAAAAGAAACTGACTGATGCGTTCGATGTGCAGGTACACTCAAAGAAAGGTATGTTCACTCACGCAAAAGAGATTAGGGCTTTTCAGAACTATTTCGAAACAACTTATGATCCTACGCGGTTGGAAGCCACTGTGTATCGAGCGTCCGAAACCTTGAAGGAAAAATTTAAAGAAAAAATTTCTAAGTTCAAACTTCCTTCAGGGGTTGTCACCTGAGGATAGGTATAGGTTGGCACTCGAAATGCATCCACCTAAATTTCCTAAATTACCTACCTCAGAACTGGCTCTGGCTTGGTTTCCTCCATACCCTTGGTGGTTGACTTTTAAAGAGATATTCAAATACAAATCTCAAAAGAAACTAAAGCCATCTGAGACTGTGACATGGGCTCGCCATTGGCTCCATAATTTCCCAGGACATCTTCGCTATGACCTTTCTTCCATGTCGATTATATCTAATCAAGGCGCAGGTGCGAATGCTTGGGAAATCCCAAATGTTTCTTATTTTCTTTATTTTTAACATTTATCTTAATTGTTTCGATTTTCAGCCATCAGGATAAAGACTGTTGCTTCGAAGGCTAAGGAAGGAAGTAGTTCTCAACCAACCATCGAAACTGATGACAGCGTGCCTCTAGCAATTCCAACAACTACTACTGCAACAACAACAATGCCAGCAATAACAACAACAACTGCTCCAACTCCAAAGGTAATTAATTTACCTTGATGCTTCGAATAACTTAAATTTATGGTTTAGGTCTAACTCATGTTTAAACCATTTCAGACTAGCAAACTCCCACCAACAACTCCAAAAAAGAGAAAACCTAGTACCAGCAGGAATCTCAAGGTGGAGGAATTCACCTGACTTCAAAAAGCGAAGAAAGAAGTTCCCAAAGGCGTGAACCAAGCGATATTACGGACTCGATTCGAGAGAGATGTTGCTCCCTCAACTAAATCCAAAGATCCACCTTCGACCTCCAACGTAATGTTGGAACATATAGATAGCAATCTCTCTTCAGATAATCCACAGGTAAACTAAATTCGAATTTTGACAAAAATAGTTATTCGTACCTTAGTGCATGTTTTTAATCTTTCTTTGTTTGTGTAGGACACTTCGAATCCAATTCCTACCACTTCGACTCCTCCATCAAAGACACTGTTGCTCAATCAACTCTTCTCCTCATGGGGAATCCAGCAATCTGGTGCAGAACAAAGGATCCTCCAACATGGCGGTTCCGACTAGGGCTTCAGAGCAGCAAGATGACCAAGGCACTTCTCCCCCTCTAAAGGAAACAAACGAAGCCACGCCTCAAGATACTGCAGAAGTTCCTCCATAAACTTCTCTTCCAAAGTCTTCTCTCGATATCCCTCAAGAGAGCCAAAAAGTTACTCATGCTGAAGAGGAAAAGGCTAGTTCATCTCAAGAGAGCGAAGAATCTGGTGAGGAAGGATCGGGAAAAGAAGAAGATGCTCAAGGTGGTTCGAGCGATGGAACAGAGTCTGATGCTCATAGCAGTGAAAACAATGATATCGAAGTGGTGGATTTGGTTGGTGATGAAGAAGATGATGAGCAAGACCAAGGTGAAGGTGGTGGTGACCAGACTAACGAACCTATGGAGGTTGACTTGGATGTAACTCCCTTGCGCATGAAACTTCCTGAGTCTTCTCAATCTCAAATGAGTGAAGAGGAGTTAGCCCTCTTAAGGCGAAATGACCCAATTGGGTATATGAAGGCTAAGTTAGCTCGAGGGATACTCTATTGCTAGGGTGGTACTAGTTCGACCAATGATCCATTGCCCTCAGATGACCGAGTTGCACTCCTGAACAAAGTTAGGAGAACAATCCTTGATGTGGACTTGTTCGAAGTGCTCAAAAAGGATAGTACAACTTGCTATGCCATGAAAGAACTCCTTGCACAAGTTAACCTCGCCACCTGCTCTTTACCAGTTAGCACCATCTTATTCGACCTTCAAGCCTTCTTTGAACAAGCGTGTTGGGTGTCTTCTTCGGGAAGAATTTGCTACTAATAAGGTCCAAGAGAAACGAACTGCGATGGACGCTACTTATGAGCATGCTTCGAAGCTTTCTAAGGAAGCGGAGGACCAAGCCATGCACATAAAGTAAGCCAAGACTGACTATGAAACTCGAGCTCAATCTATTCTTCTCTGGGAAAAGAAAATTCAAGAGCTTCAACAAAAGATCAAGGAAGCCCAACAACAACAATTGGAATATGACACCAATACTGCTGGTAATCAGTTCGAAGAACTTCTTAATAAAGGACTTGCAGAAATGGAAGCAGCGGAGCAACTCAAAGGTGAAGTTGCTACTCTAGAAGGAGCAAGGCGTTTCACTCAGCAAAGGCTTGAGTCCTTTCGAAGTACCTTTGATAGATTAAGGAACAATGCCTATTTTTAAATTTCTGTTTATTTAATTAACTTGGAATATTAATTAGATTTTGGTCTGTAATACCCAAACAATGCCATTTTGGCAATCTATATAACCATTTTGGCGTACCTTTATTATGTTTCGATTACGTTGTTATTATTCGAATCTCCTGCATGCGTGACTTATATTTCTTTAGATATTTACCATTAACCTTTAAGATTCACTTATCATCATTCAACTCTTCGATTTCAAATGCATTATATGAAAATATTTTTACTATTCGAAAAGGTCCTTCCCAATGAGGTGACCATTTACCTAATGCTTTATTTTTTTTGTCCATGGGCAATATGACTTTCCAAACTAAGTCATTAATATTGAATGTTTTACCTTTCACCCTTTTGTTATACGCCCTGGCCACTCTTTCCTTTTGCCTCATTAGGATTTCCAATGCGTGCAATCTAACTTCGTCTAACTCGACTAACTCATTCATCATCATCTCCCAATACAATGCAGTTGGGATTTCGTTTTGTCTTTGAATTCGAACTGATTGTAGATGAATTTCTATTGGTAGAACTCCATCATGACCAAATGTTAGTTGAAAAGGTGTGGTGTTAGTAGCCTCTTTAGGAGATGTTCTACAGGCCCATAGTATTTGATCTAAAGTCTTATGCCAGTTTCTTGGCTTTTTACCAACATGTTTCTTAATTAACCCTATTATCACCTTATTGGCTGCTTCGACCTGACCATTTGCTTGAGCATAATATGGTGTTGATGTCAGTAATCTAAACCCCATTTCTTGGGCAAATTCTTGCATCTTCCTACCAGTAAACACAGAACCTTGGTCTGTAGTTATGCTCTCTGGCAATCAGAACCTATAGATAATCTGTTTCTGTATGAACTCAATAATAGCCTCTTGATCAACAGCTATTAACGGTATTGCTTCAATCCACTTGGTAAAATAATATATTCCTACCAAGATGTATTTCTGTCCTTTAGACGAAGCACGATTGATTTCTCCTATCAAATCCAATGCCCATCCTCTAAAGGGCCATGGTTTAATGATCGAATGCAACTCACTTGCGGGAGCATGTTGAATCCACGCATGTTTACGGAATTCTTCTCAACCTTTAGCAAAATCTATACAATCTTTGAGCATCTTTGAGCCAATACATACCGTATCAAAATAACAACCATTTCATTTATGGCACCTTGATGTGCTCCACATGCCCCATTGTGGACTTGACAATGCTAAATATGCCTCACTTTCCCTAGGCATTTCGAAGCGCCCTCACAGGTCTTTTGAACAATTCATTTCCCATAAGGACATATGATAATGCTCTATATTTTATTTTCCTATCAACATTCAATGTTGGATTTTAAATAACTCACTAGTGCGGCCATGTCTGAATCTGATAAGGTGTCTATGGCTAGTACTTCGAATCTATCTTTATCACCACGACCTAATTTAATATTTTCTAAATCTGATGGTGTTAGTCTAGTAGCCATAACCCTACCTCTTATTTCGACCAAATCATCAAAGTTTTTAGTAGAGACTTTATATCCAAACCAAGCTGCTAGGTCATTTGCTTCTTGATTTTCTATTCGGGTATATGTTGAATATTCATGTATTCGAATTTTTTGAGTAGCCTGTTAACTATGACAAAGTATGTCATCAGATTTTCCTTTATGCATTTGTATTCCTTTGTTATTTGCTTGACCACTAATTCCGAATCACCTTTAATTTCGACTCTAGTTGCCCCAATTCCAACAAAGCTTCAGTCCGACAATAAAGCCGTGCTTAGCTTCGTTGTTCGAGCAATGAGGACCATCTAACTTATACTTGAATTTTGTTGGAATTCCTTCAGGGGAAATTATGAGAACTCCAACACCACTACCCTCCTTATGGGTCGAACCATCAAAGTATAATTTCCAAGGTTGCATTTCAACGTAACCCATGGTAGTCGTTTCGACCAGTGAATGGTCCACAATGAAATCAGAAATTACTTGACCTTTCACAACTCTTAAAGGCATGAAAGTCAAAGAATATTCTGTTAAGGCTAAAGCCCATTTACCAACTCTGCTGTGCATTATTGGCTTTGAAAGCATGTGTTTGATAACATCGAAATAAGATAAAACATAAACATCAACAGGCTTTATATAATACTTAAGTTTCATACAAGAAAAGTATAAAAAGAGACATAGCTTTTCTATATTGCTATATCTATTTTCTGCATCATTTAACACCTTACTTAAATAGTATATGGCTCTTTCGATACCATTGCTATCTTCTTGTGCTAACATACTACCTATACTAACTTCAAAGGCAGATATGTACAATCTCATGGGCTTTCCCCATGAAGGTGGAGACAAGATAGGAGACTGAGAGAGATATCTTTTTATCTTGTCGAATGCCTCCTGATATGCTTCGTTCCACTCGAAGGCTTGGCCTTGCTTCAGAAGAAGCAGCAGAGAGAAAGATTGGGTTCTTCCACTTAGATTCGAAATGAATCTTCTGAGAAAGTTAATCTTTTCGAGCAGGGATTGCAGCTCCCTTTTTGACGTAGGTGCTTTCGTCTCCATAATGGCTTTGGTCTTATTTCGGTTGATCTCGATTCCTTTTTTATGGACCACAAAGCCAAGGAAATCTCCAGCCTGCACAAAAAATGCACACTTAAGGGGATTCATTTTTAAGCCATGTTTTCTCATTCTTTCGAATGATTGGCTCAAAAGATGCAAATGGGTTTCTGCAGATATAGATTTGATGACTATATCATCAATATACACCTGCATAAATGTCTCAATAAAATCATGGAAAATTGAATTCATTGCTCTTTGGTAAGTTTCCCCAGCATTCTTTAAACCAAAAGGCATCACTACCCATTCGTAGGTGCCTAAGGCTCCTGGGCAACGAAATGCTGTCTTAGCAACATCTTCTTCAGCAATAAAAATCTAATTATACCCAGAGTATCCATCTAGCATACTTAGGTATTCGAATCCTGCAGCAGAGTCTATTAACATTTATGCCACAGGCATGGAATACTCATCTTTAGGGGTAGCAGTATTTAAATCCCTAAAATCTATGCAAATTCTCGAGAACCATTTTCTTAATAATAGGTACTATATTTGCTAACCATCGACATACCTTGTGGTTACGATGAATTTGCGGTAGAACAACCTTTCGACCTCGACTTTAATCTTTGTGAGAGCTAGCGAATCTTCTAGGAGTTTGTTTAATGGGCTTCTTGGCATCCTTAATTGGAAGCCTGTGCTCCACTAACTCTCTTTTCAAACCAGGCATTTCGTCATAATCCCACGTGAAGCAATCTTTGTTTATCTTAAGGACTTCGATCACTTCCTACTTGAGTCTTGGGTTAAGTTTTGCGCTTATGTAAGTTATTCTTTTAGTATTCATCCCCAAATTCACTTCTTCGAGTGGATCATGTGCTAACATTTTGGCACCTGAATCTGTAGGGTCCTTCTCGAAGCCTAGGGGTTCCTTATCATAGATGGCATCTAGCCTTTGATCTATTTCGTGTTCTTCAAAGGGTGAGTCTTTCGAGTCATTCCCCTCTATTTCATTTTCTTCAGCCTCTAAGGCCGCTTTCCATTCGTTCTCAGCCATATAGGCCGAAATCCTTTCGAAGAAGGAAGACTCAATCATGGGCAAGGTTGTTGAACTCCCAGCCTGTTGGCTGTCTCTGCGAAGTGCCTTCGACTCCTTCGTCTCCTTTAATTATCTTCCTATCCCAGTACATGCCATCATGGCGAAGGTTCATATAATAGTGTGCGTTCCTGGTTTCGTTTATTTCGTCACTTGGGGTACAAGGGGCTATTCTGGCTAGATATTTGTCATAATTCCTTTTATTGACTAAGTTAACTGCTGTCATAAAGTAACTCTGGTCCGCTTCGATGTTCTCCACAATACCATCTTCTCTCCATAGAACCAACCTCGATGCATTGGCGAAGGCGCTCCTCGCCATGGATCCACTCTCTTCCCAACAATAAGTTGTAGTTGGCTTTGGCTTCGATCACCATGAACATGGTGGGCCTGCAGCTCGATCCTACAGTTAGATCCACTTGAACTACCCCCAAAGTCTGACCTACTTTCCCTTCATAGTTGGATAGGACCATGTTATGTGGTTTGATGTCACCATCTTGTATTCCTAGCTTCTTCAACATGTGTGGCATTAAGTTGATGCAGCGCCTCATCCACAAGACTTTATTCACGCCATGGGCACCACCTTTGCTCGAATGAACAATGGCTTGATGATTCTTCATGGTGGCTCGGGTGTTCGAAGAGCATTACGCTCTTCGACCATGCCGTTATCCATTACGTAGTAGCACACTGGTCTGTGCTTCATCAAATCTATGGTATCATCCTCCTCATGCTCTTCGATTTCAGTTTCTTGTCCAAACTCAAAAGGTAGTACAGATACCACGTTGCAATTTATGTTAAGTGAAGATTCCCCCTCTGATTCGAAGTTGTCTGTCAGCATATCCTCGTCCTCTTCTGGACTTGGTGTGTACTCCTTCGATTCATCTTGTTGTGTTTCAGAGAAGAGTCTCCTACTAACTGGAGGTTTGTCTTCAGGTTGATTATTTGGTTCTGGTTTGTTGGTGCTTAATTCTCCTTGGTTTTTGATCGAAGTTGCTCCTTTATCTGCCACAGCTTCCCTTCAGCCTTTCAAATTCTCTGTTGTCTTCGCCATTGTGATCTGGACATGGGGTTCTTGCCTTTATAATTTTCTAACCTCAATTCTTCCCTCTTTGCAGTGTTGAATTGCCTTCTATATGTCATGGCATGACGTGCATTTCGTTCGTTGCTTCTCCATTTATCCTTCCCCTTGTTAGCTCGACTTGCGACCATTTATGCATTGGTATTTATTGGGGGTTTGAACGTCACCCTTCGAGCACCTTTAGGATAGGGGCTGTCAGGCTTTCGTTGAGTGTAGTTACCCTCGAAATGTTGGCTTACCTGACCATCTTCTTTGTGGTTCCAGCATGGGGCGAAAGGAATGGTTTGGCTCGTATGTTCGATCATCTGCTGCGAGCACCTTGGGCATATCAGGCAGTTGGTTGCCCCTTTGTGGCAACGCACTAAAAACTCCAATAAACGTTCCCCTGCTTTAGGGTAACACCTAAATAACTGGTTATCTTGGCGCCAGTTGATGCCAGTTCGAGCCCTTTGTTTCCTCTCGAAGTCTGCAAAAATTCTCTGGTTGCAGATGATGCTGCATCTGGGATATCTCCTTCAATTCCCTTATGGCACAGCATGAGGTAATCTTTGAGGCTAGTATCTACAGCATAGCTATCCTCCATTTTGTATTTTTCTTTTTCTAGGTATCTTTCCATCTCCTTCATCTCAGAACGAGGTCTCTCCATATCCACCATGTTAACATCTACATCTTCCCTTTTTTCGTCATCATCTCCCCATCCTGATGGTTTGACATCTTCGATTTGGATTTTTGAACTTTCTGGGGCAGAATATTTCACCAGGTAGTCGAATTTTCCACTGGGTTCCCCTAAAGTATCCCAGACTTCTTTCTGAGGAAAGGTTGGCTTTGTGATCTGGACTCTCTCCAATTTTAACCTCAGGTCTTCAGTAGCCTGTGTCAACTCTTTCTTTTGGTTCTCCGGCCTTGATGCTTTGGATCTCTTCGAAACAGCCAAAAGGCCTTTGCTTGATCGAAGCCTCTAATTGCTTGGGCGTCCTCGACCCCTTGGTGACTAACACACGTTTTAGTCTCAGTGCTTTTCTCTCCTACTGGAGTGTCATCTTGATCTGCTTCCACCATATTGATTTCTCCAGCGTATGCAGGCTCGGAGTAATTAGTGTCTGCAACTTCCAGAGGATCTTCATCCACTTTCATTTTTGGTTTGTCAGCAAATGTCAATCTGCCATCCTTAATTGCATTTTGAATCAGATCCCTGAAAAGAAAACACTGTGAGGTTTTGTGGCCTAGGAAACTATGATACTTACAAAATCCTCTTTTCTTTCTTTGATCTAAAGGAGGTATTTTGACGTTCGATGGCACAATTAGTTGGCCATCTTTGACAAGCAGATCAAAGATCTCGTTACATTTTGTTACATCGAAGGTATACACCTTCCTTGGGAATTTATCACTTTTCTCATTTTCAGTAATTTCTTTCCCTTTTGTGGGAATTGATAGTTTACAAGAGTAAGGTGGAGCCTATTTTAATTCAGCGAGATCTATTTCGACCTCTTCGAATTCAGGATAGTCTTCAACTTCCTCGGTTTAAATATAAATTCTCTCTTTCTTATTACTTTTAAAAGCCCTAGCGTTTTGGCCTTCGACCTTTCGACTTCGAACCCTATCTACTAAGCGAGCCATGTCCCTCAAGTATTGTGTAACTTCTTTGAATGAGTAGTCAGGCCACCGTGCCATTTCGACTAACTCATGTTTAGGAACTCTTGTGAAGCATCTAGATTTCAAGAGTCCGAACCTATTCGGTAATAGTCTATGGGTTCGATGAACTTCCTCTTAACAACGCTAGTTCCTTGGACTTATTTTAGATTGTCCCATATAGAATTGCTCATGGACTAATCTCTCTAGGGTCCAAGTATCTATGGATCCGGGAGGCAATGTGGTGAACCATGTGAAAGCATTCTTAGTGAGGAACTGGAAATACTTAATCTAAGGTTCTCATTGCCTATATCTCTCATTGAGATACCTAGCTATGTGTCATTGTTGATTCATTGGTATCTCCGGCAAACTTTGTAAACTTAGGGATCTTATATCCCTTGGTAAATTAGTGTGCATTACATAATCTGCTATAGGAGGCATAATTTGGTAATATATTGAGGCTGTTTTGGGCCATAATCCTCTCTATCATGGTGGTTAAATTATTTTACGCCCGAGATGTTGTCGTTTAATTCTATGAACAGCTATCAGCTCTTGGTTCGACCCACCATGACAACCCCTCTAGGTTGTTCTTCTCTAAATTTGGGACTTCTTTCGACCCTTGCCCTGGTTCCATAACTCCCCTTTGTGGTTCTTCTCGAATCATTGGGGCATCTAATCTTCGATCCTACTATGGTTCTATAACTCCTTTGTGGTTCTTCTCGCATCCTTTGGGCGTCTAACCTTATGCCCTTTAAGTTAACCCCTCTACGGCTGGTCTATAGGGTAGGTCATCAGCAATTTGTTCTATGATAGGTACGTTTGCTCGAACCAATGCCTGGTTCTGTCTACGTCTTTCTGGCGGAGCAAAGAAATCTGTTATTCGACTCATATTATCCGCGTTTTCTCTGTTTGTCAAAGTTACATTTTGTACTATTGGGGCAAAGATTTTTTGCATAGTTTGTGCTAACACTCCTATCATATTATGGTTACTATCATCCATTAGTTGCCTAAAAGCCATCTGGTTTTCTGTGGTTAGGATAGGCAATGTACTATAACCTACTGACCCTTGGTTATTTGTCAGGAATTGATTAGCCCCATATCCAGACCCTAATTGTGGTGATGTATTCGATGTCGAAGTTTGCAAACCTGCCATAAAAGATGTTGGCATCCCATAAGGGGGATTCCTGGGTCTATTACCATCGAAGCTGGGTGGTCTAGTTGGTGGTGGAGTGGCGAAATGGGTTTGTGTCACGGTGGGGCAGAATCCTCCAGGATACCTAGTGGTTCCTGTATTCCCTAGGGTCGAAGTGTTAATTGACATGCCACTTGTTCCGTTCGTGGCCACATTACTAGTAGAGGATACAGGGCTGTGCATTAAGGGATCGAGTTAGGCGTTCCGTCGAAATGACCGATGAAACTGTTCCATGTGGGGCATTTTGTTCCCCTTGTTGATTGTTTGGATTAGACATCCCTATTATTACGTTTTCTTACAGGTAAGGGTTGGTGCTCTTGGTTATTCTACCACTTCTAAGGTTCATATAACATGAACTTGACACTCGAGAAAGAACTTTTATAATGATTATGTCTTAACAATCTTTATTTTATTTTAATTATAACGATAATGACCGTCCACGAGTGTGAA